>CM034703.1:211043365-211074083 GCA_020142125.1 Phrynosoma platyrhinos
GCAAAATCTTTTTTTTTTTTTTTCTCCTGTCCTGTCTGTATTATCTCTCCCAAGCTGTTTTCACTTGCCATAGTGCATTGTCTGTTTTGGGAAAGGTAGGAGAGATGTGGTTTCATTCTCCTCTTCCCAGCCTCAATTTAATTGAGATAGTATGTACTTCAGCATCCCTCTCTGCTCTCCCCCCTCCCACCACAGTAGCACTTGATGGCCCCAGCTGCCCCGTCCCTTGTTGCTGTGATTGACAAGACAAAAATAGAGCCTGCTGGAGCTGTCAGGAGGTTTTAATCAAATACCTTTTTATTCTCTTTTCTGTTTGGGTAGGCTTTTCTTCCAATTTTCATGGTCGTTACCCAGAGTCAACTGCTTTTTATTATTATTTCTTCCTTTCCATTTTTAAAAAATATAAATATTTAAACTGGAAAAAAAGAGATACCTGATTGGTTTACTATTCCCAGATCTGTCAGCTTTCTCAGAAGACTAATGGAACAAACAGGCATTTAAGGGATAGATGTGTTCATGTCAGGAAAGTGGAAGTTCTGCATTCGGCTCAGAGGGGGATGGAGGGATCCCATGTTTGATTTTGTTTTTGTTTATTTGAAGGAGAGGCCTAGAAAGCAGGAGGGGTTTAAAGCCTATCGATTGGCCTGCTGTTGCAGGTAGATCTGACTCGGCTTCCAGTTTTGTAATCAGCTGGGGTTAAAGTTCATTAACCACTGCACTTTCGCCATAAAGTTTAAGACTAAGAAGAGCTTTGGATGACAGCAGAGGGAATTATAATTGTCACATGCATAAACACACACAAACATGCATAGCTCAGGTAGTGTCTTACATAGGCGCTATAGCCGTCCATATTGGCAGTGTAAATGATCTGGTGGTTTTTTTAAAGGGGGGTGGTGGATTGGAAGGACAACTGGTGTAGAACCTTATTCTCAGTTAAGGAAACAAGTAGGTGGTAGGTTTTGTTACCCCAGGAAAGTTCACCACATTCTTGGTGTTCTGATGGCACACAGCTCACAATGTGACGACTCTATTTGCTAAGGAAACACCTGTTCAGCAAATTAATGTAGAGCTAATATAACTGCCCTGGCTTTGCAAAAAGAATGATAAAAATTATAACTTTGCTGGGGGTGCTGACAACACTTCTTTTTCGGATTTTGGAGCTATATACAGAGCTTCATTTCCCAAGGGTTCCTTGTTTGGGAGCCATGACAGATGATGTCTGAAACTGGTCTAAATGTGGAATGTCAATAAACCTTTTGTGTAATGTGACAGTTATAGAGTAGGCAGGCACCTGCTCTGTTCTGTTGTTTCCAGGACACCTCTCCCTTATGCTTGCTTAGAGGAATGCAGACTTAGGTCTAATCTGCATTTCAGAATAATGCAGTTTGACACTGCTTTAACTGTCATGGCTCAGTGCTATGGGATCCTAGGATTTGTAGTTTATTATGGCACCAGAGCTCTCTTGACAGGGAAGGCTAAATATCTCACAAAACTACAAATCCCAGAAATCCACAGCATTGAGCAGCTAAAGCTGTGTCAAACTGCATTAGTTCTGCAGCACAGATTAGACCACAGATGCACAGCAAATTTATGTTATCAGATTTTTATTTGGAACCATGAGGGCTAGAAACTTGCTGTTTGAAATTTGAAAGCAGGGGTTCTCAATGTTGTAGCACAAAAGTGCCTCGGGGCTTACATTCTGGCTGCATGTTGCCCCCTATTACACTAGACCCTACTATTTTGTCCACAGCTGGGAATAAAAAAAAAACAAGATTTTTGGGTTCTGATATGTTTTACCCCATGTATTTATTCTTTTCATTGGCAATCAGTTGTCCAAGGACAGTAGTAGGAAATGATATGCTGTAAAAAACAATGTTGGTGACTCGTGAGACTGGCTCTTAGTTCTCATTTTGGTAGTAGAGGGGTCTATTGATCTGGGTAACACTTTCAGTTAAATGTCATTGATTCTAGGCAGGATGGGAGGAGATGGGTGCATGAATGGTTTGGCAGTGCCAGAATTTAAACACAAGCTAAGTACAGGTGCAGTTTAGGGCCTTAGATTATGAGGGTCATATGAAAACAAAAAATCCACTATTTTCAGATTCTGACAATTATGAGGGCGGGTCTGTGAACTTTGACCCAACTTAAGGCTGCGGAGAGCAAACTATGGTCTGCGAGACATTGCTAAACTGCAACTCCCGTCATTGTAGCCAGTATAAGGCATGGTGAGAAATGGTGGGAATTGCTGTTCAACAACATCTGAAGGGCTGCACTTTGGCCACCCTGGATTTGGGCCTCTGACTGTCTTAATCCAGTTATGTGGTCCAAGTTTCAATTAGAATGGATAAAGTCAGATGGGGCTGTTCCAGTAAGTGCGTTTCAAGTTCTTCTGTGAGGTCCAGATGGAAGCATATTCTGTTTCATGTCCTAAAGATTTTAGTGGAGGGAGAACTCAAGATGAAGCTTTGCAGCACAGGGAGACTTAACAGAATTTTGTGAAATGACCAGTACTGTTTCTGGGATTAAGCAACAATTTTTCACAGATGTTTTGTGATGAAGTCTCAGAGCAGAGCTACCAGATAATGCTTGTGCTGATGACAAAAGCCTTGGTAAAGTAAGTTTTGTGCATGTTGAACTCTTCTTGTGACAGGTTTATACGTGCCCAAGTCATAACAGTTCTTGGAAATGTGGAAGGAAATTTTTTTGTGAACAAGGAGGTGCCATATTATCACTTGGCCATATTGTTCTCTCTGCCTAATTCAACATGTTAAATCCCCCAAAAATTCCATCTTGTGGTAGGCAGTATATCAGTCTTTGGTGTCAGAACTTCTAGTGAAGGTAAATCAACACCAGGGAATCAATTTGGACCAGCATGATGAGGAAGAAATAGCAACATTTTAAATACTGTGTCTGAACAGAAGCTTGCAGAACCTGCCCCATCACTTTTAGATTTTTAAAAAAGAAACTGTGCCTTAACTCTGATGGAATGGTGAATGCAGGGGTGTTGGGGCTCCTAGGATCATGCACCAAATCTCCTGTGCAACTATTGACTCACCAAGTCAGAGGCCCTTCCCAGAAGTAGTTTTTAAAATTGGTTTTTAACTGGAAATTGGAAGATTGCTAGGGCCTCCTGAAGCAATAAGAAGACTGAAGTGACAGAACTGGGCTGCTGTAGAGGAGAGGGAATCATGATGAACCCAGCCCCTCTAGAAGGGTGTGTGATGAATATATAGCCAGTGTACTTGTGATAAGGAGCAAGCTTCTTGAAACAAAGGTGATCTGAGCCTGCATTCCCACCAGAAAAAAAGTAGGTGTTAGTGATGTAGGAAGAAGCACCTTCTGCATGCAATTTCCCAGCTATGCTTCAGGTTTCCCTCTGAAAAAGAGCTTTATTTGTTGTGGGACTATGCTAGTTCAGATGAAAGGCTTGTCTAGGTCAGTGTTGAGTTTTCACATTGTCCAGCAGGATGCCCATGGGAAAACCCATGCAGGACATGAGCCATTATGACTGGAAGCAATTGATAGCCTTGTCTACCAGGAACTACTGTACATGGAATGAAAAATAACTTAGTATGGTGAGTATCATCCCATACATGTTTCCTGAACTAGAGTTCTCGTTACATTCAACAGTTTCCTCCCATCCAGTATTGCTACCTATAAGTGGCTTGTCTGGATTTTTGTGCCTCTACATATCCTTTGTTTTCCCCTGTATTGCCTTTGCTACAGTCAGTGTCACTATGATTTAAGAATAAAAAGGAGGAAGTGGGGAGGTGGGGAAGGAAAAGTAACACCTTAAAGACTAACTGATTTTTATTTTTGCATGAGCTTTCATAGATATAAACCCACTTCTTCTTCGTGGTCTCTGCGAATCACACAAATGGGTTATATCTGCACCTGCGCAGCTAGCTCAGAAAGTCCTGGTATCACTGGGCAAATTTCCAATTGCAACTTTTTGGCAGTAGCTCCGCCCATCCCTATAAAGCCCCTGGCGTTCCCGCTCTTTCTCCAGTTCCTTTTGTCAGCTGCTTTGCAGCTAGTGAGGAATACAGCTTTCGGTTTTACCTTCAAATTGATCTTTCGGATTGACTTGGTTCTGGTTTTTGACTATTCTCTTGGATTGTGGACTTGTGATCGTACACGAATCGGTTGACTTCGGACTGCTTTTGATTACGTTTTCGTCGAACTGACTTGGAAATGGCCTCCTTCAAATGCTGCGTCGCCTGTAAATCCAAAATACCAACATCCAATTGTCATGATCAATGCGTGTGGTGCTTGGGTGAGGCCCACAACCCTAAAAATTGCTCCCTTTGTAAGGGTATGACGACCCAAGTTTTAAAAAATGGAGAGCTAAAGCTTAAGACAGCTTTATGGGAGCAGGCCCTCAGGCCGGCCTCAGCCCCTTCCCAGTTTCAAGCTATGGAGCTGCAGCCATCTACATCGCGGGAAGACTCCCACGCTGGGAAAGAAAAGCAAAAAGATAAGCTTTCTAAATTTAAAAAATCCACGAAGTCTGGAAAGGACCGGGATGAAGGGGATGACCCGATCCCCAAAAAACATAGTGGGGAAGGTGATGGCAAAAAAGCGGCCAAACACAAACATTTGGAGCTGTGAGATGATTCTGTTCACTGGTCCCCGTCTTCCAAGAGGGCCCGGTTGACTTCGCCTCAAATTTCTCACCGAGGGAGGCCTTCCAAACTGGCCAAGACTCCCCCGGTGTCATTTGCCTCGGGGCTGCCCGAGGAACCACTGGCACCAGAGCCTCTTTTTTTCTCCAATCCGAGTGGAATCGGAATCTGAAGGAGAGATTGTCGATACCGACCCTCCTTCCCTAACTCCGCACCAGCTCCAGCAGCCTTCAGTTGTGAGCCCTCGGGATGGATCCCATGCCTCGGTACAGGGCCAACAGTCGATGCCAATATCTCTTGGGCTGGAGGCAGATCGTCTTGGTTCACAGTTGATGGACCCTCAACACGATCAACTCATCTCCTGCTATCCTGATTTAAGATTTCAAGGTGGCTGTTATTTGCTTCCAGTGGACCTGGCCCAGCTGACTTTGGGTAGTCAACACTCCCCCACGCCTCCACCACCAAGGTGTGCATCACTGTTCCACCATGGTCCACATCCTCGCTCACCAGCTATCTTCTATCTCAGGTGATTCAGATTGTTGATTCCGTTCCCCGACACCTGAAGAATCTGATCTTGATGCCCCTGAGAGCCCTTCCAGCCTGGTGAATGTTGCCTCGTCCTTGCCTTCAGATGACATCAGGTCGTTTTCGGACCTAGTTCTTCACATGGCCAACGCGTTAGGCATTGAGGTGGCGAAGTCAGAGGAGGAAGCGATGGATGTGATTGAGAAGAGGGTCCATGGTAGGGTCCCTACTCCACCTGCAATATCTTATCTCCCATCA
This sequence comes from Phrynosoma platyrhinos, assembly GCA_020142125.1. Lineage (NCBI taxonomy): Eukaryota > Metazoa > Chordata > Lepidosauria > Squamata > Phrynosomatidae > Phrynosoma > Phrynosoma platyrhinos. The sequence continues at coordinate 211,048,774 of CM034703.1, forward strand.
TTGGAGAAGATTGCAAAATGTTCCTGGGCAACGCCTGCAACGGTTCCTTCCACCTCTAGGAAGTTGGGGAATCTGTACCAAATTGCTCCATTGGCTTCGACATGGCTATTCCAGCATCCCAAGCCAAATTCGGCCATCGTTGAGGGGGCCCAACTTGCTTTCCCCGCTTGATCTTCTGTATTGCCAATGGATCAAGAGAGCAAAAAACTAGACGCGGTGGCCAAGAACATTTATGTGGCTGTGGTGTTGGACTCTAAAATTGCAAATTACACGGCCTGCATGGGGGCTTACATCCAACACCTTATGGAACGGCTGGAACCCCTGTTGGCCTCCATTCAGGATGAAAATAAGGTTTAAGCCATGGCTATGCAAGCAGAGGCCCATGCTGTGGGAAACCAACAAATCCTGTCAGCCAGGCACTCAGCAGACTGCGCTGCCAAGATGTTTTCGGGGGCTGTGGCTCTTCACAGACATGCTTGGTTGAGAGCATCCGACCTTAATTTCCATGCTAGGTCCGCTATCGAGGACATGCCATTTGATGACTCCGGTCTATTTAATAAGGATATGGATGAAAAACTAAACTTTCGGTACCGTATGAAATCTGCGGCCCGAAAATACGGCATGTCCTCATCTACCTTTTCTGCATCCCAAAGACACTTCAAAGGCAAGTCTCATTGGTACCAGCCTTACTAGCAACGGACCTACCAGCAGGAGTACCATGGCCAGCAACAAGTTCAGCAGCGCCAAAGAAGACCTTCGCATTCTTCTTCATCATCAGACTGTCGTCAACAGCCACCTGTTCAATACCAACAAGACTTCCATAAGAAGATGTCTGACTTAGGCAGGAGGAGACAATGATGTGGGGCAGTGCACTTCGTTCAGCCTCCTTTTGGGGACAGGCTTGAGGCCCATTTTAACACCTGGGCCTCAATCACCTCCGATACTTGGGTGCTATATATCAGCATCTGAAGGGATCACAGGAGGTTTCTGGCCTTCGCGATCGGCCAAGACTTATACCAGTACAGAGTCCTGCCCTTCGGACTATCCATGGCACCCAGAGTATTCACAAAATGCATGGCCCCAGTGGCAGTGTATCTCAGGCAAAAAGGAATCACCGTGTTTCCTTATCTAGACGATTGGCTTTTCATGGCCCCGTCACCTCGAAGGTTGCGAAGCGACCTCGAATTCACGCTGTCTCTACTGAACTCCTTGGGCCTGATGGTCAATTTAGAGAAGTCATGTTTGACACCATCAAGATGAGTCAGGTTTATTGGGGCCCTTTTGGACTTGAACAGGACTATGGCTTCACTTCCACTAGACAGATTCCTGGCTTTGACAAAGTCCATTCAAACGTGTCTCAAGCACAGACAGGTTGGGGCGCACGAAGTCCAAGTGGCATTAGGACATTTACCGTCAACCACCTTCGTCACCTGATGGTCCCGACTAAGACTGAGACCAATACAATGCTGGTTCTTATCCGTCTTCGATTCCGTGAAAGATCCTCCATCGAAATGGCTGACGGTACCGAGACCAGTAACAAGAGCATTACATTGGTGGCTCGATCCCGAAAACGTCTGCTCGGGTGTGCCATTCACACCTCCACAGACCCAAGCTTCCTTGACCACAGATGCATCTCTAGACGGATGGGGAGCGCATACACAGGACTTGGTTGTCAAGGGACATTGGTCCCGACAAGAGAAGACCTTCCATATCAACATCTTGGAAATGTTAGCGGTAGAAAAGGCCCTCAGAGCCTTTCAGTCTGTTCTGTCAGGAAAGGTTGTACTGTTGATGACAGACAATATGACTGTTATGTTCTGTTTAAATAAACAAGGGGGAACAAAGTCTTACACTATACTACAGGCCACCATCCATATCTGGGAGTGGTGTATCGCCAACAGTGTCATTCTTCAAGCAGTCCGCCTGCCAGGAAAGGACAATTGTTTGGCAGATCAACTGAGCAGATCAGTCAGCACATGCCACGAGTGGCACCTTCACCCAGAGGTTGCCGCATATCTATTTTCTCTTTGGGCAGAGCCCGAGGTGGACTTGTTTGCAGTTCCCAAAAACACTCAGTGTACTGTGTTCTGTTCTCGAACCGAATCACCTTGCTCCCTAGGAGATGTCTTCCAGCTACTGTGGTCAGGACAGACATTTTATGCCTTCCCACCATTCCCGCTCATCACGCGAGTGCTGAGCAAGATGAAAACCGATGGGACGGACGCGATCCTGGTGACACCATGGTGGCCCAGGCAACCATGGTTTGCACCACTAATGACGTGGTCGCAGGGGCAGTATCGACGTCTGGAACCCTTCTGACCCTGAACAATAGTCAGATCTTCCATCCCGACATGGACAGCCTGCCGATGGTAGCTTGGAGGCTCCGAGCTTATGAAGTTTACCTGTTAATGTGCAAGCAGTCATTTGGGCTGCTCAGAAACCATCAACTGTATAGTCTTACTTTTTGAAGTGGAGGAAGTTTTTTTTTGCATTTTTTGTCATCAAGAAACATTCTTCCTTCCAACGCTTCGGTTTCGACAATCCTAGAGTTCCTGATGTCACTGGTCGAATCAGGATTGTCATTGACTTCTGCTAAATGCTATTTATCGGCACTGTCCTCCTATTACTGGTTCGAGAACAGGCCTTCCTTATTCTCAAACCATATTATAAAAAGGTTCCTGAAAGGACTGGCTAACTTACACCCTCCTGTGTCCAGGGCGACACCTGCCTGGAGTTTGGATTTAGTTTTAGCCCTTTTGTCTTCCAAGCCGTTTGAACCTATGGCTACAATGGACCTGAGACTCTTAACTTGCAAAATGGCAATTTTAGTAGCCATTACATCAGCCCGTCGAGCTGGAAAACTTTGTGCATTCAGAGCGGATCAGCCTTACCTGCGTTTCCATAGAGACAAGGTGGAGCTTCGCATGGACATTTCCTTTCTACTGAAAGTAGTTTCATCTTTCCATGTCAGTCAGGAGGTTGTATTGCCCACACTTGCCCCGAATCCAACTACGGACACTGAGTGTAGGTTGCATACTCTTGATGTGCGTCGAGCTTTAGCTTTCTAAATTGACAGTACCTCGAGCTCCAGACGCTCAGAAAAACTTTTTGTGTGTTATTCTGAACCTAAACTGGGATTGGCGGTATTGGCGCCAAGATTTTCCAAATGGGTAGTTTCTGCCATTCATTTATGTTATGAACTAGTGGGCAAGGCTCCACCTGCAAACATTAGAGCACACTCAACTAGGGCGGTAGCAGCATCCTCGGCTTTTCTGGCGGGTATACCGCTTGAGGATGTTTGTAAAGCGGCTATCTGGTCACAACCATTGACATTCATAAAACATTATAGGTTGGACACAAGGGCCAGGCAGGATGCTTCTTTTGGCAGAGCTGTGTTGCTTTCAGCACTACATTGATTTTATGATTTCCAGGGTTTTACATTAAGGTTCTACTGCTTTGATTGCTATTTGCACCATTTATGGATGGATGTTCTATATTTCAAAGTATGGTTCGTAATGTTATTCTGGAAAATTATGGGTATTGACATAATTTTTCCTAGCAGGTTAATTACTTTTTATTTATGGAAGGAAATGATGACCAAGTTTATCAGTGCTTTAACATATGATGTTGCTGCTTACGTTTGCATTTATTGTGTCTGTGTCAATAAACTTTGATCATTTCACTTTCAATAATGTGTCAGGGCACTCCCTCCTCCATTTATAGGAGCTTGCTAGTCTGAATTAACCCATTTTTGTGATTTGCAGAGACCACGAAGAAGGAGGACAGGTTGCTTACCTGTAATTGTATTTCTTCGAGTGGTCATCTGCAAATTCACACAGTTCCCACCCATCCTCCCCTCAGACGTGTCCTGCATATTATCTCACCTATGTTGTTGCTTTTGCGGCGAACGTGCGGAACTGGAGAAAGAGTGGGAACTGGAGAAAGAGCGGGAAAGAGGGGCTTTATAGGGATGGGCGGAGCTACCGCCAAAAAGCTGCGATTGGAAATTTGCCCAGTGATACCAGAACTTTCTGAGCTAGCTACGCAGGCACAGATATAACCCATTTGTGTGAATTCGCAGGTGACCACTCGAAGAAATACAGTTACTTACAGGTAAGCAACCTGTCCTTCTTGAGATGCAGTACACAATGATTATAAATGTTCATATATAAAGCATATTAACACAGTTGTGGGAGTAGGGTAGAACTGATCTGAAGAGGGTTTATATCCATGAAAGCTCATGCAGAAATAAAAAAGTTAGCCTTAAATGTGCTACTATATTCCCTTTTCCCCTCCCCATCCCTGCTTCATTTTTATGCTGCAAGAGACAAACAGGGTTACTTCTTTGAAAACTAGCATTTAAGAAGACATGAGTAGCTGAGATGGGATTTAGTAATGGGATTACAGAACCAGAGACATTGATTCGTCTTGTTGCTGTGTGCCTTAAAGTCATTTCCAACTAATGGTTACCCTAACTAAGGTGTACCTATCATGGGGTTTTCTTGGCAATTTTTTTCAGAAAGGGTTTACCATTGCCTTCCTCTGAGGCTGAGAGAGAGTGAGTTGCCCAGGGTCACCCAATGGGCTTATGAAGGCCAAGCTGGGATTCAAACTCTGGTTTCCAGAGTCATAGTACAACATTCAAGCCACTACACCATGTTGGCTCCCAGGCAGTAGTGCCTGAAGCCAGATCACCAAATGCCGAAGGATATTTATCTTTAATATTTGTTTTAGAGGGCATACATAAACTCTTATTTGTGGCTGAAAACAACAATGTTGTGAAATGTGTGCCTTGTGAATAAAGGGCAGTCAAAGTGCTCATGTAAGGGGGAAATGGCGCATATGTAGCTATTTTAAAAAAAAATAAATATCAGGAAAAGAAAAGATGGGAGAGGAGAAGGGAGACCTGAATTCTCTGCATGGTGCTTTTATAGTGTTCAGGGCCACCAGTAGATTCAGGACAAACACAAGGAAGTTTTGTGTCCTATCAGTGTCCACTATTTGTGTTCACTAGCTTGGTGCCAACCTTATTCATGTGGTAGGAGTGTGTAGCTTGAAACATCCTCAGCCAGTGTTGCTACCAGGCATACTTGGTGGAAAAAATGGGATTTATATCCCCAACAGGGCAGGGTGTCCACCAACCAGAGAAAGCCTTACTATGAAGTGAATTGATGGAATGTGTTCCCATCAGATGCAGGGATGAAAGCCCTGTTATCCCTAGCTGTCAGCTGTGCCAACTAAATGAAACTTCTGGACCTAGAATATGAACAAAAGCTCAGGAAGGAGCATGGCGGTGGGTGTGTTGTGGACTGGGAATTCTACCTGGCATCAGTGAAAAATGGAGTGCTGGATAGGCCTTCCTTTGAACTAAGCCAGCTGAGTAAAACCTCTTGGCTTTACCTCTCTTCCAGGGCTTTTAAAAAATGACTTAAATCTGATTTTCTTACGCCAGTGATAGTTCCAGTGTATTGTGGGATACAATGATCCATGTCCACAGGAGTGTTTCTGGGTGCAGAATTAGGGGTATACCAGATTAGATTTGAGAGGCTGTCAACCATCCTTGTTCATAGAAAAAAATGTATTGGGACAATTTTTGTCCAAACAGTTTTTACCCATATGAGAATACCTGAAACTTGAGTATCCTGTTTACCCCTCTTCAAGTAACAAGTGTTGTAAAATGCCTACTTTGTAGGTCTAGTTCTGTGTAAGCGCTGTACTGAAACATGACCCTGGGGAAGTGAAATGTCCAATCTGCCTGGCTGAGGGTTAAATATACCTTGAGGAATGGAAATTACTCAGTAGAAGTGATTTCATCTTTCACATGGAGATTATAAAGCAAACAGTGCCATAACTTTTCAGGGTGTTAGAAGAAAACTGGTATGCTTGTGTCTACTGCTTCAAATGGAAGTACGGCAAGACATTTTAAATCCCCCATCATGCTGGTCCTTTGGGTTTTCAAGCTATGGAGCTTCCAGATGAGGTCAGCTTTGCAATTATTTTTCCATTATACTTCACAAGTGATTGCCTACTGCTCTTTGTGCTTGAATTATACTTTGTCTTTGGCAACACAGAACTCCATGCACAGTGGTAAGGCAAGAGGAAGACTGGCTGAAGATTTGGGTTAAATTATCCTGGCCCTTCTATGATGATTCATCTGCTCCAGCTGCTAAGAGTGTTTCTTTTGTGGAGTCTTGCTTAGTTTGTAGGAACTGCAGAGAGGCCCAGGTGACTCCTAGTCTGATAAATAAATACTTATGATTGATAATATTGGATCTCAGATATGGTGGGGGCAAAAGAAAAACCCTTGATGAAAAAATCTTGGCATACCTTCTCTTTTCATTGTATGGTATAGAGGATTTTCTCAAGTCATAAATTATAGTAAAGATAGGTTGTAAGAACTGCATGTGTTACATATTGTGTGTTTCCCAGAATTTAGAATATGGTGGTGCTAGTGGTAGTGAGAATGGCAGGATCTCGAGCAAAAGTGGGTAGAGGAAAAGTTACTTCCTACCACAATGGTGATCCCATCTGAAGCTCTTTATAATACAGACTCGATTTGCAGGCTTCAAGGATTTGTATAAGGTGCTCACACTTTGCCAAATGTGCAGATTCCCGTAAAGCAAGGATAAGCAAGCTACTCAGCTGTCTTTTTACCCCACATAGGATTTGCTGCACAAAGTAAAGTTTGTGACTTGTAATATATAGCAGAAAGGATAAACTAAGGGTTAAGCAGCCACACAACCTTTTGCTTCAGTGTAGTAGCACTGATGGATCAACCAGGAAGGCGTAGTATCAATTCTTCAACACCTGACTCCCACCTCTCTCCATGAACTACAGCTGTGCACAGGTCAACTAGGGCAAGGCAAAGGGAGGCTGAAATTATGTGTATTAATTTCAATTCCTGTAGCAGGAGTGGGAATCCTGCAATCTTCTAGCTGTTCTTGGTCTGCAACTCCCAGTAACTCCTAGCCAACATAGTGAATGATGAGGAATGCTGGGAACTGCAATGTGAAGTGTTGCATGACTCCCACCCCTGCCCTATATGGCATGCAGAGATTGCATCTTTGAAACACCGCTCTATCTTGATCTCATACTAGCCCCACTGTCAGCAAGTCCTGCTTTGCTTTTTTGAGCAATAATCATAATGAGTAATAATCATTGATAAAACAGCTAAAGTGAGCAGAGGGCAGGCAAAATGAATGAGGCACATCTGTGTTCTGTGGAAAGCTAGGGCCACAAGCACATAGTTGGTGGCTTAGGTCCAAAACACCTAGAAATAATCCACTTCGAGACTGTTTTAACTGCCCTGGCTCAGTTCTAGGGAACTGTAGCTTTCTGAGACATTTAGCCTTCTCTGTCAGAGAGCTCTGAGGCCACAAGAAACTACAATTCCCAGGAATCACTAGCACTGAGCCAGAGCAGTTAAAACTCTCTCAAACTGAATTACCGTATTTCTACAGTGTATTTTGGACCATAGTTTGTTAAGTTCATGCTTCATGTCACCCTGCAAACTTAAAAGCAATTTACAACTGTCATTTAAGGAATCCTGGATAATTCATTAGTGTATTCACAGCTTTAAAATGTATACTTTATAAAGCAGAACTTACATACAGAATTGGTGGAGGCTTCTATAGTATACCACCCAGACAATAAACAGCTAGTATTTAAATGTATCTGCTAGGGAGCTATTTCTAGCCTGCTTAAAATTAGGTAAAATCAGGGCAGCCTAATCCATAAGTATTGGGACCGAAACCATTTTCTCCAGCTTCCAAATGAAACCAGTATGTATTATACTGTGCATAGTCACTGCCACTTCATTGTGAAATACAGACAACAGAAGAAACTCAAAAGTTTTTCTTTATTTTTTTAAAAAAACCTTAAGAAATATCTACTATAATTTATCACTAATGATTTGCTACATTACTACAGCAGTTACGTACCTAAGATCAACACCCTGTTACATTTAATAAGGCTTTGTTTCCAATAATGCTACTGCACAATTCCTCCATGTAATTGGGGGGGGGGGGGACGACGACACACAGTCAGCCTCTCTGTGAAAGCAAAGAGGGCAGAGGTACTGAGATACAAGCCTGAAATAAATAAAGCAACATAATAGGGACATTCTAGGGAGCAAAAGATTGGTGGGCTGCTTTTGACAGGGCAACTTGTATGTTCAATCAGTAGTTTGCAGGTTTAAAGTCATGACCTACCTCTTGGTCTCATTAGTGTTTTTCTAGCAATATCTTTGAAGAACAGCCTAATCATAATCAGGTATCATGTTTGAGCCAGCATGATGTACTAGTGGTTTGAGTGTTGGACTATGACTCTGGAGACCAGGGTTCAAATCCTGGTTCAGCCATGTAAGCCACTGGGTGACCTTGGACAAGTCACACTCTCTTAGCCTTAGAGAATGGCAATGACAAACCCCTCTGAAGAAACTTGCCAAAAAAAAAAAAAAAAAGGTCATTTCCAATTTATGGTAAGAAAGATGGGAGGAAAATGAACTCATTTGAGATGTTGTGCTGGAGAAGAGTGCTGAGGATCCCATGGATGGCCAAAAACAAATGGATCCTAGAACAGATCAAGCCAGAGACATCCCTAGATGACAAGACTTAGACTGTTGTACTTTGGACACATCATGAGAAGGCATGAATCATTGGAAAAGACAATAATGTTAGGAAAAGTGGAGGGAAGTAAAAAGAGAGGAAGGCCACATGCTAGATGGATGTACTTGAGAACATGAATATGAGTTTGCAGGAGCTGGGAAGAGCAGTAAAGGACAAGGGGGGCTGGAAATGTCTCATCCATAGGGTCACCATGGGTCGAGACCAACTCGAAGGCAGTTAACAACAACAAATAAGGTGATCTATCATGGGGTTTTCTTGGCAAGGTTTTTTTTTGGGGGGGGTAGTTTGTCAGTGCTCTGAGGCTGAGAGTGTGTGATGCCTAAGTTGAACAGTGGGTTTACACTGCCAAGCAGGGAATCAAACCTTGTTCTCCAGAGCTATTGTCCAACGTTCAAACCACTACACCACATTGGATCTACCTGGGACCAGCACTGGTGTAAAAACAAGAAATTCACCTGGCTGCACCAAGCCTTTCCTACCCAAACTGATGAAGCTGTTGCCAATAAACTGCAAGATGGAAAGCAACCATTTTCTTCCCCCACCCTTTGCAGGGTGCAGCTTTCCATCCAATTCAGAAAACCAGAATTTTTCCATTCCTCAGACAAGTTGTTTGTGTCAGTGCCTCAGTACAATCAGCCCTCCATATCCACTCATTTTTTAAATCCACAAATTCAACTATCCAAGGCTTGAAAATATTTTTAAAAAAATCAATTCCAAAAAGCAATCCTTGATTTCTCCATTGTATATAAGTGACACCATTCTACTAGGCCACTGTATATAATGAGACTTGCACATCCATGATTTTGGTATCAACAGGGGGGTCCTGGAACCAAACCCCAGCAGATATCAAAATCCCACTGTATATAGCTCCTGGCACAGCCATGGAGTTGTCCAATTGTTTCAAAATCACATGGACATTCATTTTTTAAAAAAAAGTATTTGCTCTCCATTTGCAAATATCCCTTCTCCCTCTGATGAAGTTTCACACACTACTTTTCTCCTCTGAAGGGAAGAGGCAGACTACTTTCCTCAAGAGGGGGACACTTGCTTCTTTCTTGCTGCAGTCAAATGGAGGAAGGGGGCATGCTGAACTTTTTCTGTCAACCTAGAAGAAAGTTGGTCTGCCTTTTGTAACCTGGACTCTGAAATAAATGCACCACAACTCAGGGCCAATAGGCCTGTCAGACAGTGTCTCATATATGGTAAGAAGTTAACTTGTAGCCCTCCAGATATTGCTGAACTCCAACTCCCATCCTCCCTGCTCACTGGCCATTAGAGTTGAGCTCCAACAGCAGCTGGAGGCCTACAGGCACCCTACACATTAGAAAGAAGGCATCCCCTCCAGTTGAAAACTCAAATGTCAATGCTAAATGCTTTTGTGAGCCAACGGCAGCAGGCGCTCCAAGAGGAAACACATCCTTTCTTGCATGGTTATAGCTCACAAGAGCCAAACTACAGTAGATGCGAAGAGCAAAGTAGTCTCAGGCTGTGGCCCAGAGGCAAAAGGGAAGGAGATAATTCTCCACCAGCCCATGGTTGATGACTCCCCAGGGAGTGGGCCAAACCTACAGGAAGTATGTGTCAGGCCACAAGAGCAAGGACACCCAAATTTGGGAGGTTAACCTCCGAGGAAGAAAATTCAGTGGAAGGTCTCAACTTCCACCACAGTCCAGTCCCCATGGGGGGACGACATGTCCTCTGGGGAGAAGCTTGTCACCGAAGTGATGCTGGCCCGTGACTCATCCAGGGGGGAGATCAGTTCTGTCCATTTCCCAATCTCTGCTTCGCTGCTCATTGCCCCCTTCCCACCGACAGCCCCAGAGGGGGTCTCCATGGGGAAGAGCAGCGTCCGGTTGATTAGCTGCTGCACCACGGTGGCCTGGATGTTTCCTAGGTGAAGAGCCTGGTCTCGGGAAGCGGTGCAGAAGCAGCGGCTCCCCTCCTCTTCATCCGGGCCTGGCGTCTCAGCACCACTTTCTACTTCGTAGATAGTGGAGAGGATCTCTGACGGACATGGTCCCCAGGGGAAGGGCAAGCCAGCCCCACTGTCACCTACAAACAGGGCAAGGAGCTTGGGTTGGAAAGAGTGGCCCTCAGGGGTGGGAGTGGGTGACACACAAAGAGAGGAATCGACAGACAAGCAACAGAAAAACAGAAGAATGGGGGAGCAGACTGTTTTTTATTATTTATATTGATTCCTGGCCTAGTAAGAATTATATTCCAAGGTTATTGAGCTACAGAAGCTACAGCATCAAAGCTTGGCCTAGTCTTGCTGTGCAGAACCAACTCATTAATTCCAAAGCAGCTTCAGACTTCTTGCTGTTGGTACAGCAAATCTGACCCCTTTCACACAATACAGTATATAAGAACAGATAAGGTAGTCTTTAAAGGAGGGACTCCATACCTACTTCTGCTTTCTAAGGTCTAATCTGCACTGCAAAAATAATGCAGTTTGACACCACTTTAACTGCTATTGCTTTATCCTATAGAATTCTGGGATTTGTAGAAGCCAGAAATGGGTATTATGAGGCCCAAAGCCCATGTGTGACTCCTTGCCTACTATACTCTTATTTTCTCAACACAGAACTTCACCTTTCTCAAACCCACTAGGATCCACCATTCTCCTAAACAAGCCCCACTCCCACCTTGATTTGACCCAAACTTCCACTTAAGAGATTTCACCCATAGGTTCAGGTATAGTCTTAGAGTATTCCAGGAATAACTGGGAAATGCCCAAGAGCATCCTGCTGGACTCTCTACAAGCTAGTAGGGAAAGCTTAAAGAATACAGTGGGCCCTCCACATTCGCTGGGGTTAGGGGCACAGGACCCCCATGAAAGTGGAAAAAACTCAAATTAAAAAAAAAAACACTAGTTTTTTTTAACCTAAGCGAACACCTCTCTAGGAATCTCTAGGTCCTCCAGCTTTATGATTAACATTAGCAAGAGGTTGACCATAGAGTCTTGCTGGAAGACCTACAAATGGTGGGTCTCCAGCACAGCTTTATGCTCAACATCCAGCAAAGTCACACCGGAGGACCTAGAGATTCCTAGAGAGAATATATCAATTAAATCCATGAATAATCAAGTCCGCAAAAGTCAAAGCTGCAAATGCAGAGAGCCAACTGTATTTCCAGCAGAAAAGCTGTATTAATTATTGATTTGATTCTGCTATTCTATTGGACAAACTACGATTAGAGGAGGCTTTTTTCCCAATTTTTGGCCCTTCTTGCACCAACACTCCATAAACATTCATTTTATGAGTCCTCTAAAGCTCCAAACAAGAACCTCCCAGCATGTGCAGTTGCTAGGCTAGGAGAATTTCAACAGGACTGTTTCCCCTCCCATTTATTACACCTATCACTTAAAAAGCCAGGTTATGTCAGCTGAGGGCAAATAGTAGCCTATGGGCCACATACTCCCTCCATAACCCCAGTCTGTTTTGGCAGTTCCCATCCCAATTCCCAATCACATTGGCTTTCCTTTTTAAACTATGTTTAAACATAATAATGCTGCAACTGTTTAAGTGTGGAAGGGCTCCAGAGGTCTACATACTTGTAAACTAGACCAGGTCAGTCATCAGTTTTATAGAATCAGAGTTGCCTGAATAGGAGGAACCGCTTTTAGATCAGCTTATCTAATCACTCGCCAACTGCAAGAAAACCAGAGCACCTCCAATGCAGTCTTCTACTGCCTGCTGACCCATCCCAATAGACAATTGGTTTTAGTCAGACTGCTCTTCTTGTTAATAGACAATCCCTTGAAATAAAACTTGAGATCTACCCCACTGGTTCTAGTCCTATGCTCCAGGAAAAGCCTTCTAAGTGATTCCTCCCTGCCAAAGCAAGGGTGGGCAGAATGCAGCCCACAGGTTGCATGCTGCCTTTGGGACCCTGAGGTGCAGCTACTGAAAGCACACCACAATCTATTATTTTTTCTTTTCTTTTTTGGTAAAAAATACAAATTTTTCATGTTGATTTTCAGGTGATTTTCCCCCCACACCCAAATGGATAAAAAACACCCAAAACAGCTGCAAATGTGGTTTACTTTCTCCCACAATAAGGGCCCAAATCACCCAAAACTGTGTTACACCACGCCAAAATTCAATAGTGCAGCTCTCTAGGGAAGAATAGACCCTACACACACACCCCAATGCAGTTGCCTACCCATGACCTATAGTCACACTGGAAAATGAAATGGTCTTCCAAGACTTCCTGTACTTGTGCCTGCACACTTTTGTGCACTCTGCTGCTTAACCCACCTAAAACCCTCCTGTGCCTGCCAATCTAGGGACAGAGATGCAGACGTTCTGGATTGGCAGCAAAGGATGTCAGTCACTAGGTAATTTTGCCAATGCATGATGGGGAAAAATAATCTTCAAGGGACGAGTCTCTTAATACAGGGATGGGGCAATCACTGACCCTCCAGATGCTGCAGGACTACAAATCCCAGCAGCCATGACCGGCACAGCCAAGAGAGAGGAATGATCACAACCTCTGCTCTTAAACTACTAGAAGCAAGCAATCACCATGGGCCTTAAGCCTGCAGGACAGAAACAAGCATGTGGGCTCTGCTGATGGGTTAAAATTCTTCATGAGGTTGAGAACCCTCCAGAAAATCACATCACCTTTCACCAGTGGCTATGCTGGCTAGGACCGATAGGAGTTGCAGTTCAGGAGCAAATACCTAGAGGCACCACCTCTGTTGCCTGACTATCCTCTACATACAATGCAAGTCTGCAAATGTTCCCATATGTTTTATTTCTGCCAATATACCAGATAACAGCCCATATACCCCCTCCCCCTCTGAGCCTGGTCTATGTTTTCTTGTTACATCTGACCTAGGCCATTGAACAACAACAGATAAAAGCAGTGCTTCCCACTTACAGGAAACTGTTCCATCGCTACCACTTGAGCACTTGAAAAGTATGTTGGTAGCCCCTGGTGAAGTATCAAAAGGCTATCATTAGAGCTGTACTCAGTTAGACCCCTTCCCCTCTGGCACCCTTTTTGAAGCTCAAACCAAAAGTGGCAAGGGACAGGTCTCCTGGAAAAACAAGACAGGCAAGATCAGATAGACAAAGTGATGCTTTATTTAACATGTCAAAAGGCTAAGAAGTTTTCCCTTCTTTGGAAACACACTAAAATACACGCAGCTTCCCCTGTGGAAGTCTGTAAGAGGGTGGTAGAGGGGGAAAGATCACACACACAGACACGCACACACAGACCAAAAAAAAGAGTATGCCTTTCTTGTCTAGAAACACAGATGGAACAGATACACATGGGGAAGGAAGCTCCCAACCCCTTGCATCTCCCTTCCCTACAGAGTACTATTGCACACTGACCGAGAAAAACAGGAAGAGAGAAAGAGAGACAGCACAGGTTGGCACTTTCCACACAGACAAGGCAGGTTCCTCTATACATTACCTGCAGTAGCCAGGCTATGAGTGACAGGAAAAGGCTCCACCTCCACCTCCTCCTCCTCCTCCTGCTGTCCTCCCATCTTTTGGGGAGCAGCTGGGGGGACTTGTAGGGAGGGATGCTCCCAACATACAGGAGTCTGGCCGTTGGTCTCTTTGGGGAGTTGGTCCTTCAGGCCCTCTGTGGAATGCTCCTCGCTTTCGAGGGAGGAGAGGCCAGGGCTCTTCCCGCAGCTGTCGGTGGAGTGGAGGTGGAAGGCACCAAAGACATCGCAAGAGGCTGCTGAGTTGGTGGAAGCTGGGGTCTCTGTGCCGGCATCACCTGAGCCGGGCTCATCAGACTCCTCCACTGAATGAGGCAAGGGGGGCTGCTTGCCTGGGGGAGGGGAGGCTGACAGGCACACCGTTTTGGCAAAGCCCGCCTCCTTCAGCAGGTCCACGTCCAGCTCCACTGCTTCCTCCCCTTCCTCCTCCTCTCCTTCTGAGGACACTGTGGGTTCTGTTGGTGGGTCACCAAGGACTTCATCTGCTGGCAGGGTCTCCGCCTCATCGTCCCCTTTCTCCATGTGGATACCCAGGTCAAGCTCAACAGGGAGGTCCTCCAGGGGACTCAGGAGCTGATGGCAGGTCTGCTCCAGTCTTTCATCCGACTTGGACTCCACTCCTGAGCTGCTATCATACTCCCGCAGCTCCTCTGGGGTGCTTGTCTCACTGCTGCTCTTGCCTGCCAGGTCAGGGCCACTCAGAGTGCTGGATTTGGAAGATGAGCCTCCTTGCTCTGGGGAATGGCCCTTTGTACCCGTCCTGCTTAGTGGTAGCTCTGGACTGCCAGGCAATTGAGTTGGAGGCTCCTGCAGTAACTCCAGGCTCTTCACGGGCAGGCTCTGGGGTTTATGTATTGACCCTGGAGCGACAGCGGAGATACCATCACCATCACTGCCACTGTGGCCTCCACCACTTGGCAATGTCTCCCCTGAGAGCAGGAGCAAGTCCTGAGGAACCTCCTCTTGTTGCACCCACTCTTCTGGGGCTATTGTGTCATCATTGTCATCATCATCATCATCATTTCTGAGACTTTCAATGCCAGGATGTTCAGTCAACCCACTAGACTGGTCATCATCATGGTCCTGAGAAGGCTCCCCAGCCAGCTCAGTAGGGAGTGAAGCTGCTGGTGCCGGGGGAGGAGGCTGGTCCCAAACATCCTCACAGACATCCAAGCATTCTGTCACGTGCAGCTCCTCTGCTGGAGCTCCATCTGCACCAATGTCAGCAGCTGCAGATAACCCTTCCATTGGGAGGGAAAAGGCATCTTCCTGAGCCACCTCACCATCTTCGGTTGCAGGATCCAGGAAGCTCCTCCATCTGGCACCCTCTGTATCCAGAGAGGCAGCATGCTGCTGCTGCTGCCGCTCCTCTTCAGGGCTTGGAGAGAGCCTTAGGACCTGGTCTTCCTCTTCAGTGCCAGGCTCACCATCACTCTCAGCAGCCACAAGCCCTACAAGGGTTGCCAAAGTGGGAGGATCTGCCTCACTGGCGGAGGGAGCCTCCACTTCAAGGGCAGGTGACTCCCACTTCGCTGCTGTTGGTACGAACTGCATAACCGCATGGGGCTCTTCAAGTGGCTCAGCTTCAAAATCCAAGGATCCAAGAGAAGGAAGTTCTTCTTCTCCTCTTGGGAGGGGAACATCATCTTCAGGCAAAATTGGGGACCCCTGAGGGGATGTCAAGAGGGAATTCAAGTCTTCATGAGTCTTGCCAGCATCAGGCAATGAGTGCAGCTGCCTAAGGGCTCCTGCAACCTCAAGGTATGGAGGTGCTTGCTCTTCCAAATCCTCAGATGATGTGGCTTCCTCAGCAGGCCATAAGGACTGTGATGGAAGAAGGGGGGAAGAAGGAGGGGGACTCTGGGCAGACTCCAAATGGATGGAAGGAGATGTTTTGCAAGGAAGAGCTGTCTCGCAAAGCAGCAGATCATTGCAACCACCAGGGAGGGTCAGGGCCTCAGGGGTGGCCAAATGAGGCATCTCACTGGGAGAGAAGACCTGCACAACTTGTGGACCAAGAGAGGCTGGAGAGGATTCCAGCACTGCTGGAGCCAGCCCCTCTGCGACCAACACCATATTGGCTCCATCATCCTCTTCCAAGCCCCCTGGCTCCATCTCCTTGGTCCCAGAGGCTTCTACCCTGCAGCTTACAGACACTCCTTCTTGAGAAATGTGCTGGCTAGCAGTATCTGTCTCCATCATAGGGTCCAATTTTTGCAGAGCCTCCCTATCTGCCATGGTAACACTTTCTGTGCCTCCAGTGGTTGTCATGGCCTTCCTTTCCTTGGCAGTTGTATTCTGAATCTTGCTTTGCATAGAAGCCTGCTCTTGGCTAGGAGGAACATCCTTCTTCAGAAACTTCTTGCCTGGGCTGCCTCCTGAAGGTGGTACCTTGGCAGCTCTTTGTGATTTGGCTGGGTGGGCACTTGCAAATGCTGCACTGGCAGGAGTTCTGGGCTTAGCAGGCTCTGAAAACTTCTTTGTAGTGAGCTTGGTATTTGCAGTGGCATTCTTCTGTGCAAGGTTTTGCTCAGACTGTGATTTGGCATTTAGGGCTTTGGGGTTCTTTAGGGCAGAAGACATCTTTGCAGTGGGGTTGGAAGTTGATGGCTTGGCCTTGAGAGGGGTGGCAGTTCTGGAGGCATCTGGAACAACAAACAATACCTTAAGTCCCTTTGTGGCAATTGGAGAAGTTGGACTTCACACAGCATCTACCCAAAGGATACTGAAATTCTCAGCTAGTTGGCAGTCTTTTTCCCAAAATGGGAGAATTTAATTTTTTTTTACAACATCCCCCAGAATCCCCAAACCAGTATGGCCATACTAGCTAGGCAATTCTTTGGATTGTACTAAAAACAAAATTGTTTTCTGGAACTGTGCCATTTTCTCCTTGCCATTGTGACTTTTCTCTTGAGTCTCTGGTATTGTTCACATTCCTTAGCACTCTCAAAATGATTTTTTTAAAAAAATCTGCCACTTAGGGTGGTATTAAACAAGAGAGAAATCAAGGTGTAATGGCAGTCAGTATAATCACTCACACCACATCTACCAAAGGTGATATATTACTACTACAACCACTCACATCTTAAGTTAGAATTCATTTGGCCCAAACTCCCTACAAGATAGAAGACTGCTTGAAATAATCTAGCTTGAGACCACTTCAACTGTCCTGGCTCAGTGCTAAGGAATCATAGGAACTATAGTTTATTGTGGCACCAGAGCTCTCTGACAGAGAATGCTCAATGTCTCAGAAAAAAACTACAATTTCCATGATCCCCTAGCACAGAGCCAGGACAGTTAAAGTGGCCTCAAACTGGGTTATTTCTGGCAGTCTGTAAAGGCCCTTGATCTCTTAATGCATCAAGCAAAATGGTGCCTTCAACTCAATGATAACAGTTGACACACAGCACAGTAGCCAAAAGAGAGTAAGCTATGAATCAGAAGATCTGGTGTTTCCACCTGTCATTAGCTCACTATGTGGGATCAGGCAAGCTACTCTCTCCAGCTACAATCTTCCATCTGCAAGGTAGAAATTAACACCAATCTAGTTTATAGGGTTGTGATCCTTGGATTGTAAGAAACTAACACGATATAAAAACTATGGATTATTTTTCAAATAACTCATGTAGATCTGCTGGTATGCCAGCTGTGTATGTGCGTGTGCTTTTCTCTAAAATTCCTTGGAACGTTGAATATTCTCATTTATACAGAGACATAGCCATGTTAGGACACAGCCAGTAGGACATATACTGTTATATTATCCTTTCTATCATCACACTTTTATTTATCCAATTCTCAGAAGTATTCCTGGAAGAACGGATGAGTTTAATGTATCCCATTTGCTGGCAGACCAGTGTCCAACAGTAACAAAGTGGCCAGCTTTTGCGTAGCAGCAATGGTCTATTGGTGCAAAATGATATTTTAAAATTTTATAATGATTACTTTTAAATTTAAATTTTCAATTTTTGAGGAGCAAACTTTGTATTTTGATTCCTAATTGATATTATTCACTTTTGTGGTCTGATGCTGATTTTGTTTGATTTGTTTTATCTGCACATCTGATGTTTATCTGTGTGTCTGATCTGTTGGCCGTTAATAAATAATGAAATATCCTGTCATGTTAGTCTAGAACAGGGGTCGGCAACCTATGGCCCCCGGGCCGGTTCCAGCCCAGGTCACTGGACTTACCGGCCCAGGCGGACCCCTGCCGCCGCTGCCTGTTTTGGTCGCCGCACACGCCGCGGTTGCCATTTTGTTCTCCAAAATGGTGGCCACAACGTGTTTGCGCATGCACAGGATTACTGCGCATGCGCAAACGTGTCGCGACCGCCATTTTGGAGAACAAAATGGCAGCCGCGGCGTTCAGGAGGAGGCCCGTCGCCGCCGAGGGAAGCCTTCCCGGGGGGACCCTCGGTGGCGATAGGCTTCCAGGAGGCCCGTCGCCACCGAGGGAAGCCTCCCCGTGCACACACTCCACCGACGCGCGTGACCCCCCCGTACATGTGGCCGCCGCCACACCATACACGGTGGTGGTGGGCGCATGTGTGGGGGGCCGCGCGTGCCACCATTCCCCCCCCCCCCGCCCAGCCGAGACTTGGGCTACAGGAGACCGGCCCAGGTCTCAAAAAGGTTGCCTACCCCTGGTCTAGAATATCAATATGTAAACAGACCTTTGAGACTGTGCAAAAGAAGATGAAGCATACGCTTTCACAGACTTGTTCTACTTCCTCAGATGCAGCATTTACGTACTGTAAAGTCCAGCATTTTCATAATGCGCAACAGGGAGTGCTTCAGTTCCGCAATTACGCTGTATACACTGCATACCTCTTTGTGTGGACAAAGTACTTCGCTGCTGCTGTGCTCCTATGGTCTGACCGGCAGATGGTGCTGTCTGCTTAGGTTTTCCCACACTTTTTTCATTGGCTGATGGCCTATTTAGGGATGATGAAGTTGTGTTCTTGGCCCCTGGCAACCAAGTCCTGAGAACAGAGAACAAACAATTAGGTGATGGGAAGAAAATCCTGCTCAAGCCTTTGGAACACACAAGGACGATTTATTGCCAGCATCCTGAAGCACATCAACACATAAAACACTTGCATTCCAAGCCTCTGGCAATTAGCTGAGACCAGACTATCCTGACAATGCCAGAATTTGATTAGAGAAATGGCTACATGTGAAGACAGCTACATGCATTTCAGCCAATGGATCAAAAATAAGATCATTTTTTTGGATAAGTCTTGCAATTCACTCCTTCTGTACACCCCTTCCCCGGTGCCAAAGATCTGCTGGTATACCAGCTATATATGTGCGTGTGAATGCAGCTCCCAGTGTACAAAATGTGTATATGTGCCTGTATATATGTGTGTGTTAGTTGAGTTTCCCCTCCCTTTGCTTGTTTTTACAATATGAATCAGCTCAGGCAAATTCCACACTTTCACTTCATTTCACTTCTATCCCACCTTTCTTCCAAGGTAGCTTTGCAACATAAATTAATATCAAAACAATGTTAAAAGAGCAACTGAAAGATGATTAAATATGCTATTGTGTTTAAAAGCAAGCACTGAATTAAAATTGTTAGAACACATAAAAAAACAAGAAAGGGGACAGAAACACAATGGCCTGCATTACAAAAGTTTTCTGCAACAGCCAAGGCTGGCAAAAAGAGAAGGGGATACCCTAGTTTCTGTGGGACAGAGTCCCACAGACTCAGAGCAGCCGCTGAGAAGGCTGTCTCTCATGTCCTTACCAATCCTGCCTGTGAGTGTGGTGAGACTAAGGGGGGTTGCAGACTGCCAGAAATAGTGCAAATTGAGTCCACTTTTAGGGTTAGGGTTAGTGCTAGGGAATCATGGGAACTGTATTTTATTGTGGCACCAGAGCTCTCTGACAGAGAAGGCTCAATGTGTCAGAAAAAAACCAATTCCCATGATTTCCTAGCACTAACCCTAACCCTAAAAGTGGACTCAATTTGCACTATTTCTGGCAGTCTGCAACCCCCCTAAGAGAAAGTCTTTCTGTAGCCAGTGTCTGGAGCAGGGTTAGGCAACCTAAGGCCCGGGGGCCGGATGTGCATGCATATTTTTAAATTTTTTTTAAAAAAATTATTTTTATTTGTTTATTTATTTACTTATCTGTTTATTTTTGATGCTTCGGCCCCCCAATTGTCTGAGGGACAGCAACCTGGCCCCCAGCTCAAAAAGGTTGCCTACCCCTGGTCTGGAAAATGTCTAACCTGTTCCCCTGCTCTAACTGATCATTTATTTCCCACTTTTATACACAAAAATATCCCATCCTAAGATTGGAAACAAAAGGACTTTACCCTCCCTGCCAATTTCTGCATGGTTTTCCATCTTACATAGTGAAGAGTTCTGGAGAATTCAAAAGCCTGGATATGTTTTGTGAGCTTTGAATTTGGTATTAATTTATTACAGGGATTAAAACTAACCCCTATTATGCTAAAAAGGATTTTGAAGATAGTAGGCATATTCCAAAGTCTGGGAGGGGCAGCCACCACCATTACTAATTCTCCTGAGATGCAAGCTATTGTTGTGATACTATTTGGATAGACCAAAAATAATGTTTTGGCACTTTTAACTACTGATGAAATTAAGACACTTTCTGGGCAGGAGTGCCATGACACAGTTTGGGATGATCTAATCTGGTCTTAGCAAGTGTCTTTTAAAGAATTCTGAGGGTCCCATGGGTCTCCTTAAAGGATTGCAAGTGGCCCATCTTCCATCTTGGCATAGAGTATTTGAAGCAAGATAGAACAGAGTAGCTACCTCTATTTTGCATAATGCAGCCTTATTCTTTTCCCTATGAGTAAAACCATCAAATATAGGCTTCACACTCAAGTAGGCAGTAGAGTAGACAACACCGAGATGCTGATTTTAACCTTCTCAAAAGCACTACCGTATTTTCCGGCGTATAAGACGACCAGGCGTATAAGACGACCCCCCATTTTCCCAGTCAAAATATAGAGTTTTAGCACCTCTATCCTCCTTGTCCTTATACCCGGCGTATAAGACGACCCCCCCACTTTAACCACAGATTTTGCAGGTTAAAAAGTAGTCTTATACACAGGAAAATAAGCCTGGATAGATGCAGTCAACTTGGCATTTTCACGAGACATAGCAGTATCTCTTCTGCTGGAAACTTCAAACCCAGTTCAAAGTATGATCTGACCCAGTCCCACCTCTTCCACTTTGCTGTTTGAATGTGAGAGAGTCTGAAAAAGGCTGCAAATGTAATTGACTAGAAAGAATGCTAAAATCCAGTCACTAAATGGCCAAGGATTGGTAGCACAAACGTTCTTTATGCAACTCATTATTGTAGGCTAATTTCTTGTGCATTTAGAGAGGGTTGTGACATATTTAGCCACTGCTCAGTGTGGCTCCTCATTAGATGCACAAGAAACTTACACCATGAATTACTTTCAGAACACCTGGCTTGAAGTTATAACCTCTGTCCTGACAAAGGGGTGTTTAGCTTTAGCTGTAACTGGCAACCCTTTATCCCGCCATTCATACAATTCACTCTCATTACATTACCGACAGGCACCAAACTAACCTCTGAGTGTGAGCACACTCTTTTATGCTCTCTCTTTCTAACTCAAGCAGGGCATCATACAAATTTTAGGACAACTAATTAGGAGTCCCTATGATGTACTGGTTAGTGCTAGACTGGGACTATGGAGAAACATGTTCAAATCCCCACTGAGGCTTGAAAGTCGCTTGGGGCTGTTACACTCTTTTGGATGCTGAACATGGCAGGGGAGTGGCATATTTAGAGGAAAGATAAGCCGGAAATACCATCAAACACAACATGCACCCTTTACCATCTCACTCAGCTATGCCTCAAGGCCTGGCAATTATTAACATATTAGGATTTAACGAGAACATTAAGATATCGGCTCCTTGGCTGGTGCCAACTGTGCAAGAAATAGCAAGAACAGCACCTAACATCATACCTGGAGGGTTTAGTCTGTTCAGATCTCTTGGGCTTTGTGGAAGTGGTCTTTGGAGCTAGGGAAAGAACAAAGAAGATAATCAACAGCACAACAAGGCATGGAACAAACAGAAGACTTACACTGCCTAAAGCTGAACAAAATGCTACTAGAGGGCAATGGTACCCTGGGTATGGCATGGCTGCATATTCTACATCTTCACAGTGGAATGCAAACACAGAACATATTACTCAAGGAACCTCAGGTTTTCAGCTGATGCCAATAAGCACCGTATGACTTTATGCTGCGCCTAGATGCAAGCCCCTGACAAAATTTCAGAAGCCTAGGAAGGGGCCCAAAGAGATTAACGGACTGGAGAAAGAGAACTTTCCCTTTATTTTAACAGCTTTGCCCTTCTCAATCAATAATAATAGAAATTTTGGCCCACAGTACAAAATTTAGATTGTTGGTATAGCACAAAGGACACTAATGGCAATATTACATTTGAAGGTACTCTTTGAAAATATTTGCTTTGATCCCAGGTATATGTTAACAGGTACAACTAGGAACCAAGGGAGAGTCCCCTGAGAATTCCCAGAAATGGGTCAGGATGACACTGTGAACCCGGTGTAGAAGAGATTAGGCTGACAAGGGATACCTGAAGCTGCTGCTGCTGCTGCCGCCTTTGTGGCTTTTGGCTGCGCCTCCTTGTCTGGGTCCATTTTTTCCAAAGGCTTCACCCCACCTGGTTTGTCTCTTGCCACCTTTTTTGCTGTTGTTCTAGTGGATGAGTTGGTAGCCACATTGTTCTTAAGTAATGGCTCCTTGGCATGCAGTACACCAACCTTCTTCGCTGTCCCGTTGTTGAGCATTTTGGGAGCACCAGAAGGAACTGTAGGAGGGCGAGAGGCAGGAGGGACTGGCTGCTTCCTGCCAGGAAGCTGAGCTGCTTGATGAGAGTTCTTGATCAGTTTCTGTTTTGTTGTAGGTGGGCGGGTAACTGGTGCCCCTTCCTTGGTAGTGGCTACACCATTTGACTGGGGAGCTGGGTCTCCGCCAGCAGCTGATCTATCATCCATCTTCACACCCACAGGCTCTGGACAAGCTGTCTGAAGCCCTTGGAACTACTAGGCAAGGGACAGGGTTCTGTTTTTCACTTTGGGTCTGTAGGGAAAATAAAGAAGAGCCTTGACATTACCATGTAAGGAATTCTCAGTAAGACCCAAGGTTATGACAACATCTGAAAACAATGCTACAGATGTGCTACTGCTATTATTATTATTATTATTATTATTATTATTATTATTATTATTATTATTATTTCTCACTCTTTTCCCAAAACTGGGACCCAGAGCGGCTCACAATATTAAAAGAACAATACAATTAAAAACATAGAAAAGTGGTACATTAAAATAGAATTAAATTGTTAACAATATTAAAATAGATTGCTTATTAAAAGAATAAAATACCTTATTTTCCTGCGTATAAGACTACTTTTTAACCTGCAAAATCTGTGGTTAAAGTGGGGGGGTCGTCTTATACGCCGGGTATAAGGACAGGGGGGGTAGAGGTGCTAAAACTCTATATTTTGACTGGAAAAATGGGGGGTCGTCTTATATGCCGGAAAATACGGTATTATTATTATTATTATTATTATTATTATTATTATTATTATTATTATTATTATTATTATTATATTTATTATAACACAGGAACACTGCTGTTCAATCATAGGCGTGGCTGGCAAGGACTTTAGCAAGGTGTCTTCAGTGCAACAAGATAATCAGCCTCCCAAACATCCAAAGCAATATACTACCCCCACACAAACAACCTTGTAACCCAAAGCAATTTTATTGACAAGATTTACACTGGACCTGCCCACTTAACACAAAGCACTCAAGATACAGGATATAGTTAGGGAAGAGAAGCAATGTTGTGAGCAAGAACCCTGTGGATTCCTTCCCTCCTCAACATTAGAATGTGAGGATTCTTGCTATAGTTTGCACAGAAGGTGCAGTATTTTGACACTCAAGTGTAAGTGTATATTTGGTGCTGCAGTTAAAGTAATGCTCCTCTCCAAGGGACAGCATGTGAATTGCCAAGCCCACTTGCCCAATACATAGAATATATATTATATGTACTTCTATGGTGACCCAAAAGGAAGTTAAACGACTAACAAACCCATAGAAGCTTCCCAATACTCTGCTTCAGCTACTGTTATGTTAGTCTGTTATTCTGTATGTCTGAAGTGAACAGCTGCAGATGCTTTTGACCTACAATGCCCCTGAGTCCTTGCTGAGGGACTATGGCAGCTATGGTCCAAAACATGGAGAGTAATAATTGCTAACCTCTTGTGTACTTCGCTGTGGAATTTCTGAGATCTCTTGGGGTCTGGTCTTCCTGAAAAAGTCATCTGCTAATCTCTAAACTTTTCATCTAATTCCAGTTATCGCAAAGCTAACTTCCCTATCAGTAGAAAGGCACTTATATACACTCAAAAGTAGAAGGGAGATGTCCTGCTGGCCATTTGCTTTTTATTATTTCAGAGTATTTACATCTAAGGTCTCAGCCAAAAGGCTTACAATCTAGTCCAGCCTCTTATTCAATGTCAGAACCCCTAAACTAGAGCATCCCCAAGAAATTGATGTCCAGCCACTCCTAACAATGAAGATGCTCCTCCAGGAAAAACTGTATTTCTCCATAAAAGAACCTGTCCTGTTCAACCAAAGTCTAACTAACTCAAACACTCAAAATTCCTTATGGAGATCATCAATGCATCCTTCAGGGAAGGACATATTCCAGCTTGTTTGAAGGAAGCGGCTGTTAGGCCGCTTCTGAAAAAACCTTCCCTTGACCCCCTGGAGATGAGTAACTACAGGCCTGTGTCATTGCTGCCATTTTTGAGCAAGGTGATCGAGAGGGCGGTTGCTCTTCAGCTCCAAGCTGTATTGGATGAAACCGATTATCTAGACCCATTTCAAACCGGCTTCAGGACAGGCTTTGGGGTTGAGACTGCCATGGTTGCCTTGACCGACGATCTGCGTCTGAGCATCGACAGGGGTAGTGTGACCCTGTTGGTGCTCCTAGACCTCTCAGCGGCTTTCGATACAATAGACCACAGCATCCTCTTGGACCGCCTGAGGGAGTTAGGCATCGGGGGCACTGCTTTGCAGTGGTTCCGGTCTTTCCTCCTGGGTAGGTCCCAGAGGGTGCTGCTCGGGGACTGTATCTCCAGCAAGAGGATACTCACTTGTGGGGTCCCTCAAGGAGCTATTCT
>CM034703.1:211089585-211101866 GCA_020142125.1 Phrynosoma platyrhinos
CATATGGTGTGGAGTGGTGAGGGTTTCTTTCTTTGACCCTCACCCTGATCACCTGAGGCCCAGGTCCAGCCTGAGCCTGGCTGGATTGAATGGAGAGATGGAGCCCAGTGCCATGACGTCTGTTTCTCAAACTGGCCAGGTATCCAAGCTCTTAACATGGCACAATGTAATTCCTGCCCCGAGATATGGAGAAATCGGTATGCCTCCAAAATCCATGTTGCCTTCAGAATTTTAGTTGCCATGGTATTCATGGGAGCAGGGTAGGTACAGAGCATCCTGGTCCCCAAACAGATCAAGCAGAGGGGCTACAGGAATGTCCCAAAGTCATTTGAAATATCAACTTAGCTTCAGAGTCACCAGCAGTGAGGGACAACAGCAGAAGCAGCAGCGGCAGCAGGTAGCCCCTTTACTCTAAGAACTTGTGAATGTCCCCATTGAGCTGGTACTGGGGGCCCATGGCAGCTTCACTTAGCAGTGGGCAGTGAGCTGGGCCGCACTGGCAACTGTGGATCATCATGATGTTCTTGGAAAATGAGCTGCCATCAGGACAATGGAAAGGCACACTCAGCGTGCGAGTGCGCAAGGGCACACAGCAGCGCCCATCCAGGCAGGCCCCACAGAAACTGGGCTGGTAACGGCGTGGGCTCTTGCACCCGGCATAGGTGAATCTCACTGGCTCCTGTACCTTATGTGTCCTCAGGCACTTCTTCCCTTTCTAAGAGAATAAAGGAAATTACATTAAGGGCCCATATATTTCTGGGACCAGGGTGGGTGGGTAGAAAAATCATGGACCAGGAAAACTCTGGATCAAATCACCGGTGGAAAAACCTTGTGCCTTGTTTTAGACTACAACTCTCAGAATCCTGGGGAGATTTTCAGACAGGGGAAAAAGCCAGGACTAAAAGGCATACTCCCAACATAATCACACAGTCGTGCTGAAGATTTTGTTGTTGCACTTATCCAGGACTTATCCCAAGAAAATCTAGGAATGCTCCAGCAACAAACCATTCATGGGGAAGTCCCAGGATTGATTTAGTTGCAGGAGCATTCCTGGATCTTCATGGGATAAGTCCTGGATGAGCGTGGTGTGTATGAAAATCTACAGCACAATCGTGCAATTATGCTGGGAGTATGCCTTTTACTCCTGGTTTTTCCCACCTTATGATATTTTCCATAGAGCTAAAAGTAACCTGAGGGGCCACTGAGTGAAACCTTCTGTCATGCAGCTAAAGCATTACCAAGATATGATCACCCAGCCTCTGTTTAAAGACCTGCAAAGAAGGAGAATTCACCATCCTCTGAAACAGTTATTCTATTGTTAAATAGCTCTTACCATTAGAAAGTTCTTCCTAATGTTTATGTGGAGTCTCTTTTCCAGTAATTTGAATCCAATGGTCTCTGGAGCAGCAGAAAGCAAGCTAGCTCCATCTTCTACAGGATTCCCAGCAACCCCTGCCAGCTAGGCCAATATCAGGTGCTATGGGAATTGTAGCCCAAGATATCTACAAAACATCAGATTTATCTGCCTGTGAATTAGTGCTACTTAATTTGAAGAAAATCTCAGCATACAGTTGAGGAATCCCATCTCCCTTCCATTCATTACAGGCAGACATGCACGTCTTGCAGTAAGCCAGGAGGACTCGTTCCCTATTGGCAAACCCAGGGCAGGGTATCTCAGGATCTTGGTTTGGATTCTCTCCCATTAAACCAAGAGTGGGACTCATCTGGCCCCTTCAGATGTTGCCGGCTTACTGCTCCCATCAGTCCTAGCTAGCATAATGGTGAGGGATATTGGGAGTTAACATCCAATCGCATCCAGAGACCTAGGGCCTAAGCAGACTGCCAGAAATAGTGCACATTAAATTGAGGCACTGCCCTGGCTCAGTGCTAGGGAATCATGGGAACTGTAGTTTATTGTGGCACCAGAGCTCTCTGACAGAGAAGGCTCAATGTCTCAGAAAAAAATACAATTCTCATGATTTCCTAGCACTGAGCCAGGGCAGTGCCTTAATTTAATGTGCACTATTTCTGGCAGTCTGCTTAGGCTACTAGTTGTCTTTACCTGCATTAGATGATCCAGTTCTAGATGGGAGAAAAGCTGCCCAGACCCAGAAAATTGGTTTTGAGTTGCAAAGAAAGTTGTTTCCTTCCCTGCCCCAACCTCACCTTTAGCTTTGTGA
Organism: Phrynosoma platyrhinos; assembly: GCA_020142125.1. Classification (NCBI taxonomy): domain Eukaryota; kingdom Metazoa; phylum Chordata; class Lepidosauria; order Squamata; family Phrynosomatidae; genus Phrynosoma; species Phrynosoma platyrhinos. Next base: position 211,091,766 of record CM034703.1, read on the forward strand.
AATCAGGCTGGCCACAGGGCCTGATCTGACAGAGTCGGGTCTCTTTGACCAGTTTGCATTGAGGGTTGTCGCTGGTGATACGGGTAGAGATGCCAAAGCCACAGGTCTTGGAGCATGGTGACCAGCTGGAGGTCTGAGCCAAGCATTTGTGCCGCTGTTTAGTGACCTGACCTTGGAAAAGTGGCCTCCATGCTGGAGAAAGAAGAAAATTCCCATTACTTCACTTCCATGCCCAATCCCAGAAGGAACAATGAGTAAATCAAGGTACTGCCAGCACCTGCACCTGGCAAGCAACTAAGATTGAGAGGGCAAGTTTGAAACAAACAAATGGAATCAAAACATAAATAAATGAACAACAACAGTGGAAGCATACAGTTAGCCACTTTAAGAAAAAAAAAAGCAGCAGCTGAATGAGAAACAGCTTGATCCAGCAGAGCTCTTTTCTGTCAGCTGCCCCTCTATCCAAAATGGTAAATGGAGGAGGAGGGGGAGGCAAAACCATCTGTTGGGGAAAAAATACGGAAAAGATGGCTGCAGGAGGGAAAATGGAGAAACACAAAGCAAACCCCTGGGGTGCCAGGGATTTCGACTTCAGCATAGCTGTGACAGGGACAGCCCTGCCCTTAAACAGAGTGAGCCAGACACCCTTTGGATGTCACGGAAACAGAGCTTGAAGATGGGACTTTTTGGACTGCAGCTCCCAGAATCCACCAGCTAGGCAGCAGGCATGTTTGCTTGGGGATTCTGGAATGTATAATCTAAAGCAGGGGTAGGCAACCTTTTTGAACTGGGGGCCGAGTTGCTGTCCCTCAGACAATTGGAGGGCCGAAGCACAATAAAATAAATAAATAAAAATAAAATTAAAAAAATCAAAATAAAAAAAATGCATGCACACTCTCTCAGCCCCAGAAAAACGATGGCAAAACCCCTGTGGAGGTTTTGCCAAGAAAACCCCAAGAACGAGTAATAACAATAATCAATATCATGGTGGGGGGCAGCGGCGGCAGGACTGGCCTAGGGCTGGTCCAAAGGCCTTGGGGGGCTGCATCCGGCTCCCAGGCCTTAGGTTACCTACCCCTGATCTAAAGGATTAACATTTCAAAACATTGCATGAAAAGGGCAGCAAATCATTAGTTCTTAACTATAGTCAGGCCTCCACATTTGCAGATTTGATTATTTCCTGGAGAATACACTTTTCTAGGCATTTTTAGACCCTCCAGTGTAATTCTGTGGTGAGGATCTGACTGATGTTGACCACAGAGTTGCATTGGAGGACCTAGAGATTCCTAGAGGCATTTTCTCATGCTAAATAAATAAATAAATAAATAAATGTCATGGGGTTTTTTATTCGCTGTTTTCCCCCTTTCATGGGAGTCCTGTGACCATAGCTCCAGTGAATGCGGAGGGCCCACTGCAGATCAGGTGAAGACTCCGCGTCAAGGATGTTTGTGCTTTCTGATCCCCTCCCAAAATGGCCACACAATTGGGATTAGCAGAAATAGCAGCTCAGGACTAAAGCAAACGCAAGGGAAGGATCATGTTTCACGCCCCTCAGGAGCATCAGATTTAGATCCTAAAAGGGCAAAGGACTACTCTCAATCCTACTATCCCTATTTTTATTCAGCATTTCAATCCCACTTGGGTGCCACTGATACAGTCATGGTGGAGCAGTTTTTCATTTTCAGGCCTTGGAGGAAAGCTGCTTTTAAGCTCAATCTGCTGGGTTTTTTCCCAAAGTGCAAGGTTTTCCCAACCGCCACAGCACAGCCTAGCTACAGTACAGTTATCCCTCCCCGTTCGCAGACTTCCAGTTCGCAGTTTGGGTTTCCACAAATGGGAAGCCACAAAGGACAAAATGGCAAGAGCGTGCCGCCATTATAGTCAATGGGTCTTGAATATCTGGTGTTTTTTCTATTTCATGGAGTGGTGGTGGTCTGGAACGGATCCCCCGTCCCGGGGAGGGATGACTGTACGGTGCCATAGTGGTTGTTCTGAAGAAGGTGCTTTCATATCACAACAGTCCTGTTAGCTAAGACCGTAAGGCGAGTCCAGAAAAAGATGTAGGTGACTGCATAGATCCATATCAACAAAACAATTCCAAAAGTTTTCACCTCCACCAGGACTAAGGTCTTTTGTAAATCTAATGGGTTTCACTTGCCCATTCAAGATCAAGCCTCCACAAAATACTCTTCATTACAACAAGGGTAGCTCTAAGCATATACCTTGGTATCTGCTAGGGCTTGGTTCCAGGACTCCTTATGGATACCAAAATCCATGGATGATTAAGTCCCATTATATACAATGACACAATAAAATGATGTCCCTTATACAAAATAGCTAAATCAAGGTTTGCTCTGTGTGTGTGTGTGTGTGTGTGTATTATTTTGAAGCCATGGATGTTGAACCTGTGGATAAAGAATCAGTGGATACAGAGGGCCAACTGTACTGAACAAGAAACAGAGGAGAGGATGGAAGGTGACACCATTATCCCAGCTAATCAAAACTTCCAGGTTCTTCACCCTGAGAGCCCTGGCTCCATTAGAAGTCTTGGCAGGAGGTAAGGATTCCCAGACATTTGGTGCCAGAGAGATGTCAGGACTCCACCTAGACGAAGAGGGTTTCGGACAGCACATTTTTCAGGTTGCAGTTAGCAGAAGAAGGTTGTTGCTGGATCTGACAACCAAGGCAGACCAAGGCACACGGTCCAAATTGGCAGCAAATTTCTCAGATCAGCTCATTGAGAGCCACATCTTAGAAGACATTGCTACTTCCTCCCTGCATTAGCAAGTGACACGGCAGCTAGGTGACATACATGGGATGCCGCTATCAATCAGTCTAGGGAGCAAGTGGTCATCTGGGAGCAAGGTCACACAGTGAGCCGATGACTTTTAAGCCTTGACATGTGGCAGACTAATAAACACCCTGCTTTGACATCCTACCAGAAGGAATGTCCTTGACAGAGGCCCAGGCCCAGCCTAAGACTTTGTGTTGTCTGATCAGCAAGTATCACTCCCATCCCACCCACACAACACAACACAGCATAGCATAGCACAACACAGAGAAAAGGGGAGGTTCATATTCCCTAAAGCAAGCCAGGTTATTCTAGCACATGAGGCTTAAAATCTCACATGTGCCTCTCTCAATCCTTGGAAATCAAAATCTGATAATAAGAACTTAAATAACTAAGAATTTCCTGTTCTTTCATGAAACCCCAACTCTGCAGCTAAGACAGCCACTTCAGTGTGCCTAATGGTAGGGATAGCCCTGTAAACGCAGAGCCATTAGTAGGAACCCAAAGCTGCTGTTTGCTTATGACTGTATTCACTTTTCCTGCAGGGCAAATGCAACGTACTAGCATGCAATTCATGCTAGCTTTTTGATGTCACTTTCAGTAAGGGAGGGAAATACAAAGCCCTTGGTTGTTGCTGGACTGCAACTCCCAGCAACCCTAGCCAGCACAGCCAAAGCTGTGAGCTGAAGCATAACAGCATCTGGAGGATGACATGGTTCTCATTCAAGCTGTAAATTGAAAACAGAACTGGGAAACATTTCTCCTTTTTTTTGGTCTACAACTCCCAGAATCTCTCAGTCAGCATTACCTTTGTTGAGATCTGATGGAAATGAATCCCTACACAATATATCATGCAAGGGCCTGTCTTCATGTTTCCAAAACAATTTTAAAATTGTAGTACTCCCCTTTCCCCCTGTATTTTCCCTCCAGATTTACAGAAAATTGGAAATATGGGCTAGAATCCTGTTGATGAGTCCCAACCACAAAAGACCCTTGAACCAACTGTTGAATGGTAAAGCCATTGGATTCAACAGCTCTTCTCTAGTCAGGACTAACAAGAGGGCCTTGGCCATGATCTCCCAGCTGCTCTTGCTAACAACAACCACAGCTCTATGTATAGCACCACCAACACTTATGTACTGTATAATGTACACAAATAGGGTAATTTCCTCTGTGCAACACAGCATGTGTTAGGGCAGCCTTCCCAGCCTGGTACATTGGACATATCATGTACTACTGCATCGGCCATCCCAAAATAGCGGATCTTTTGGCCAGCATTAGAGCTCTAAGGTCACCTGGAGAGGCCCTTCTCATTGTCCCACCACCCTCTTAGGATCATTTGGTGGAAAGAAGAGAGAGGGCCTTCTCAGTGGCTGCTCCCAGACTTTGGAATTCCCTCCCAAGAGTGGCTAAGATGGCCCCATCCCTATTCTCCTTTTGGCAGCAGGTAAAAACATGTTTGTGCCATCAGGCTTTTTTTCATATTGGCAAGGGATGGGCTTTTAAATGCTGTGCAATTCAGATTTTAAGGTTTGTATAGTTTTTAAAATATACTATTTTACTATGTAATGTTTTAAATTTTATAAGTTGTTTAATGGTTTTTTAAATGTTGTATTTATATGTTTAATGTTTTGTATTGTTTTAAATTTGTATAGTTTTAAATTTGCTGTGAGCCACCTTGAGTCCCTATACTGGGAGAAAAGGGGGATATTAATAATCAAAATAATAATAATGCCTCCAGCTGGGGATGATGGGAATTGTAGTCTACTGCTCCTGGAGACTCCCAAGTTGGGAAAGGCCATATAAAGAGTCACTTAACTGAATCAGGCAGAAAGCTCCAGGTGTAAATGGGTGCAGTTTAAATAGCCACTTTCCCTCTTCTAATTGTAGCAGCTTGCATAATCTGTCTCCTCAGCCCACTCACCTGGCAGGTTCTTCCAGTGCCCACCTTTGCCCACATAGATGAGCTCATTGCCATTGGCTTCTCCATTTGCATTATACTCAAAAGTAATCCCTCCATACTTTTTGGGCCCTTTGCTGCACACAAACTTCTTGCAGCACTGGCCAGGTATCTTCAGGAGCCGGGGGCTAGGGCAGCCAAGGGAGGTTAGAGGCAGCTCTAGTGGGCAGAGTGGTTGGCAACCCACAGCCCCATCAATGCAAGTGCACTGGTGTTTACAGCTGGGCTGGAAATTCTCCCCATTCTGGTAGATACGGCCATTGTATTCACAGGTCCTGCCTTCATGCTTTGCTGTGAAGGAAGAGGCAAAGAAAGATGCATATTAATATCTCCTAGCAGACAGACATCCATGCACCCAGATACCTATAGGGAGGACAAAAGCCAGAAACATTTGGATCATGTCAATTCATGCACACAGTATTGTGAAAAAGTGCTTAGGCTATAGCACAGGGATAGGCAACCTAAGGCCTGGGGGCCGGATGCGGCCCCCCGAGGCCTTCGGACCGGCCCCAGGCCGGTCCTGCCGCCGCCGCCACCACCATCCGCCATGATGATATTGATTATTGTTGTTATTACTTGTTCTTGGGTTTTTTTTTGGCAAAATCTCCACAGGGGTTTTGCCATGGCTTTTCTGGGGCTGAGAGAGTGTGCATGCATATTTTTTAATTTTTAAATTTATTTATTTATTTATTTATTTGCGGTGCTTCGGCCCCCCAATTGTCTGAGGGACAGCAACCCGGCCCCCGGCTCAAAAAGGTTGCCTACCCCTGCTATAGCACTTTGTGGAGTACATATAGGTCCTCTGAAATAAATGTTTTGTTGAATTTTATCACAGCATCCACCTAACTGCTGTCATTTTTTATTGGAGGGAAATGTGTGGTCTGTAGCTCCTCAACCCCCACTCCCCCTTGTCAAAGCTCCATGCCAATACTGTGAGTGCAATTTTGGGTGGTGTTCATTGGAGAACTGCACCAAAACACCCTACTGCCTTCCCATCAGAATTCCAGCCCACCTCTCTACCTTGATATTCAGTTATTATATTCAGTCATATTCAGTATCATGATATTTAGTCATATATAATCAAAAACAGGGACTAGAAGTGATGTTGTGTCATGTATGGTCATGATTTTGGCTGATACAGGCCAAATATGGAAGTACTTTGGGGATGGGAGGGATAATTTTGGACTGCTGTGAGAGGGTCAGAGGGTGAGAATTGCCCCCCCCAGCAAGTGTCCAGTCCATTTTAGGTTTTGACACTGAAGGTCACAACAGAGAAAGGATAGCACAGCAGATCACAGAAAATAGCCAGGGTGTGGGGCAGAAGCTGTAGGACTATAAGTGGTGCAGTGGTTAATTGCCAGTACTGCGGTCACAACGTTGTGAGTTCGATCCTGAGGGCTCCAGGGTTGACTCAGCCTTCCATCCTTTTGTAGGTCGGTAAAATGAGTACCTAGCTTGTTGGGGGGCAATTAGCTTACATGTTGTAAACGACTTAGAGACTGCTTAGTCCAGTATGAAGTGGTATAGAAATGTAAATGCTATTGCTATGCTATTGCCACTTTCCAGCTCCACCTCTAAACTACCATTTTGAGTTACCCCAGGCGTGATTTACATGAAGGCTGAGCAGAAGACAGATAAGGACCTGCTAAGAATTCTCTGGGCAATTTTCAATAAATTAGCAAGGATTTCTAACTCCTAATTATTGGACAATAGTAGTAACAAAAGAGTTTCCCTCAAATTCCAAATCATACTGGAGAAATAATGCAAACTGTCTATTTCAACATCTTAGCACACTGCCTCTCATCTGATGTCAAAGCTAACTAGGCTTGAGCCTAGTTAATATTTAGATGGGAAACTAGGTTATACCAGTAAATGTCCAGCTTGGGCTAGGAAAGAATCCTGCCAGATACCTGGAGAGCCATTGCTGTTAATCAGATTTGACAATAATGGGATGGCCAGATCAATGGCCTGAGTCAGTACAAGGCAGCTTTCTGTGTTACTAAAGCTCAAGGTAATCTAGAGCGGACTTTTGGGTGGAAAGACAATTCCCTGGGCTCATTTTTTTTTATTCTAAAAGTATTTCTTTTGCATCAAGCTGCGGCTGGTGGTTCATGGGGCTTTTCTGGTTAAAAACAATAACAAAAACACAAAATAATTCTGCAAGTCCACCCACTCTTGATCTTTCTCAAAGCATGTGCATCCATCACTTTATTTATATCCTTATTTTTCCCCAGTCTGGGACTTAAGGTAGCTTACAAAAAAGCAGATAATACATTAAAATACATATAGTTAAAAAAATATAAAAAATCAAGATTAAAATAGTATTAAATAACAAAATAAAAACTGCTTAAATACATACTTTAAAACAGATTACACAGTAGAACACCATAAAAGTGCTTTTTTTGTTAAAATCAATTTCCAAAGGCTTCCTGGAAAAGAAAAGCCTAACCTGTAGAGGAAAGGAAAATAAAGAAGGAGCTCTCCTAACTTTCCTAGAAAAGGAGTTCTAAGTGTGGAAGCAGCCACAGAGAAGGCCTTCTTCCGCATTCCCACCAACTGTGCTTGTGAAGTTGGTGAGACAGAGAGAAGGGCCTTCCTTGCAGATCTGAAACCTTGGGCAGGCTCATACAGGAAGATTGCCTGAGCTTGAATGTCTGAAAGCTTGCAGATGTGAAAAACAGAACAGACCTTAGGCTGCCAACATGCCAAGTGAGAGAAAGACATTTATCTTGCAGCATTAGGTTTTTAGGGACCAAATCAACAAGAGGAAAGTGTTTGGAGCTTTAAATAGCCATGTGAAAACAGGATATGACAACTCACATGGACTGGGATCAGGTTGCAGCAGCAACAGCAGGAGCAGCCTGGGTCTGGGCTGGAACTGGGAAGCCTTCTGCTGGATGTAGATCCTAGTGGAATGTACATCCTGGCTGATGGAGATGTGGCCTTCAACTTCTTCCTCTGCCAATATTCAGCCCCCATCTTCATCTGTTCTCTCTGTGCCTGAGCTCTCCTTGGCACATATGTTCCTAAACTGATTTTCCTTCTGACACTTTCCAGTAAAGGATAGAGCTCCTACCTAGGGAACCAAGGGCCCTCAGATACGATGGGTGTCTATTCATAAATTCATAACTGATATCACCACCACAAAAGCCATAGCGTGGCGTTAGGGAATAGTGGGCCTTTGCAGACTGCCAGAAATAGTGCACATTAAATTGAGGCACTGCCCTGGCTCAGTGCTAGGGAACCATGGGAACTGTATTTTTTTCTGAGACATTGAGCCTTCTCTGCCAGAGAGCTCTGGTGCCACAATAAATTACAGTTCCCATGATTCCCTAGCACTGAGCCAGGGCAGTGCCTCAATTTAATGTGCACTATTTCTGGCAGTCTGCTTAGGCCCAGTGTTATCCCTAGTTTCATTGCAAACATCAGGAGAAAAAAGGAGGAATTCAGTTCTTTACTGCATATATTGGAGGAAAATGCTAATGCTGACACACGGTTACCCAGCTGACAGCAACTTCCTCTGCAAAATAGCTTGTGGAGAAACTGTCTCTGTTTTGGACTGCCTACATTCACGGGGCGACCTGAAGACACATACACAGATAGGTGGCCCTCCTCTAATCACACAATTTCACACCCTCATTTTCTACCTCACAGGAAGAAAGGGAAAAGATGGCATGTGTCGCAAAATTTACACCTCTGATTTGTTACTGGCGTGGGATAGGGAAGCAACAGAGACTCACTCAAAGTCAAATTGAGGCACAACTCAAGTCCCATTATTGCCTTACTGCCCATAGAGATCTCTCTCCTCTTCCCGCTTGGTGCCTGCATATCTATAGGCTGCAACCTCTTCTTCCAGATTTTAAAGTCTCTGTTATTTCACCCATCCTAATACAGCACAGTTACTAGTATTACTAGTATGGAAGGCCTTCAATACACCCCAGAACTTCCACCACCTGGCACTTGATCCCTTCTGAGTCTGGAAGCAACAGAGAACATTGCACATATGTTTTGGGTGAGTGGATGCCAGCTCCCTCTGTCCTCCACTACACAGTATGGCTTCAAGCCCACAATTAAACCGAGAAGCCAGTTTCCTAGCTAAAGTGCCAAGACTGAATACAGCCGACTGTCACTTGTCAGCATCCGTACAGCACTTGTTGCTAAATCACACGAGGATTTTTCCAGCACTTCCTTGGAGAGCTCACACAGGATTAAAATGCTATTCACAATAAGACCTGGCCTGGTGCAGATTGCTGGTGATCTCGGGAGCACAGAATAGGGTTGCCTCTCAGCTGTCATGCCCCCCATGTTTGCAGCTGGATTCTGGGCCAGGGTTTCACACAGAGCACAGTCTCCCTTGCCAGGACCTATGGAAACTGAGCCCTTGACAATAAGAACCACCTCCAATGAAGTCCAGGGGTACATTTTGTTCCCCTGTTCATTCTGTGAGTGGGACTCTAAAGTTCTGTCCTGATGGTGTGTGTGTGTGTGTGTGTGTATATATATATATATATAGTGGTGGTGGTGGTAGTGTATGCAAGTTGTTTCCAACCTATGGTGACCCTAAGGTAAACCTATAATGGGGTTTTCTTACCAAGATTTGTTTAGAGGAGATTTGCCATTGCATTCCCCTGAGGCTAAGAGCATGTGACTTGCCCAAGGTCACCCAGTGGATTTCATGCAACACAGGTTTAATCTAATTACAGCCAGCCCTCCATATCCATGGATTCTTTATCCATTGATACTATCACCCATGTAACCCCAAATTCTAAAAAAGGAGGTGGAAACTGCAATAAGAGAAATAGTGAAAAGCAAATCACCAAGATTAGATGATATCCTAATTGAACTGCTGTAATCCACAGTGACAGAGCCAGCTCTAGTGCTAACCAACATATGTCAACAGATATGAAAACAAAACAATGGCCAGCAGATTGGAAGTGATCAATATACATCCCCATCCACAAAAAGGGAGACATAAGAGACTGCAGCAACTATAGGACCATAGCACTGATCTCCCATGCAAGCAAAATCATGCTAAAAATTCTACAACATACTCAACCATACATGGAGAAATCCCAGAGGTTCAAACGGGATTCAGGGAAGGAAGAGGCACTAGGGACCACACTGCAAATATACGATGGCTAATGGAGCATAACAGGGAATTCCAAAAGAAAATTGGCATTTGCTTTATAGACTATAGCAAAGCATTTGACTGCATAGATCATGAAAGGCTATGGAACGCCCTTAAAGACATTGGAGTATCAACAAAACTGACAATCCTGATGAGGAATCTGTACTCAAGACAAGAACACAGAGAAACAGAATGGTTCCCAATTAGCAAAGGGGTCAGACA
>CM034703.1:211104959-211125879 GCA_020142125.1 Phrynosoma platyrhinos
GAAGTGAAAAACACTCATATAAATATAAATCCATGCTTAGCCCTGCTCCAAATGGAGGCAGTTTTGGAAATCCTCCTGGACAGAAGGCTAAAATGTAGGACATGGAGGACGCCTGGTCACTCTGTGGAAGGACAAAGGAGCAAGCCTCTCTCAGCATGTGTTTGCACAAGCTTCTGGAAATGTTGCCAGAGATTGTAGGGATTTCTTCTGTCTGGGAGGCAAGACTCTGGCCCTCAGGTAGACAGACCCAGGGCCTTTGCAGACTGCCAGAAACAGTGCAAATTGACTCCACTTTAAGGGTTAGGGTTAGGGAATCATGGGAACTGTATTTTATTGTGGCACCAGAGCTCTCTGATAGAGGAGACTCAATGTCTCAGAAAAAAAACCAATTCCCATGATTCCCTAGCACTAACCCTAACCCTAAAAGTGGACTCAACTTGCACTATTTCTGGCAGTCTGCAAAGGCCCCCAGACTCCAGGCTTGGGTTTTCCTCTCCTGGCATAGGACAAAATCTTGTTTTATGGATGGCCAATTTCAAAATCCATATACAGTGGGCACTTGTTATCAGCTGGGGTTTGGTTCCAGGACACACACAGAGACACTCACACACACACCATGGATACCAAAATCTGCGGATACTCAAGTCCTGTTATATACAATGGCATGGTAAAATGGTGTCCCTTATACAAAATGGCAAAATCAAGGTTTGCTTCTTGGAATTTCTATATATTTTTAAAATATTTTCAAGCCACAGATGCTTGAGTCATTGATATGAAGAGCTGGCTGTATTAATCAATGCACTGATCTTCCTGTTGTGGCCACAACATCCTCCACTGTCATCCGTCATCAGGGTGACCAAGACGCCCTCCTTTTCCAGGACATGTCCTACATTTCAGCCTTCTGTCCAGGAGGAATTCCAAAAAGTTCTCTATTTTGAACAGGGCTTAAAAGCATGCATTTTCCTTTATAGGAGTGTTTTTAGCTTTTGTTTTGTCATATGCCCACATTCTTCTTCATCATCCTACATTTTGTGGGGCCTTGTCGTCCTTTGCGGTTATGACATCTGCTCACCCTGACTGGGAACCGGACTCTGATCTGCAGTGGGGCATCTCTAGGGGTGTGTGGGGATTGTGGACCTCACCAGGTAACCCGCTAAGAGCGGGTGACACCACTGCTCCCCAAACATCTGCCTTTTGACCATGTCCCTTTAAAAGATTGAAGAGATGGTGTGAGTGGGGCGAGGCTCAGTGGGAGGGAAAAGGAGAGGGCCCAGGTTTTTTTAAAATTTACATTATAATTTAAAAAATTAAATTTAATTTTTCACTTTAACCACATGAAACAATGTACATGCCAAGACATTTAGGCTGTGCATATGATATTGTAATTTAAAGGTACAATATTAATTTGGTTAGTTATGGTTGCAGACTGCCAGAAATAGTGCAAATTGAGTCCACTTTTTGGGTTAGGGTTAGTGGTAGGGAATCATGGGCATTTTTTTTTTCCCCTGAGACATTGAGCCTTCTCTGTCAGAGAGCTCTGGTGCCACAATAAAATACAGTTCCCATGATTCCCTAACCCTAAAAGTGGACACAATTTGTACTATTTCTGGCAGTCTGCAACCCCCCTATGTCACAACCCTTACCATTACATTCACTGATATATGGGAATTACGATCTATGAGTAACTTTAGTACAAAAAACATTACTAAGAATTCTGCATGGTGTGGTATGAGTGGAGGTCAATGGAGGGCGTGTGACACCAGGGCTTACCTGACCAGGTGACACCAACCTTAGTGATGCCAACTGGCACCTTGACTTACTCCAGAAGAGCTCTGGAAGTCAGAGTGACCAAACCATGCCTCCTGGACAGACCAGAGCAAGGCTGTTGTTCTGCAGATGAGGGGCCTGGAAGAAAGGGATGCAATTTGCAGTCAGACAGATTGCCTCACTGTGGATAAGAGAGTCATCACTGACCGACTTTTGGAGCTGAGTAAGTGGGGTATGATATAGACATATTTAACTTTTGGAACCCCTCTCCCCATCCAGATCAAGCTTTGGGATACAGCAGGGATGAGCAATGGCAGCAGGTCCAGTGACCAATTTCCTGCATCTGCCCCCCTCCAACTCCCCAAGTGGCTAGAAGTCCATGTCCAGAAAGAAAAAAAATATTTAACAGAGTCTGTGGGGCTGTAACCTCTTTAAAAGATGAATTGCTTCACTTTGTGGCTTCCAGGGAAGCAGATTCAATTACCATTTAGGCCGTAAAAAGTTGGCCTGGAGAGTCTGAAGAAACAGAGGGCCACAAAAACCATAAGAGGGCCACATTTTTTGCCAGACTTTGCCCATCCTAGAACACACAGAAAGGAGTGGTGCTTCAACTATTTAAATTATTTATTGTAGCCCTTATTTTAAGGCTGTGATCTTCTCCACACTGGGAAAGGATTACATCCCATTGAATTAGATGGGGTTTATTTCTGAATAAATATGGCTAAATACCCTAAAGGCACCAGGTTCCTCTGATCTTGGAAGCTAAGCAGGGTCAGCTCTGGTTAGGATGGGAGACTGCCAATGAATACCTAGTGTTGTGGGCTATATTTCAGAGGAAGGAGCTGGCAAAACCACCTCTGAGTATTTCTTGCCTAAGAAAACCCTATGAAATTCATAGAGTCACCATAAGTTGATAGGAGACTTAAAGGCATGCACACACACACACACACACAAAACCTAACCAACAGCAGTGGGCTCAACAGGCAATTTAAATAAAACAAAACAAACAAAAAACACATTTATGTTCCAAGAATGATCCTAGCGATCACACAACTTCTAATATTAGAATGACTCTGTGGTGGTCCTTCAGCCACCATGAACAAAATCTCCCCTTTATTATTTACGTCCACTACCTTCATTTCACCAAAGCTGCTGGGAGCTGGTTTCACTGCACTGGATCTGATAAGGGTTTCTTCTCAGCAAGGTTTCATAAATCAGGGATAGAAATTGTGTGGTTTTCCAGAAGCTATTGGATTGCAGCTCCCATGAACCCTTGGCAGCACAGTCCAAGCGGCAGTCCAACAACATTTGAAGATCTTCATGAATCCCACCCATCACTGACAATAACAGGGCCAAGCTCAAAGACATAATTCCATCAGTCACCCATGAAATTAACTGGATAGGATCCCCACTATCTCCCATGCCAGTCCCAAGCACTCTTCATGATTCCTTATTACAATTGCTGTTAGACTGAAAGTTCACCTTCTCCACATATTAGGAGTTCACCACAGACATTTCCCAGAAAGAAGCAAAGAAAACCAGGATGATCTGGCTCCAGAAGTCTCTTAGATTAATTAACCACATACAATAAACTGCCTGGTTGCTAACAACTCACACAGCCCTAATTTTTATTCCTGGTTCCAGCCACCTCAAAATATCGTGGGCGTGTGCTACCCTACCCATCTCTGTTGACCTGCCTTCCCCCTACAAATAGGAGCCAATGTCCATTAATATCTTTGTAAAGGGCAGGCTACAATTAGGTCTGAGCTTTGCACCTTTCTTAACTGGCTTCCTTCCTTGCCCTTCCCTGTAGCTAATTTGGTTTCAAGAATAGCTGTGGCATAATAAGCGCTCCAGCAGTTGCAGTGGGAGATGCAACCAAAGGGATTTATCCATCTTAGATTTGAAGCTACTAGGACAAGTTGGCACCCAGGAATTCCTCCCTCCAATTCTTTTCACTTGCTTACTGGGAAACATGCAATGTTGGGTGATCCAGGACCCTTGTTAAAACTGAGGAAAGTTTAGCTCAGCAGTGCTGGCTCGTTTCCTTCATCGATGGGCTAAGCCACCTTTTCAATCAACTCATGAAACAGACAAGATCAGACCTAGGGGGCACATGCCATTATCCCAGGAAAGCAAAAAGCAAAGCAAAGCAGCTTCATTTATATACCGCTTCATATCGCGCATGGGATGTCTAAGCAGTTTACAACTGTGAGCTGATTGCCCCCCAACAATCTGGGTACTCATTTTAGCGACCTCGGAAGGATGCAGGCCTGAGTCGAGCCTCAGCCCTGGCTGGTATTGAACTCGCAACCTTGTGGTCTATGAGTGAGTGGCTGCAGTACAGGCATTTAACCACTGCGCCACCAGGGCTGATCAGGAAGAGTCTGAAACACTAATCTCAGCTAGACATACATTGTTTGGGTATTTCCAAAGAGAAGAAAAGATGAGCACAGTCTAAGCTTGAGCCAAGAAGACAAATGGAGAGAATTGACAGTTCAGCACTATATAAACTGGACAGCTCCTTCTAGCTGCCATGTCTGATTTGTGTGTGTTTGTGAATTGTCAATAAGTACTACTGGGGCTTGGTTTGGTAGCTAAATCAACCAGGGCTATAGCCACCATGATTTGTAAATTTTGGCCAGATTTTATTTGCTGCCCCCGCACACCATATGGGATGCCTCTCAGGAGATATACAGAGGATCATTGAAGATTTTCTTGAAGGATACTTGAAGGATACAAGATCTATACTTATTCTAGTCTTGGTTTGGGGAGTGAATTGATCTTGGCTGTACTGACAGAGGATATTTACTGTGAGAGGAGAAAGGAAGTACTGCCCTGTTGTTCTTATTGGATCACTCAATGACTTTTGACACTATAGACCAAGAGTAGGCAACCTTTCCCCTTTAAGGGCCGCGGGACTTCAGCTCCCAGAAGCCTCAGCCATGTTGGCCAATAGTCCCATGTTGGCCAATAGCTCCTGGGATTCTGGGAACTGAAGTCCCTCAGCCCTTAAAGGGGAAAGGTTGCCTCCCCCTGGTATAGACCATTGTATTCTCCTGGATTGACATCATAAGCTGGGATCAGAGGGCCAGTCTCCAATGGTTCTGGTCAGATCTTCAGGGCTGAGTTCAGAAGGTAGTATTAGGAAGTGTTCATCATCAGTTCCTTACTATCTATGCTGTGGGGTGATGCAGGACACTATTTTGTACCAGGGATATTAAAACATCATTATGAAGCATTTGGGAACTGGCTGAAGGGATAATGTGAGGATAGCAAAAACGTTATTGCTTGTTCAGCAGGGTTTTCCTTGAATTCCAAAGATGCTTTGGGAGGAGACTAGATATCACCTGCAGTCTGATCTCCAGGATGCTTTGGCAGGACCCTCGGGTGAGGAAGGACAGGAACCGACAGGTGCTATGAGCCCATTCTTCATGGGGGTTGTTCAATCTACCTCATTTTGATTCAAGGAACACAGGTGGTTCTTAACAGATATTCCACTGATGCTTTCAACCTCTCTTGCTCTCTGATGAACTTGTGCTCCCAGCTCTGCATCTGCTCTAAATTGTTTAAAAAATGTTCACAAAAGAGCAGTACATTTTTTGGAGTGGGGTCCAGGGTTTATGCACTTCTGCTTTTGGTCCTGTTCTACACTTAAAAAAAAAAACCTGCCTACTCCACTGCTTGAATGGGGAAACAGTCACCGAAGAAGGGCATTTATAATATTTACCCAAGACACAAATGACAGAGTCATTTGGAACATGTGTTGCATAGATCACAGATGACCACCTGGCCATGGCACTTGCACTTAGCACATTCCACAGCACACCTGCAGCATTTCTCAATGTAATGCCCTTCAGATATTTTGTACTTCAACTCCCATGATGTCCACCTTTGGCTATACTTACTGGAAGTGATAGAAATTGTAGACTGGAAGAGAACTTGGTAAAGTCACAGCTTCAGAATCCTTTAGCCAGAATGGCCATTGCCCATGTTTACTGGAGAATCTAAGAGTTGTAGTCTTTAAAAAAACAACAACACATCTTTCTTAAGTTCTGGTCTTGATGGCACCATGTTGGGAAATCTGAACTGGTAGGAATTTTGTAGGAGGGGTTGGGCACCTGAATAAAAAAATCTGAAGGAAAGATGCTTTGATCCACTGTAACAGGATAGGATTAACAGTGATGGAAAACCTAAATCTGACTAAGGCCTTAAAGGCAGAAAGGCATCTGGGGTGAGGAACCCACAAGTAACACCCAGTGCTATGAGCCCATTATTTTGTACTGATGCCATGGAGGCTTTTCATTCTATTTCAGTTTGATCTCATAAATACTGAGATAGGAAGAAACCTTGCATGATTATTGAATCCAGCATTGTTTATGGCACATCTATCAGAGATGAGGCCAGGGTTCAAATCCCCATTCAGCCATGGAAACCCACTGGGTGACCTTGGGCCAATCATTCCCTTTCATTCTGAGAGGAAGGCAATTGCAAACCTTCTCTGATTAAATCTTGCCAAGCAAACCCTAGGAATATGTTCAAGTCAACTTGAAGGCACACAACAACAACAAATTGATTTTTATATTGTCTTTATCACAACTATCAGAGAGAATGGAATAACTTGAACCATCATAAAAGAGAGGAGGCTGGCAAAAAAAAAAAATGCATTGATACATTATGTAATCCACTTTTTCAAAAACTAAGAGTAATTATTTTGTTACCGAGATCCCAATATATGTTTGGGTTTCCCAAAGAAAAAAAGCTTTCCAGGGACTGTTACTGGCTATGAATCAGGGTCTGATCTAGGCATGCTAACATGCTGGTTGTCCATACTCTAGTATCATCCCGCCTGGATTGCTTAAATGCTTTTATACATAGGATTGCCTCTGAAAATACCTCACCAGCTTTGCTCAGTGCTAAATACAACAATAGGAGTTTTAAGTAGCACTACCACTTGGTGGCTCAGAGGTTAAGATGCTGAATCTGATGATTGCAAGATTGGCAGGTTGGCAGTTCGAGGCCCAAGTGCTGGGTGAGCTCCACCAGTAGTCCCAGCTTCTGCCAACCTAGCAGTTCGAAAGCATGTTAAAATGCAAATAGATAAATAGGTAACACTTTGGTGGGAAGGTAAACAGCGTTTTGTGCAGTCATGCTGGCCTCATGATCACAGAGTTGTCTTTGACAATGCTGGCTCTTCATCTTAGTAACAGAGAGGAGCACTGCCCCCTACAGTCGGGCACAACTAGACAAATTTGTCAAAGGGGAAATATTTACTTTTCCCTTTTTACTGCTTTAATAACATCTTGCCAGTCTTACCAGAACTGTAATGGCTGCCTGATCACTTCCAGGACCAAGTCAAAGCACTGCTGTTTGGCTTGTTACTCAAGTATGTGGTAGAATACTTCATCCTGTCAATCTGTGATTAATGGTCTGAGCAGGGGAGCACCTCACTTCACCATTTCAAAGTGAGGCCCAACTGCTTGCTCGGACCACAGGCTGCTCTTGTTCCCAAAGTCATTGGCTGATACACTGATATTACCATCATCAGAGGTGGACTGTTACACAGAGGGACAACACCTTTTCAGTAGTGGCACCCCAACTGTTCAAAGTGTACATCAGTGTTACTTAGGCATCAGGGATTAATTCAGCATTTTAATGTGTTTTTGATATTTTAAGCCTTCTGATGTTAAATTGTGCTTTTATCTGCTAGTTGTTGTTTTTTAATTGCCATTGTTTGTTGTCATTTTTCTGAATTGCTGTGACATGACTGAAAAATGGCACCATATAGATGCAATAGACATGCAGCCAGATTGTGCTCATCCAGGGAGGGCCCAGGACACGTGGTATTTATTACCTAAAGAGGACTGAAGAAGGCTAAGGAGGTCTCATATGGATACTAGGTTCAGGTGATCTGCTGCCATTTACTGCATATTTATCTCCAAGTAAAGTAATGCCATCTGGTTCATGCAAATACAGCAACATGTACCAATGGCATAATGCTTATGTGTCCCATTCTTATTTAGCAAAAGTTGTCTAACACAGGTTGTTATGAGTTATGATCAATAAATATAAATTGTTAGACTTTGATGCTGAGGCAGGGAGCTGCCCCTTATTAGAGTATGCACATATTGTAAGAAGGTATGCTGGATGAATAGGACAAGGGAGCCTGGATCCCTGTCCATCTTGGAGAAGTCAAGCCTCATTTTAAAGTACAAACTGGAATTTCCCTCCCTCCTTCTGACAAGTGTTCAGTGTTCAGGAAAGCAATAAGTGCTTAACTGCCTTGTTCTACCTCCACTGAATGGAGACACTGCCAAACTTGTTCAGACTCGTACACCCCCTCCCCCCCCCACTGTAAGTATTGTGGAGTTTCCAGAGATGTTGAACAATCTTATCTGTATTTGAAAGAGAGTAAATGTCTGTATGTAATTGGCTTTGTCCCATGTATGCAACTCCATTGTTCTCATCCCCCCAGACCATCTCAGAGTCATTATCAGTGTGCAGGGGGCATGTTCACATCTGTCCTCTGCACATGGGACACAAGCTTTACACTCATCAATTTAAGCACATGGTTTTGTTTTTGAACTTCCATAGAACATCACTGAGGCCATGTTTTGTCACACCCAGAGGTATCCCCTTCACTCCAGGTGACAGCCCCTAAGTTAGGAAAAGGTTAAATACAGGCAAGAGGAAGATCCCTGGAGGAGGAGAGAAAGGAAAAAAGGAAGGGGGGGGGAGAGAGAAACAGAGCCTCCAGAGGATCTTCATCATTTGTGTCTTAGTCTGTAGTCCCTTAAATTAAGGTACACCCCTCTAGCCCCCTTAGGTTGGTCAGGAGTAGGGTTTTAGAACCTGTGCTATTGTTCCCTTGTTTTACTCTGAGAAGCAGCTTGCATTGAACAAAGACTTCTCTGTCAGTTTCTACTGCCTTTTTAATATAGAAATAATTGTTTTTGCTGCAAAATCAGCTTGTATTTGACCTGATTTCTTCCCTTCTATCTCATTTTACTTGGAGTCACTCTTGCTAATGCCCATTTTAAAATCTTTTAGCCTGAAAGTTTTAGCAAAGAGTTAGTGCCTGGAGGATCTTTCCCCCCAAACCAGTAAACCAGTGCACTGCTCTTAATAAAGTCATTTCTAATGTTATTGTTTGTATCTTTAATCCTTATCATATACACAGTATAGAAGCCAATAGTTTAAGTCTAAGACATATGCCAGTGTAGGTGAAAGCTTCTGAATATGCAATGGCAAAAATATTTGTAAGAGAAAGAAGGAAGGAAGATGGGTCAGTTTATCCTGAAAGACAACAATTAATAAAATAATGTAAGTTGTTTTTTTTTAAGTACATACTATAAAGGGCATTACCATTAACTTATTCTTCTATCTCAAGTTAAAGTTAAAGTCAGAATACCTGTATTACTACATATAAATGAGTTACAACAGGGTATTTCTGTGCAAGCTCATTTATACTCATCCTATAATCCAAATCTCTCTTAACATCTACCCTGTATGGATTGTGTGTGGTAAAAAATTCCACACCCTAAATTAGAACCTCCTGCACATGCCCAAAGCATTATCACATAAATTACATTTTGTGCTTTAATTCTGCACATTTCTTTTTCCTTCACTAAGATTGCACCATATGGATGATCACTCCACAACTCAACATACAGATTGTTGTTGTTTTCCACTTGAAGTGGAATCTTGAGGGTTGCCATGGCATAATAAGCAAAGGTTGGGTGCCCTGACTTTGCAGAGTGAGCAATTCCCAGAATATTTCTGGGGGAGTCTAGGAATCTGGACAGATTGAGGCAGGGTTCTGAGAGAAATCTGCTTGCTATTAGGAGCAGATCAGAGTTCTTCTGAGGCCAAGATGTGAGAGTGCAAGCAGGGTCTCTCAGCGATAAGCATGGTTCAGAAATTCTTCCAGAACACAACGCTGTAGCTGGCAACTGCTCAGAAAGCACATCTAGTCTCTTGCAGGGCACCAAACACTGCTGAATCCACATAGAAGCACTGCTAAATCTATTCCTCAGTGTTTGAATATTGAGTTTTCATGACAAGAGTGGAAATTGCTTGATCTCTCAGATATCTGATGAAATGGGCTATAGTTCAAGAAAGAAACCAAGCCCTATGAGGAACGACTTAGGGAGCTGGGAATGTTTAGCCTGGAGAAGAGAAGGTTGAGAGATGATATGATAGCCGTGTTTAAATATTTGAAGGGATGTCATATTGAGAGGGAACAAGCTTGCTTTCTGCTGCTCCAGAGAACAGGATCGGGAACAACAGATGCAAGCTCCAGGAAAAGAGATTCCACCTCAGTATTAGGGGGAACTTCCTGACAGTAAGGGTTCGACAGTGGAACACACTCCCTCAGAGAGTAGTGGAGTCTTCTTCCTTGGAGGTCTTTAAGCAGAGGCTGGATGGCCATCTGTCAGGGATGCTTTGATTGGGAGTTCCTGCATGGCAGGGGTTGGACTGGATGGCCCTTGTGGCCTCTTTCAACTCTATGATTCTATGATTCCAAAGCTTATGGAATAATCAAATTGTTAGTCTTTAAGGTGCTACAGTATTTTGTTTTTGTTTTCCTGCAACAGTCTAACATGGATACCCCTTTGGCAATGTTTACAAATAGGAAGCAGCCCAAATCCTCCATACCTCCTTCCCCATATGCTTCTCTCTCTTTTTCTCCCTCCCCCCCCCATACACACACACACCTCAGTGCAAACATGCATCCCTCTGCCTGTGTGTGCTGTGGGATTCCTGGGATGCTTGCAGAACCCTCAGGCAGCTTCCTCTCATGGCCAAAGCTCCAGCCGGACAAAGAAGGCTGTGTGCAAGGAACTTTCCTTTCCTTTCCATCTCCCCTGCTGGCCACTGGCACCTCATCCGTGGCGTGCATGTGTGTAAACATTGCTGCTCCTGGGGAATGGAAGGGGATGCATATCAGCAGCCACACGAAGAGGCCTGTCAAATACTGGGCAGTTTGGGAGCACAGAGCAAAGAAACAGCAGCACAAGGCTCATACGAACTTGGAAATGTTCCTCTTTCACTTTTCTGATCACATAACTCCCAGAATCGTTGGAACATCAAGTCTTGCCTGGAGGATTTTGGACGTTGCAGTCCACAGAAGGAACGCTTCCAAGCTTGAGGGGCTGATGAGGATCAGTGAGGCGCAAATACCAAGGAGAAAAAGGGGTTCATTTAGGCTGGGGCAGAGGAGCAACTATAGTTCTAGGCTGGACAGCAGAAGGCCATGGCAGGAGGGAAGAGCAAGATCAGAAGGAGACCCAGGCAGAGCCCAGGAGGAGCAACACTGGTGGAGGCAGGCAAGTTTCCGGAGGGCTGGAAAGTTAAGAGATTACAAGGAGTTACAAAAGAGCATTTCTAGACCTGCACATTTTTACTCAACCTGTAAGACAAACACAGACTATGAGATGGTGCCAGGCCGGTTTCAGCAGGGCTGCCATTTTTTTTCTCCTGGCTTCCCATCTCTACAGTTTGTATTTTCATTCAAGGTACTAAAATATCCAAAGGCCAGGAACTGGATGAAAATGTAAAGCAATGAAGAGATCCCTCATTCACAAGCAATGTTGGGAAAGTTACTTTTAAATGTACTTAGTTGCTACTATAGTACCAAAGCATCCCAACCAGGGTAGTTAGCTACATTTATAGTGACATTTTCAAATAGACCCTTTGCTTCTCTACTTCTCAGAAGTATCCAAAATATCCTTTTACTTATCTTTTCCAAAAAAAAGTTGCATGCTGTTGATCTCTGGTACAGCAGCCCCCCTCATGTGCCCACCTTCACAACTACAACATGGCCTTCACAACTACAACAGAGTCCAAGGCACAGCATGAGCCAGCAATTGAACCATGTGATATCCCCCTTTGCCTGTTTAGTAGTGCCACACCTACATATCTCGAAAGGTAACTAAAAGTCACCCCAGAAGAGGCTATTCCACAAAAGTAATGAAGAGATCCCTCATTAAGGTACAACTATAATGGAATGTAGATAATAATAATAATAATAATAATAATAATAATAATAATAATAATAATAATAATAATAATAATAATAATAATTTTTTATTTATAGCCCACCCTTCTGCGCAACAGTCAGGGTGGGTTACAGCATTTAAAACAATCAGGATTAAGACATTCCCTCATCCCACAATCCAACCCTCCCATCCCCTTAAAACAGAATTAAACTGAAGAAAAGTTAAAATACAGCAATACAATAAAACAATAAAAAAAATAAGACAAGGAGTCAGCAATAATAAAAACAAGATAAAAACTCATCTCCCATCAGACAGCAGTTATTCTGGGAAGGCCTGTTGGAAGAGATCCGTCTTTATTGCTTTTTTAAAAGCAGCAAGAGTGATGATAAGACGGATCTCGTCCGGCAGGCCATTCCAAAGTTTGGGAGCGGTGGCAGAGAAAGCCCTCTGGGAGGTCTGAGACAGCCTGGTTTTTATTGGCTGTAGCAGATTCCTCCCAGGTTGATCAGGCCTGGTCTGGCTGATCCAGTAATGTGCAAA
Source organism: Phrynosoma platyrhinos (assembly GCA_020142125.1). Classification (NCBI taxonomy): domain Eukaryota; kingdom Metazoa; phylum Chordata; class Lepidosauria; order Squamata; family Phrynosomatidae; genus Phrynosoma; species Phrynosoma platyrhinos. The sequence continues at coordinate 211,117,268 of CM034703.1, forward strand.
AGGAACCATCCTTCAGGGATTCCCAAACTGTGGTCCTCCAAGAGTTTTGGACTTCAGATTCCAGAAGCTTAGATAAAATAAATTTATCACAAATAAGTAGTTATTTGTACCTAGTTACTTCCAAGCTGTTTTTAAAAGGAACAATTTGGCTATCTACATGGCAAAATGTGTATTGAAAGAAGGTAACACATCACCTTCCTGATGGTGTTGTACTGCAGTTTCCATCATTCCTTTATGCTGGCAAGAACTGAGGGAAATTGCCTTGTAAAATCCTCTGGAGGTTTATGTGTCCCCTACCCCTGATGTATAGTGGCATCCAACATATGTCAACTCAGAAACAGTTCCCATTTAGCTCAGTGCTTATTCCTGGGGAAGTGGGCATAGGATTACAGCCTTACCAGCAACATTGCATAGTTTGGAAAGAGTCTCTTGCCTGGTTGATTCTATTTTGTCTGTGAAATTTTGGGTCCCTGTAACCATTATAAACAGTACACACAGTGTTTGTGTTTTGGGGTTTCCTACGAACAGGATAAAAATGGGGCATGTTGGGAGCTTGGCCCAAGGATCTAATTACTGGCTCCTTGGCATCGGCAGCAAGTCAGCAGAGCCTGGTCACTTGATCTCTACCTGCAAAAGCAGCCCCTGATAAACACACTGCCTATTAATAACAGCATGGCACTCAGAACAACACTGTTTAACGCTTGGCAGAATTTGGCCCTCGCAGCAGCTTCTTTCGGAAAATCCATGTTCCAGTTTATCTGAACATTAATGGCTAGATCTTATTATCCTCTAAGGTGTGAGGATTTAGTCCCTGGACCCCCTCTATGACTCCAAAAGCCAGCAGTCTTGATCTCTACTTCCGAGACTGAGAACTGTCACTGTAGCAGGATGGCCCCTTTTGTACATTATTGTAGACTTGCAGTGATTCCCAAACTTTGGTCTTCTAGATGTTTTGGACCTCAGCTCCCAGAATTCCTGACTATCCACCAAGCTGGCTTTGGCTTCTGGAAGCTGAAGTCCAACATTCTTGGAGGACCACAGTTTGGGATTCCCTGAAGGATGGTTCCTTTTGCACATTACTGGATCAGCCAGACCAGGCCTGATCAACCCAGACCTTCCAGCATCAGCTTCCCCGCACATGCCCACAGCTCAGCTTGATAGTGGCTTGTGGACCCCACCTTGTGGCTGCTCCGATTTAGGAAATCAAAATGCAGCCAATGGTGGAACAGAAGCCAAAATAACAAACGGGGTTTGCCCAAGACATTTGGCTACCTGAAGGAAATGGCATTTTACATACAGAAGCTGACAAGACTTGACAATTTAATCTTGCTTCCACAGTGGAGATGGCACAATAGTTAGCATACATGGAAGGTGGAGGGTATAATTATCAGTTAAGTTTGTCTTCAGTGACAAGGAACCTTCAATATAGTGAAATACATATGCTGGGACAAAATCTGTGAACAGGAATAATTTCAAGTACCTTCTGCAGGATTTGAGCTTTATATAGGAATTCAATGGGAAGGCACAAATAGAAAGAATAATCCTTCTAGCCATGCTTGCTTACTTACTTTCAAGTGCCAGCCCTAGCACCTGAGGTTCTGCAGAAGGGCAGCTCCTCTTCCCCATCACACAATCATCTTGTGGTTTCCCAGCTTTTGTACAGCTTCCACTCCATTCTTAAAGGTTTAAGTGATGCTTCTAAGCCTTGCTTACTGATGGCAATTGGGCTAAAATAGTCAATTAAATATATCAATTAAAATATGTCCCAGTCTGTCACTGGAATGTGTCCCCCTCCCCATCCAGCACTTCCCTGAAGCTAAAAGAGGTTTCCTTACCTTTGCTTTGAATAATTAATCAGAAGCAAATTACATTTAGATTAATGGGGTTGATTCCTAAGTCCCAAGTTAATATGCATAATTAACTTGCAGTTGGTGGCCTTTGTATGAGTGGGGTGCCGAATCCATTCCACTTTTGCCCTGAACTTTAAAGGATCTATTAAAGGTGTTGAATCCTAATTCCAAAAAACAGGTCCACTACCTTGGACAGATCCTGTAAAGTCCAGAGTACAGAACAGCTCAATCACCCCAATAACATGAGTGGTCCTGGCAGCCACTACTTTATGTTGGAAATATTTGGATACTGGAGGTGCGCTTTAGTGAGATGTCTTTCCAGTCTAGACTCACTTTTAGCTCCCTCTGAGTTCAAGGTGGAGATTATTCTGCAGGACAAAAAGAAAAGGATGTCTCCTGCAGGCTGAACAAAAGTGGCAAGGGATTACTATGGCAAGGGCAGTCAGGGGATCCATTGCTACAGAGGTAGACCATCTGCTTCCAGTCTGAGGTTCACTCTTCCTACAGTTACATGGGAGCAATCCTGATGCTGGACCCAATCCTGGATGGAGATTCAGCACCTCTAGAACTCCCAGAGAACCTGGAGCAGCTGCACCCCTTGACATCTGATCCACCACCACCATCTGACCTGGACTGTGTGACCTTGAAGCACTGACGAAATTGGACTCAGTCAGCCTAAACCAGATCAACCTCAGGCTACATGTGGCCCCTGGACTTCACTTTTGTGGTCTTTGAAGCACCCCAACAATGCCCCTCAAAAATGCAATAAAAAAAGACACAATTTTGGGCAGTTTGTGCCCCAATACCAGATAGGAGACCCTCCAAATGTGTGAAAACATGTTAAAATACCCCCACAAGCACCTTAGAACTATGTGTAACTGGAAAAAAATGTTATTCTATGTAGTCCTTCTCAAAATGGTGACAGGATGTGGAGGTATTTGGGCTTGCTGTGTGTGTATGAGGGGGTGCATAGGGTTGCCATGGGTCAAGATCGACTGAAGGGTTGTTAACAATTACAACAAAGCTTATAGTGGGGTAGGTCTAGGGGAGGAATTGTCTTCTTGCCCTATGAAGTTGCCCAACCTTGGCCTAAACAAAGTGGCATTTTAACTTGAGGGCTCCATCTTCTTGCTGAGCTAGGTTTTCACCGATGATTGTGAGGAATGAGCGACAAGTAGTATTATTAGCTCTAACTAAAAAGGATGGAACAAAGTTACATTTAAAAAGCTACATAACAAATAGGAGCAAGGTTATTTTATTGGTATAACAAGTAAAAGCTTCTAGTGATTTTCAAAGACTAATTTTAAGGGCACTTTAACAGGTGTTTTGAAAGGATGTTTTCCAAGTTTTATGCCATTCCCATATTAATTGTAAGGTTTTCCCCCTTCAACAAAGTAACAGAAAGTAATGGAAAAACAACAAGCAGTGCACCAAATAACAAACCCCACCTCTCAGCATCTTAATGATTAACAGGAACAGATGACTTTTCAAGCACTTTAATGGAATCCATGCAGCCAGGGCAGTTTCCCCCACTGCTCCCATGAGTCCCCTCATCCGTGAACCCATGGCACTGAGATCATGTGCAGGAGCACAGGATCTGCCAAAGTTTTTTTTTAAATAAACACACATGCCACACCATGCCCCCCACCAGGACCCCCTTTCCTGGCTTCCCCAACCTCTGCCCCATAGGGAAAAAAGGAACAATTTGCCGGCAGAAGCTGCATGGTGATTAAAGGGACCACTTTGACAGCGCGGGAAATTTAAAATCACAAGAAGCCCCACGGTACAAGCTGAGAGTGGGAAAAGGGGACAGTTTAGGCAAGACCTTTGGGGTGGGTAATTTCCAGCCCTCTGCCCACCCTCTGCCCATTGATCCTCCCCCCGGGTGCCAGCTCCAATCACCATGTGAACTTTGATGGGAACATGGACAGATTCAGTCATGGCAAACACAGTGTGAACAGCTCTTTGGTTTCAAATCGCTTTATCGCTTTAAAATGATCCAGTTAAGAAACCAGTTTATCTCTAAGCGTGAATGAGCCCTTAAAATATTTTCTTTGGGGAAAGGGCTGACTGACAGCACCAATTTAGGCATAATTCCTCCATGATAAATCCCATGGAGTTTAATGGCATTTACTCCCAGGTTAAGTGTGCTTCGGATTGCAATCATTGACAACTATGTTGACTCAAACTGAATCTACCACTCTCCTGGCTGGCAATATTCTACTTACAGCTTGTCAGGAGAATGACACTGGAGATGATGACCAATACAAGAGATCTCATTTCAGGTAATTTGGTCGAATGTGCCAAAAGAATCCTGAATTACCCTGCCATTCTGCCATTCTGCCATTCTGTTAGCAGAGTAGGAGTTACACAAGAGGTTATTTGATTGCCTTCTGTCGTATGAAGGATGTCACATAAAGGTTGCTTTATGTGGAATACATGGGTCCATATGGTAAAGTGAAAGAAAGCAAAGCAGTTTGGGTAAATGGATTGTCCCACATCCAGTTGTAGCAACATGAAAGGAAATCAAGTGATTATGAATATATTGTTTCCACTGTAGTAGTTGTTGTGTGCCTTCAAGTTGTTTCTAACTTATAGAGACACTAACGTGAACCTATCACAAGTTTTTCTTGGCAAGATTTGTTCAGAGAAGATTTGCTTTTGCCTTCATCCGAGGCTGTGAGAGTATGACCTGCCCAAGGTGAGTTCCCATGGCTGAGTGGGGATTTGAACCATGGTCTTCAGAATCATTGTTGTTATGTGCCTTCATGTCATTTCTGACTTATTGTGACCCTAAGGCAAACCTATCATGGGGTTTTCTTGGCAAGTTTCTTCAGAGAGGGTTTGCCATTGCTATATCCGAGTATGACTTGGCCAAAGTCACCTAGTGAGTTTACATGGGTGAGTCGGGATTTGAATACTGGTCTCTAGAATCATAGTCCAATGCTCAAACCACTACACCATGCTGGCTCTCCATATAGCATAGAGGCCATCGTGTGGGCCTATATGAATAAAGCAAAATCCAAAAATCCATAGGTACATAGGTTTCTTGGGGCCAACTACAGTTACACAATGATGTGCAAACTTTCATATTCTTTGGAACTCTTCATCAGGCTAGAAGAGGTCTGGGGACATGGAAATTCAGAAATTTGGTGATAATCTAGGTTGTAGTATGTACAATCCAGGCTTGATGATTACACTTAACCATACCTGCTGAGCTGGAGAGAAAATTATGGGTCCCCATATTTGGTTGCAGCTGCGAGTTCTATGCTTATTCTTTGCCTTAGGAGAAACACGTGTTTTTGAGGTGGCAAAGAACACAGGTGCAAAGAAACAACACAGTCCACTTTAAGGAACGTTCCCATAATGGCAGCACTATGTGAAGCCACCCTCACCCTTACCTTGACTTGTAAGCATTCAATGTGCGGGGGTGGGTGGGTGGGTTTGTTTTTAGGAGTATCACTGTTTTCCAAGTGAGGGTCATTTACATTTTCCAAAGGACTGCACCAAATGTATGGCTACATATATTAAACTGGCAGGATCTGGATGGCATTTAGAACAGCCCACCTGGTTAGATTTCAGTAATCAGTGCTGCAAGCTACCTGTCCTATGGCTCTTTTCTTTTTGGCTAGTGTAATACTGGACAATAATGAGGTTCCAATTTGTTACTGGGTTGCAAATGACCTGTATAAATGAATGATGGGCTTGGTTTATCTTGGAACGTATTCCTGTGCTCAGGTCTGGAACCCAGTGATCTTTGGGAGAGAAAAGAGAAATTTGTCCCATCATTTTAAAGTAAACACACAGTCAGCACTGTAGAAATGATGAGGTTAAGAGTTCCAGGCAGGTATGAACTTGACAATCATGACTCCCACTTGCCAAACTGGTGGGAAAGAATCCAGCCTTACTTTTGTTGGACAGTCACTTTTCCACCAGCAGGTGGCAAGGGTACTTCATCATGCTGACAATCAGTGAGAACCTCCTCCAAGGTTTCATTTTCTGGGTTATTCTTATTTCTTCTCTCAGTACCTTCCAAAGAGGCTGCAAAGGTTCACTTCATAAGCACCAAGAGTTGAACATGGTACTTTGAAAGCATGTATAGCAGTGCAGGGTGTCCCTTTGCAGGCAGGTCAGTCAAGTCATGCCTTCTTCCAGGGTACTCTGTTCTATTTTTTCCCTTCCTCACCGACTCTCACAGTACTCAGTCTTCACTGGACCATTTTGTTTAGGGATAATGTGGAGTGGTACCTTAGCAACACCTTTTTTAACCTCTCAAAGACTTAATTTTTTTGTATTTCTGCAAACCTTGGAATTATCTCAGGCCTCTTGTGTGAAGATGCTCCGATTTTGACTACATAAGGCTTAGCATTCACAGAATTATAGAACTGAAAGGGACTGTAGATCAGCTTCCTACTGTGCCAGGAAATTTACTACTGCATCAGCCTCCACAGAAGGCCATACTTACTTCAACCAAGAACATCTAATGAAAGAGAGCCCACCACTTTCCAAGAAGTCTATTCCACTGTGGCAGAGTTCGTATCACCAGGAAATTCTTTCCCATTCTTGCAATTTGAATGGATTGGTTCACGTCCTACAAGCTGGTTCAAGTCCTACCAACAGAAAACATGTTTACTTCAACATCTATGTGACAGCCCTTCAGATATCTGAAGATGGTTAAACATATCAGTTTCTCTAACTTTTCCACAGTGTTTGGTTTCTAGGCTCTTTACCATCTTTGCTGCAGTCCTCTGATCACTGAGAATGAATTCACTATATAACAATAATTCTAGAATCTAGAGCAACCTTAATTTTATAAGATACAGATTGAGTACTAGTAATTCTGAAATCCAAAATACTCCAAAAACCAATACTTTTTTCATGGGTGGCTAAAACAGTGACACTTTTGCTTTCTGATGGTTCAATGTATACAAACTTTGTTTCATGAACAAAAATATTAAAAAAAATATTGTACTAAAATAACCTTCAGGCTGTGTGTATAAGTATATACGAAACATAAATTAATTTTGTGTTTAGACTTCGGTCCCATCTCCAAGATGTCTCATTATGTATGCATATGAAAATACAAGTATTCCAAAATCTGAAAAAATCCAAAATCCAAAACACTTCTGGTTCCAAGCATTTTTGACAAGGAATACTCAGCTTGTATTATGTACATGCAATCTATTTACTTCTTTTTTACAGTGTCATGCAAGCAATATAGACATGTCCCAGATCCAGGTTTTCCTATTATAGTTACAGGAGCCAGGTCCCATATACATCTTGGCAACCCAACTGGTAAACTATCAAATGAGACATACTACAGAGTTGTAGGAATCTCCATGTTAATCTGCTACAGGAAAAACAACAGTCTTTTGACATCTTATGACAAACAAGTGTTAATTGTCATATTTCCTGGATTGCATCCCACTTTGCCAGATGCAGAGTTTAGCCTCAATTGGCAGATATATACATATACATACATGCCAGAGTGGTTGTGGTGGGTTGTGGAGGGGGTAGGGAGGGGGAAACTGAAGAAACTACTAGCTCAGTGATGATCTTTTGTTGCTTTAACAGTCCCTCGATTAGGACATCTTCCCATAGTTAACCAGATTAGCACAACTATCTATTGGTTAAACACTATCTCTTATACTTGATTGAACAAAGACTTTTCATTGGGATAAGAGATAGTTTTTAACCTATAGATATTTTTGTAGTGGATGAGGCATTAAAAGGGCCAGAAGGAATAGAAACACAGAAGTTACAGGCAAAGAAAATTACGCAACAGTTATCATTAAACAAACAAAAGTTGGGGGGTGGCAACAGACATTCTTGTATAGAAGAACTGATTAACACATGTGGAGAGATAAAAAGCTTTTGTCCCATGTTCAAGCTTCAGGAGATAAGAGCTGAACCTCTTGATAAATTCTAGTTCTTCCCTCTTGGAATGTCTCTGAAAGTTGTTGCGAAGAAAGCCTGGGTGCTGTAGCAGTTAAGAGCGTTAGTCCATGGGCTGTTTGGGGTGTTGTTGTGCAATTTCAAGTCATTTCTGGCTTATGGCGATCCTAAGGTGAACCTACCACAAGGTTTTCTTGGCAAGATTTGTTCAGAGGGGGTTTGCCTTTCCCTTCCTCAGAGGCTGAGACAGTATGACTTGCCCAAGGTCGCCCAGTGGTTTTCTATGGCTGAGCAGGGATTTGAACTCTAGTATTCAGAGTTGTTTGTAGTGCAATACCCAAACTACTACACCACACTGGGGAGTTTATCACACCGGCGCAAAGTGCCCAAATCCCATGCAGAAACGGAATTTAAAACCTGAAAAAAATGCAGGTTGATTTTCATACACATCGGGGTTAATGAGCAATTGACCTAGACAGAAAGTCGACAAAACACGTTTCTTTCTACTTTCGGGATTTTCCAAAAGTAAAAAGAATCATGTTTTGTTGAATTTCTGTCTGGGTTAATGTCCTGTTAATGCTCATTAACCCCAATGTCATGTGAAAATCAATACGTTTTTGCGGATTTTCCCCACTTTCTGTCCACTTTCTGTCCGTGTGAATGCTCAACATCGTGTGAAAGTCAATCCGTTTTTGTGGGTTTTTCCTGTTTTAAATCCCATTTTTGCACAGGATCCCTCCCGTGTGATAAATTCCTGGGTCTTTCTGGGTTGCAGGCTATGGGACAATCATTCTCCTTTAGCCTGATCTACATCACAGAGATGGCGTGAGGGTAAAGTGGGAAGGACAGCCATTCATGCTGCCTTGA
>CM034703.1:211139741-211155847 GCA_020142125.1 Phrynosoma platyrhinos
CCCCTCCATTTGCCCCCCCCTCCCAAGAATGTGGCTATTGGGTGACATAGTAATGTGGCAGAAAAACCAAGAGTTTAGAAAAGTTGCATTTTTTGCACTCGAAGTCCACGCTGGTTGGGGATTCTGGAGCCTGCAGTCCAACCTCCACCAAATGCATCTGAGGAGTAGACTGACGTCTGCGAAAGCTGGTGCTGCCAATTTCTTTCTTGCATTTAGGGGGGTTACAGACTGCCAGAAATAGTGCAAATTGAGTCCACTTTTAGGGTTAGGGTTAGTGCTAGGGAGTCATGGGAATTGTAGTTTTTTTCCTGAGACATTGAGCCTTCTCTGTCAGAGAGCTCTGGTGCCACAATAAAATACAGTTCCCATGATTCCCTCAGCCTAAGCCTAACCCTTAAAGTGGACTCAATTTCCACTATTTCTGGCAGTCTGCAACCCCCCTTTGTCTCAAAGGTGCTACAAGGTCTCTCTACATACTGATTTCCCAAGGCATATAAAAGGTGTAAGGAACTAGAGCAGGGATTCCCAAACGTTGGTCCTCCAGATGTTTTAGACTTTAACTCCCAGAATTCCTGACTACTGGGGCTTTTGGAAGCTGAAGGCCAAAACAGCTGGACGATTAAAGTTTGGGAACCACTGGACTGGAGCAAGAATGGGGCAATCGGTGGCCATCCAGATGTTGCTGAAGTGCAACTCCCAGCAGTCCTAGCCAGCATAGCCAATAGTGAGGAATGCTGGGAATTGCAGTCCCACAGCATCTGGAGGGCTCCATGATTTTCACTCCTGGATGCCAGCCTTTTAGTGTCCCAGCTTGTGGGAGAAACCTTTCTTCTTGGGCTGGCTGCTGTGAAGGCACGACCTCTGCACATGCTCAGAGGAGCGGCTCCATGGTGCTGCAAAACAGGTTTGGTGAGGCTGAGGGCAGGGAAGGAATGGGGCTGTGCCAGCTGGATTCAGGGCGGTGACTTTGGAGAAGGAAGGAACCTGGAAATTGGGGGGATGTGACCGCAAGCAGTGTGTGTGTGGGTCTGTAGGCAGCTTTGATTTGGTGGGAGCGGAGAATGGAGTCCAGTGAAAAGCATCTTTTATTTGTTCATTTCAGCCACTGACACAGTATCAGCTGGGCTTCTCCTCCAGCAACACAGTGGAAAATTCATCTGAAGATTCAGCCCAGAGTGACTGGAGATCTCACCTGAGGAGGAAGTTTTAGGACTGTCGCAACTTAAAAAGGTGTGTGTTGCCCAAATCTGTCATCTATCAAATACAGGGAAGAGGAAAATGGGTTACTTGAGGGTTTTTAAACCTAGTTTGACTCCACTGTGTGCAAAGTTGCCACTTTCAGATAGTTTTGAGCATTAGTAAACAGGTTCCCTATATATATGCTAAGGCACAAAATTTTGTTCAAGCTTTTGAGCTACTCAGATCTCTTCTTTGGATAAGATGTTACAAAATTAGGTGGGGGGGGGAGGAGGGGGGAGACTTTATGTTGTAAACCAGGCTATTTGCCTTTTGCAGACCTATAGGCGGCGATTATCTGTATTTCTTTCTGCTAAGGGACTGAGCTGCCTTAGGTGGGTTGCAGACTGCCAGAAATAGTGCAAATTGAGTCCACTTTAAGGGTTAGGGTTAGGGTTAGGGAATCATGGGAACTGTATTTTATTGTGGCACCAGAGCTCTCTAACAGAGAAGGCTCAATGTCTCAGAAAAAAAAAATTCCCATGATTCCCTAGGACTAACCCTAACCCTCAAAGTCAGGGGTAGGCAACCTTTCCCCTTTAAGGGCTGAGGGACTTAAGCTCCCAGAAGCCTCAGCCATGTTGGCCAGTAGTCCCATGTTGGCCAATAGCTCCTGGGATTCTGGGAGCTGAAGTCCCTCGGCCCTTAAAGGGGAAAGGTTGCCTACCCCTGCTCAAAGTGGACTCAATTTGCACTATTTCTGGCAGTCTGCAACCCCCCTTAGTGGCTGAGGCAGGAAAGGTAAAGGGGGAAGTTAGTTGATAAGCGGATTAGAGTAACTGAAGGGGAAAGGAGCAAAAACCTCCGCTCCTCTGCCTTTGCTGAAGACCCCTTTCATCCTTTCTTTCCTGCCTATTTCTAAACATGTAGAATCTGCAGTGGGTGGACCTTGGGGACAGGTGGGTAATTTCCATGTGTTTGGGGCCCCATTCACCCACATATTATCTTACTGCAGGAGTTGGAGTCACACAGCCCTCCAGATATTGTTGGGCTGCAGCTCCCATCAGCTTTAGCCAGCATAGCCCCTAGTGAGGAATGCTGGAAGTTGTAACCCAACATCATGTAGGTGGGCCTCCTGATTCTCATCCCTTGCTTGACATACTGGTGTGATGAATGTATCATATAATTTTTTTTCTGCAGTGGACAAAATTGAGCTGGGTGGGGCTGTACAGACTGTCTAATACAGTGGTTCCCAAACTTTGATCCTCCAGATGTTTTGGACTTCGGCTCCCATAATATTTTTACTGTTTGCAAAGCTGGCTGCGACTTCTGAGAGTTGAGGTCCAAAACATATGGAGGACTAAAGTTTGGGAATCACTGGTCTAATCCATATTGGCCTGCCTGTTCATAATACCGTACAGTAGGCCCTTGGGGTTTGGTTCCAGAATGCCACAGTAGATACCAAAAGCCGTGGATGCTCAAGTTCCATTAAATACAATGGCATAGTGAAACAGTGTTTCCTATACAGAATAGCAAAATCAAGGTTTGCTTTTTGGAATTTATATCTTTTCAGAATCTTTTCAAGCCATGGGATGGTTGAATCCATGGATAAAGAATCCATGGATAGGGAGGGTCGACTGTATACCTTAATTTTCCCTTGCTTTTTGCAGATATTGTGTGAGCATTTGTAGTTTAATTTAAGGGCTTTAAGCATGTTGCTGCCCTCTAAAGGATGTAGCCAGGAGTGCTCTGCCAGTCATCTTCCTAAACCTAAGGTGATTTCAGTCTCCCCACCCCATACTGTGCAACTCTTTAATTGCTTTTCTTCCTCAGAAGGGACCCATTGGATGTTTACAGTGCTCCAAGGATGCCTCTTCCAGCAAAACAGTTAGTCACAGAGATCTTCCCATTTATGTCAGGAATCTAGCTAAACAGGACAGGATTTTGCTTCTTACCTGATTTTGGTTTCCAACTTGATGTGTGCCATCTCTGGGCACCAGATCCTGTCTGGTCTTGACAGCTAAGCTGGGCCAGCCCTGGTTAATACTTGGATTGGAGACTGCCAATGAATACCAGGCACTGTAGGCTACATTTCAAAGGAAAGAACTGGCAAAACTCCTGTGACTAGTATTCCTTGCACTAAGAAAACTCTCTGAAATGTATGGGTTTGCCCTGTTGACAGGTGACTTGGAGGCCCATAGAAAGGCACACAGCCCATGCAAACCCGGGAGCAGAGAGGCTGCACCTGAGTTGTGGGTGGAGGTTTGCCAGTCACAAGCCATGCTCACCTAGCAGAAGGAGTTTGCTGAGAGGAGGCAAGGCTTTGTTTGCTCCCAGGTGGAGGACGCTGAACCTATTTGCTCTGTCCTCAGAGGAAGCTTCTGTGAAGTAACCACCTGTATTTTCAAAAGCCACAGAGAGCCAGATATTTGTGTTTCCAGGAGCCGACACCGTATCAGATGTTCAGCTTTCCTCAGCTTTGCACGAAAATGACTTATGATTCATTTGTTGTGTCTCTGCTCTGTTGAGTCTAACTTTAGTCTCCCAAAGGTGTAGCCTCTGGAGGGAGAGTGGAACGAGGCATTGGTCCCCAGCAAAGAAGAATCCTGCCTTCCCCAAATGAATTTTTCTTTCCATCCCTCAATGCTTAGCATTGCAATGTGTGTGTGTGATATTGAAAATCATTCATACCTCATGATGAATGATGAAAAGAGTATTTGGGAACTGAATGGCTTTGAGTGAGCAGGAGGTGAGAGGTTGCATATAATGGAATCAGAACTTCTGGATTTTGTCTGTAGTTTTAGGGAGAAGGATGGGAAATGGCAGGTGGATTCCCAGTTGCCCCACCATTCTTCTTCTGCTTCTTTGGACAGAAATATATTATTTTGTGCTAGGCAGGAAGGCAGGTTGAAAACAAAAAAAAATCTTTCCCTCTTTCCCCTGTAGAATGAGACTGAGTGGAGAAAGGGTGATAGCTGGCTTTGGACACACAAAATGTATTGGGGCATCCCTGAGGAAGCGCATGTGCACGCATGTGCACGCTCTAAGCAAAGATATTCCTGCTAGAGAATGAAATGAGGAATCTAACAGCAGAGATGTTCTGGTACTTAGTCTTGAGCTATCCTTACCTATCTCCTAGGCAATATGTATAAATAATATCTTTGTTATTACACTTGTAGACAAGATTTTCCTCCTAGTATGTGAGGTGCATTCTGTTGTTTCTGGAGGATAGTGAAGCCTTTTGGGAGAAAAATGGACAACAAAGGAGAAAAATATGCAGAAAGATTACAGGCAAGAAGCTGCAGGGCCCATTCATAATCATTCATAATTTGGTGTTCTCTTCATCATCCATATCCACAAATGGGCTTCTCTGTTTCTGGTGCATAAGGTACCAATTAATGTAGACGTTGCTAGTGTTGCTGTACCATAGTTGCTTTTCTGAACTTTGATCTTGTTGTTGTTGTGAGTGTCTTCAAGTCATTTCTGACACTATCATGTAGTTTTTTTTTTTGCAAGATTTGTTCACAAAGGGCTTGCTTTTTTCTTCCTTGGAGGCTGAGAGAGTGTAACTTGCCCAAGGTCACCCAGTTGGATTCCATGGCCAACTGGGTATTTGAACCCTGGTGTCTAGAGTTGTAGTCCAACATTCAAACCACTACACCACATTGGCTCTCTTACTCATCCATTTAAGGCCTTTGCAGACTGCCAGAAATAGTGCACATTAAATTGAGGCACTGCCCTGGCTCAGTGCTAGGGAATCATGGGAACTGTAATTTATTGTGGCACCAGAGCTCTCTGACAGAGAAGGCTCAATGTCCCAGAAAAAATTACAGTTCCCATGATTCCCTAGCACTGAGCCAGGGCAGTGCCTCAATTTAATGTGCACTATTTCTGGCAGTCTGCAAAGGCCCTTAGATTACCAATGATCAGAAAAAGGGCTGGCTCAGCACTACATATATTGTGGGTGTCAGCTTCCCTACCACTTCTAATAGCCTAGATGAGGACCTTGTGGCTTTCCAGATATTGGCTCCTTTTCCTAGCATCCTTCATCATTGATTATGCTGGCTAGGATAGGATAGGAACTGTAAACAAACAATATCTGAAGGGCCATTTATTTCTCTTTCCTGCAGTAGACTTTGCCTGAAAGTGCCCCCTCACAAGCTTGGTCTGGATTTCAGCAAGCATCCACAGCTAGCAGACTTCTCATGCACTACCAACAGTACGAATTCAGTCACACAGTGAATGCTGAATTTGCACCAAAATTAATTTGGTTTTATTGGCTTGGTAGAGTCAAGGTCTCCAGGAAAGCCACATAGCTTTAAGGGTCCATTGTAGAATAAGAAAACATTGATATGGGCTGAGTATAATTCCTGCTACAGATACCTACATGTAGTATATGAAGTGGTGAAACTGATGTAGTGGACCTAAAGCCTTAGGAACCGGATTTCTTGCCTGTTTCCTACTGTGCTGCTTTCTGCTGCCCAAAAGCTGAGCAGTTCACTTTTTGAGGTCAGATGGAATGATTGGTTGAAATAGTGGTCAGGAACACCACAAGAAGGGATTCTGTGCATTTCAAGAGAAGCTAGTGTTAAGAAAAATTAGATTTGCAGAAAGCGAGCTGAAAAGAAAATGTATTGTGTGCTAATGCTTGCTCTTAGATTGTAGGGCTAATGCTAATGTGATGACTTAGGAGGTAAACTTAATAGTCTCACATCCTTGGTTAACTTTGGCACATTTCATGCCCATCTCCTGACATCTGTTATGCCATGACTATGGCAACCAGAATCTTGAAGACCATTCTGTTCCATGGGTTGCTGTATTCTCTGGGCATCCCTTGGGCAGAATCTAACCGCAGTGAAGTTATGGGTTCAGCTGTTTGGGATCCCTGCAAATGGCTTCATCCATAGCCCAGATACATATGTAGTTCCTGAGTCAGGCCCACTGCTATCCAGTCCTGAGCCAAAAGAAAGGAACTCAGCACAAGCTATTGAAAGCAAGGTCACTCTTCTGCTGCAACTAAGGATTAGATCTTTGTACTGGTAGTGTCGGAGGACAGATCAACCATCACCATGAATACTATAGCTGGGTGAGTGAGTAGTTCTTGCCAAACTAAAGGAGAAAGATCTGAGAGTGCCTGGAGGTCTGTGAGGTTTTTTGTGTAGAAAGCCCTGTCAGTGTCAGCTGTGGATTCATCTTCATGGACAGTTTCCATCACCAGTGGCGAATGGTGGCTCTCCTGTCAGTGTGATGGTAAACCTGCTCTAGGTTTTAGTCTTTAAAGGAGGCACAAGATGCTGAACCTATTCAATTCAGCATCTTGAACAGCTCCATTATTTCAAAGTAAAATCTGGGTAGATGGGAGGTTTCAATATCTCACTGACCTAGAAGCCACCAGCTGCCACTGCCCATATTTCAGAGTGGGGGAGCTTTTAGCCCTCCAGGTTATTTTGGACTGTAGCTCCTACAGTTCCTTACCATTGGCCTCGGTGGCTGGGGCCTGTGAGAGTTGAGGGCCAAAGCATCAGCAGGGCCAAAAATTCGTTATCCCCATGACTGTTGCGATGTGATATTATCAGGCATTATAATGTGTAATCTTCCAGGTAGATCACAAAATAAACTGCCTGTGTTTCCAAGGCTGTGGTTCCACCAGGGCTGGAACTATGACATTCTTGCTTTTGTTCATGTTTTATTACCATGCCTTGCAAATTGTTGATATTATCTAGCATTGACCTCTTTGTGATCTAACTACTGCAGTTCATTTTGAGGCAAGAGGTTCCTAAAAAACACTGAAGAGCATCAATTCAAGTTATCTTCACACACACACACACACACACACAGTTTTTAAAACAATTCTCCCTGGGAACATTTTGCTTTTTCTGTATTTCTGAGATGTGGAATCAGACTTTACAGATGTTTTTGGACTCTTACCTTCCTCTGCTTCAGCCAGTGATCAGGCACTGTAGGAAATGCAACCCAATTACATCTAGAGGGCACAGGTTCCCTTCCCCATTTCTTGTGTATTTAAAGTTATTACCAAACATGAGTGAGGAGTTGAGGAGTGGCTGTTTCTTGTGTGTTATAAGGGGTAACCTTGGAATTTCCTATGTAACTATGTTGCTGGCCTGTTTTTGTATAAATAGAATCTATATTTTATTGAATTTAGCAGCCTTAAATGAACAAATGTTTCCTGAATCTAAGATAAGCAACCTTGCTGCTAGATGCTGTGGCCCTTCAAATGGACTGCAGCTCCCATGTTCTGTCAGCTATACTGCTAAAAGCTGATAGGACTTGGAGTCAAACAACTTCAGGACAGCCTCACGTTTTCCATCCCTGCTTAATGGAATAACTGCTTGTGATAACATTGCTGTATCAGATGGAGGAAATTTGTCTACTTTGGCTTTCTTTTTATGTCATGTGTAAACTGATCTAGGGTAGGAACTATTTGAAAAACCTTAATTCCCTAGAGCAGATTTCTCTGATGCTTGCATCTTCAGATCTTTTGGACTGCAGCTCTGTTGGAGTGTGGATGGGTTATACAGTCAAAGGAGAAATGTAGAGATATGTGTGTGGAAATTTCCTCTGCATACCACATCCGAATATCAACAAGCTCCTACCCCCTTCAAGCAGCCTAGCCGTTGGTCAGGAGACTGAAGGGTAGATATTTCCCATGTGTATTGCAGAGTGAGCATTATTTCTGTTATGACTAGATGGGGGAATGAACAACGGACACCTAGAATGCAGTCGAATTATGTATATTGTCTCCTGTGGCCAAAATTACCCAACAACCTCTCATTAAATCTGGCATTTCTGAAAGGGAGAGACCACCCAGACATGAACTACTCTAACCACTTGCCCCTTTCCTCTTTTTTGGTAGAACTATGATCCCGGTGGCTGAATTCAAGCACTTCACAGACCAGCAGCCTGCTTTCAAGGTTCTCAAACCATGGTGGGATGTATTAGCTGAGTACATCACCATTGCCATGCTGATGATAGGAGTTTTTGGTTGCACCCTGCAAGTAAGTATGCATAGGAGAACCTTCCTGACTCTCCAGTGGGAGTCCAGTATCACTGGAAGATATTGTTTTGGCCATGGCAGAGAAGAACTAATATAATGGGAGAAAAGAAAAAACAAATAAAAAATGGAAAATACTATAAATCCCTAAGCACCACAAAATATTCAAAGTAGAATATGTTTAACTTTGAATATTTTGTGGTACTTAGGGATTTATAGTATTTTCTATTTTTTATTTGTTATTTTTTTCTTTTCTCCCATTACATTAGTTGTTGTTATAAGCCTCCTGTCGTGTTTGGTTTCATGGCAGAAAAGACTCTAGAATTTGGAGACACTCTGGACAGGTGTAGCAAAGAACAGATGGACTGATGGCCTGGTGCAAAGATGGTCAACTTCTTCAGCCCAAATATAGCAGTGGCACTGGATTTCCTGTAGCCAGTTGTTTGGTGGCCACAGGCCCTCTAGAGATGACATTGTACCCTCTCAGTAACATATACAGAGAGTGTCTAGAATATGCAGGAAGAAGAGTGATGAGTTCTTATGCATAATACAGAGGCAGATATTAAAGTACTGTACACTCACCCTGTGCCATAGCTATACAACAGGCTAAATTATAAATTAGTATAAATTTGGCTTGCTTTGACTGCACATGCAGTAGAGTTGAGATGATAAAAATGGACTATTGTCATTGAGAGAGGATGCAATTTTTAATTGCTCCTCATGTTTTTTTTTTTAAATGAAAAAGAACCTCTACAAATAAAAACAACTACTACTACCTTGTCTGTCAGGGAGAGCAAGTCTAGCCCAGCCCCGCTCCCTGCTATGCTGGTTTTTTACCTAAAGGGAGTTTTTTTCATAACCTTTCAAAAATGTAATCTTCCACTTACAGTCTGAAGTGATAAAGCTAATTCAACTTTTTTATAGGGTGGGGGGAACCAATTCTTTCCCACTTATTACAAATCATTCTATTACACTGGATCTTGTTCGGTCATTATTCCTTTCTCTTTTTCTTTGTCATGGCATGACAGGTGATACATGATAAGATTATTTGTCTTCCCAACCATGTTCCTAATGGCACAACCTCCAGTGATGTAACCTGTGAAGATTTCACCAAGAGGAGAATTAGTGCCTCTCAGCCAACTGAGACCTCTGCCTACCAGGAAATGAGTGGACGGCAAAACAACCTAGACCTGCAACAGTACAGCTACATCAATCAAATGTGTTATGAGACAGCCCTCCATTGGTATGCCAAGTACTTCCCCTACCTTGTCGTCATCCACACCCTCATCTTCATGGTGTGTGCCTCTTTTTGGTTCAAATTTCCTGGGACCAGTTCAAAGATTGAACATTTTATTTGCATTCTGAGCAAGTGCTTTGACTCACCTTGGACTACTCGAGCCATTTCAGAAGTCTCTGAGGAGGAGAATGGGACCTCAGAGAAAATGGGTCGGAGAAAGAAAATAAGCACTACCAGTGAGACAATGGAACTTTCCCCTTTGAGGGGTTCACTTTCAGAGAAGAAGGTCACAGAGTCCCCCTCCTCCATTAGCTTGTTGGACAAAAAGGAAGGTGAGCAGGCCAAGGCTCTCTTTGAAAAGGTGAAGAAATTCCGGCACCATGTTGAACAAGGAGATATCCTCTACACCATGTACATCCGCCAAACTATTCTCAAAGTCTGCAAGTTTCTAGTCATTACTACCTACAATGCAATCCTGGTTCCCAACATTAGCTTCATTGTGCCATGCAGTATCGAGATGGAGGGTATGACAGGCTATGACCATTTCTGTTGCAATCACACCAAAGCCCATCTTTTCTCTAAGCTGGCCATCTGCTACATATGCTTCCTTGGCATCTATGGTATGACCTGTCTCTATACTCTCTACTGGCTTTTTCACCGGCCACTCAAAGAGTATTCCTTTGACTTTGCCCGCGAAGAGACAGGCATCTGGGACATCCCTGATGTCAAGAATGACTTTGCCTTCATGCTCCACCTTATCGACCAGTATGACTCCCTTTACTCCAAGCGTTTTGCTGTGTTCCTCTCTGAGGCCAGTGAGTTCAAGCTGAAGCAGATCAACCTCAGCCATGAATGGACAGTGGAGAAGCTGCGGCAGAAGTTGCAGAAGAATGCACATGACCGGCTGGAGCTCCATCTCTTCATGCTGCCTGGATTGCCTGACACCACTTTTGAGCTGACTGAGGTGCAAGCTCTGAAGCTAGAGCTCCTCAAAGATTTTACTTTCCCAAACGCCGTGACTCAGTTGGTCAACCTCCAGGAGCTTGCATTGATTAACAGCCCTGTAAAGCTGAATTTCACATCTTTGATGTTCTTCCGTGAACACCTGAAGGTGATGCTTGTCAAGTTTGACGATATAAAAGATATACCAGTATGGACATACAACCTGAGAGGCTTGGAAGAGTTGCACATCATGGGACACTTTAGCCCAGAGATGAACCGGGCAGGAAATCTAGAATGCATGCGTGAGCTGAGGAGCCTGAAGGTCCTGACACTGCATAGTAACATGTCTAAATTGCCACCCAGTGTGACTGATCTTGCCACTCATCTGCAGAAGCTCAGGATTCACAATGATGGGACTAAGCTGGTGACTCTGAACACCCTCAAGAAGCTCTTCTGTGTGCAGGAACTGAAGCTGATAAATTGTAACTTGGATCGCATCCCCCATGCTGTCTTCAGCCTGGTCAACCTGCAGGAGTTAGACCTGAGGGACAACCAGCTGTATTCCATTGAAGAGGTTATAAGCTTCCAGCATTGCCGCAAGTTAGCATGCCTCAGACTTTGGCACAATCACATTGCCAGCATCCCTGACCATATCCGCAAGCTCAAGACCTTAGAGCAGCTTGACCTCAGCCACAACCGGATTGAGGCCCTCCCTCCCCAGCTGTTCCTGTGCACTAAGCTGAACTATTTGGATCTCTCCCACAATAATATCCAGGTCATCCCTCCTGGGATGGGTGTGCTACAAAGCCTCCAGTATTTTGCCATTTCACACAACTTCGTAGAGGTGTTGCCTATTGAAATCTTCTTCTGCAAAAGGCTCAAGGTTCTCAAACTAGGACACAACAAACTACGCCACCTCTCGGACCGTGTCAGCTGGCTACCTTCACTCTCCAGGCTGGAGCTGAAGGGAAACCACTTGGATATCCTGCCCCGGGAAATCGGCCAGTGCTCAGCCCTTAAACGTAGTGGCCTTGTGGTAGAGAGCAACCTTTATGAGACATTGCCTTTAGAGGTCAGGGAGAAAATGGAGGAGGAATGATGGGGAGAATCAGAGCAGAGATGTGGGGTGGTGGTTGGGACCCCTCTCAGGTGTTGGCCACACTGATAATGGTGCATGTAGGGATCTGTCTGAATCTGGTGCCCATATGTCTTAGAGGGCGTACTACTCTATTTTTTGGGGTGCCACTGGGAGTGGACTTGGTAAAGGAAGCAAAGCTCCATCAGTGGCTGGAATCAGAGCAGGAATGGAAAATGTTTCCTCAAGAGAAGGGAGAGGGATTGTGAAACCCTAAGAATTCAGGTGGAATGAAGGCCCAAATAACCCAAAGTAGCAAGTGTCTTTTTAAAAAACAACAGCAGACAGTTTTCAGAGTGGACAAGTAGCAGGAATTTTTCATGAAAAAGAATTGGTTGTATCAGACCAAGTCATAATTATAGTTATTTTTATATGTATATTGTGTACTTGTGTACATTTTTTCAGTTTAAAAATAATTTTATTAAAATTTGACTATTACAGAAGGAAAACAGAAATTATTACAAAGACAATAGAAAGCGAAAAGCAAAAAAAAAAAAAGCACAGATAAAAACCTCAAAAGCAAACAATAAGTGGAGAGGGGCTTTGTATGTTTTTAAAAAGTATTCTGGGGCCTTGTGATACTTTTTTCTTCACACGTTTCATACATTCCCATTGTCTTCCCCTTCTACTCAACTATAGCATGGCAGTAGTTTCCAGAGTACACTTGTAACTTTATTAGAAGTCCTTTTTGGCTAAAGACTGGTGGGGACTGGGGAGACTAAGCTTACCACAGGGAGACAGCCGACTTGTATTCACTTTTACTTTTTAAAAGAAGAGTTGTGTTCTTTGCTGCTGAAGAGCCAGAGCAGAAAGTCTTCATAGAACTCTGACCTATGAGAATGCATGGTAGTATTTGCCTTGGACTCTTCCAAATTGACTTTTTGTTACATCAGCTTGGTTCCTAACATTCCTCCATTGGTAGAAATAACCTCACTGCAGAGGTTCTGTCATGGGCTATTCCCATGGTAGAAGCATGAGGAAAATTATTCCCCTTTGCAATCATTTCACCAATTCCTCTTTGCAATACTTGAGGGTTTTTCATTTATGGGGGAAAAAAACACAGGAGTTATGGTAGAGGTACAAGTATACCTCTGTTAATGAAGTAGATGTTTTCCTGGGCAAACAGAAAATTTGGTACCAGAAGCAGAAATAACATGAAATGAACAGAAGTAGGTTCCTACTCCACAAAAAAAGCACATTTGAACATGTTTCACCAAACTTTTCAGAACTAAACAATGTGAAATGAAAAACTAGGTCAGGTAAGCCTTGCATAAGTAAACAAAAACATTTTGAATTTTCTAGAGACCGCTTGAAAGCTTCTGCCAAAATGCCTCCTGGAATGATTTGCTCCCCCTTCAACAGCATCCACTTTTCTTATGATTTCAGTTTTGGTGGTCAGACTTCTAGATCTATGTTTGTGGTGGTTCTGTGCAGAAACAACATTTTCTGTAATATTAATTCCTGTGCAGAAAATGCTGTTTTCTGCTCAAAACAACGACATGTGAATTTTGTGCAGAAGAAGTCTCGAATTGCAAGAATTTTTTTCAGTCCAGATTCTTCTCATCAAGGTTACTCAACACTTGAAAAACATGTTTTTGGTCCATTTTATGAATATTTTCAAATATTGTTTGCATCCCTACAGCACAGGCTGAACTAAGTGATGAAATCTTGCTTTTTCTGTGTTCCATACTTACAGTTCATTTTAAAAATAAAGCTATTTGTGAACTATTTACATTTTCTTAGCCTAATGCAAAGGTAGAGAACAGGTCCTCCAGATGCAGAGGGACAGCAACCCCCCATCAGACCTAGTCAGCATAGCCAGTGGTGTGGGTCTGACAGAAGTTTAGGCCATGTATTTCAACTCAGAACATACCCCCATGAAGATTTTGTTTGTAAGAAGATGTAAGAAGTCTGCAAGAAGAAAAAATAGCATGCTGAAGGATGGGGATACAGCTGGAACATTGATGGAAGTGAGCTCCATAACAGTGCCACCACAATTAAAGCCCTACACATAGCCTAACCTTTTGGGTCACACTGATCAGGGTTATCATTATCAGAGTCTCCCAAGCTAATCTTAAATGCTAGATGAATTGGTAGTGGATCAGGGAGGGCTATAAGTAACTGGTTCCCAGACCATTTAGGGTTTTCTGCAGTAGTGCTGTATCTTCAATTACACCATGTGGTTCATTGGCAGCCAACAGAGATTTTGGAATGCGTGAAGTGTGCACAACCTTTGGTGCTCTTGTCTGTACCAGCTTCAGCTTCTGAACTGTCTTCTGTGGAATCCCTGTGTAGAGTCCATTGCAACAATCTAATCACAAGATGATAGAGCGTGGACTTTTTATGACCAAGTTCCATCAGTCCAGGAACATCCATGGCTTATGGATCAACTGTAGAGCTGTTTAACAGTGGAATAAGCTGGTTCAGAGTGTGGTGGAGTCTCCTTCTGTGGAGGATTCCATAAGATGGCTGGATGGCCATCTGTTGATAGAATCATAGAATCGTAGAGTTGGAAGAGACCACAAGGGCCATCCAGTCCAACCCCCTGCCATGCAGGAACTCCCAATCAAAGCATCCCTGACAGGTGGCCATTCAGCCTCTGCTTAAAGACCTCCAAGGAAGGAGACTCCACCACACTCTGAGGGAGTGTCTTCCACTGTCAAACAGCTCTCACTGCCAGGAAGTTCTTCCTAATGTTGAGGTGGAATCTCTTTACCTGTAGTTTGCATCTGTTGTTCTGGGTACTGTTCTCTGGAATAG
Organism: Phrynosoma platyrhinos; assembly: GCA_020142125.1. Lineage (NCBI taxonomy): Eukaryota > Metazoa > Chordata > Lepidosauria > Squamata > Phrynosomatidae > Phrynosoma > Phrynosoma platyrhinos. The sequence goes on from CM034703.1 coordinate 211,154,004, forward strand.
CAGAAAACAAGCTAATGCCCTCCTCAAAATAATAATAATAATAATAATAATAATTTATACCCCGACCCTCTGTCAAACAATTGGGGCGGTTTACAACACTTTATTTGACATCCCTTCAAATATTTAAAGAGGGCTATCATATCCCCTCTTAACCCTCTCTTCTCCAGGCTAAACATACCAAGTTCCCTAAGTTGTTCCTCATAGGGCATGGTTTCCACACCCTTCACCATTTTAGTCACCTTCCTCTGGACATGCTCCAGTTGAGAGTGCTTTGATTGTGTTTTTCTGAATGGCAGGGGGTTAGACTGGATGGCCCTTGTGGTATCTTCCAGCTCTTATGATTCTGTAAAATACTTCTCACTACTGAAGCCATTGGGGCTTTCTAATGATAGTTTTAAATACCAGTAACCATAACTCCAGGAGTGGGGAACCTCCTCAGCCTTTTTTCCTGGGGTCCTTTCACACCACACAATTATTGTGCTATGATTCCACTTTAATTACTATGGTTACCTCCACTGAAATCATGGGTTTGTAGTTTGGTCAAAGGCACCAGAGGAGCTCTGGGTGAGAATGCTAAAGGCCCCTTTCTCCACTGCCCATCCCAGGATTCCATAGGATGGAGCTGCGACTGTTAAAGGGGAATTGTAGCACCATCGTGTCCTGTGAAAAGGCCATGGACTGTCCAGTTCCACGCAAAAACTTTCCTGCTTGCAAACCATAGCTCACATCTGTGCAGGGTGTTTAAGATTGAAACACCTTTAAAAATTGTCTTATCACTGATCATTGATCAAGAGACAATAGCAAAAGTAACATAGGCATGGGATTGACCATGAACCCATAGAATCATAAAGTTAGAAGAAACCTCAAGGGCCATCTAGTCCAACCACCACCCTGGCTTTTAGGTGAGGAGTTGCAGATAGAGGCTTCACTGTCCAGGACTGCAGAACACTCTTGGAAACCCTAAGAATCCAAGAGAGAAGTGAAGCCTCTATCTGCAGAACTGTAAACTACAATATGATACACTATGGCTGTATCTGCACTGCATAAATAATCCAGTTTGGCAGCACTTTAACTGCCGTGGCTCCATGCTATAGAATTCTAGGATGTGCAGTTTGTTGTGGCACCACAGCTCTCTGACAAAGAAGGCTAAATGTCTCACAAAATTATAAATCCCAGAATCCCTAGCATTGAGCAATGATAGTTAAACTGGTGTTGAACTGGATTATTTCTGCAATGCAGGTGCAAGCTACATAATATTGGCAGCTCGACTCTTCCATGCAAGCAAAATGGAAGAGCTCTGAAATTCCAGCTAAAGAAGAATGGACATTAGAAACTTTAGAATTGGCAGAAATGGACAAACTATGCACTGTTATTAAATAAAAATCATCTGCCAACTTTATGAAAGCCCAGGAACCATGTATTCAATTTGTTAAGAAGAATGGAAGGAAGACCATATTTGCAGCCTTTGAGTCTTAATGTGTGAATGTGCTGTTTAAGCTTGTTAATATATGTTAGAAGAGGATGTTGAGGCAAGGTGTCAAGAAATATATAAAAGGTTTGTAAATATATCAGATGCAGGAGTGTGGGAAGTCATGTATATACTATAAATCTTGGGGGTGGGGTACTGTTTGTTCATTGTTTTTTTGTGTGTGACATTTCTGTAAAACTTAATAAAAATAACAGGAAGAAAAAATAAGAGGAAACCATAGGAGTCATCTCTGTGTGTCCACCTGCTTTTGACACTGTGACCATAGGCTTCAAAAAATAAGACTGTAATGGATGGAAAATACATCAGACTAGATCAGGGGCAGGCAACCTTTTTGAGACCTGGGCCGGTCTCCCGT
>CM034703.1:211155947-211167657 GCA_020142125.1 Phrynosoma platyrhinos
CCCCTGGACTAGATATTTTGTTCCTTTCTTTGTTGCTTTCAGTTTTGATGACTGCTGGGTTTACATCCCTGGCTATTAAATTTGGACCTTTAAAGCTTTTCCTCTTGTTTTCCTGCCACATTTGTGTGTGTTATATGCCTTCAAGCTGCCTATAGATTAATGGCAGCCCTATGAATTTCATAGGGTTTTCTCAGGCAAGGGATACTCAAGTGGTGGTTTAGCTAGTTCCTTCCTCTGAAATATTACTTGCTGTTTGTTTAGTCAGCTTTTTCTCTTTGGTTGTACCTCATTGCCACCTAGTGGTTGATGCTATTGGGGGCACTCCAGGACAAATTAAATAAAATAATATTTTAAAATTCTCTTCATTTATTTGAGAAGTGAGATGTGGATGTGGGTGTTCAGGAGACACTAGCATTATTTTTTTTAATGTAACACAAATAGCTAGTTCTTGAAAATTCATTGGAGAGAGATGATGCACATAAGCCGTCAATTAGCTGTTGGCTTCCTTTGGGAAAGAAAAGTGGTGTGTGTATGTGAGTGTGTGTATCTGAACTAAATTAATTACTTGTCATTGCCTTTCTCCTAATTTGGACTCAAGTTTCTCTATAGCTCCATTGGACCACATCCCTTAGGAATGTGAAATCGCATGTAAACTGTGGTCACAAATCACAAAGCGCAGGAAACGCAACCTGACACAGATAGGTGTGGAGCTAAAAGCCTGATTATGGGAAAACTAAGGTGCCTAAATACCCTAAAGCAGGGGTAGGTAACCTTTTTGAGCCGGGAGCCGGGTTGCTGTCCCTCAGACAATTGGGGGGCCGAAGCACCCAAAATAAATAAATAAATAAATAAATAAATAAATAAAAATAAAAATAAAAAAATTAAAAATATGCATGCACACTCTCGCAGCCCCAGAAAAGCCATGGCAAAAGCCCTGTGGAGATTTTGCCAAGAAAACCCCAGGAACAAGTAATAACAACAATAATCAATATCATCATGGTGGGGGGTGGCGGCAGCGGCAGGACCAGCCTGGGGCCGGTCCAAAGGCCTCAGGGGGCCGCATCCGGCCCCCTGACCTTAGGTTGCCTACCCCTGCCCTAAAGGCACCAGATCCCCTCTGATCCTGGAAGCTAAGCAGAGTCAGCCCTAGTTAGTATTTGGATGGGAGACCCCCCCCCCAACAAATACCAGGTGTTGTAGGCTATATTTTGGAAGAAGGAGCAGTCAAAACCACCTTGCCTAAAAAAACCCTATGAAATTCATGGAATCACCATAAGTTGACAGGCAACTTGAAGGCACACACACACACACACAATAAAGCAGGGGCATGCAACAAGATCTATGCAGACCAAGCTCTATATAGATCTATGCAGACCATGAGCTAGTATGAGGTAAACTAAGGGGGGAAGCAGATGAGAGCTTCCCAGACGCCCTGGGCCGGCACGCCGCGGGGCCGCAGCCTCCGCACCTCGGCGCACCGGCGGCGTCCCTGGAAGGAGCGCTAAATCAGCGCTCCTTCCTCAAGACAGGGAAAGTGCGCCCTAAAAGCGTCGGGCGCACTTTCTCTGTCTTTTCCACCGCAGCGCGTCCGGTCGCTGCGGCGGGAGGTTGTCCCCGGAGCGCCGGCCGTGCGGAGGGCCGGCGGCTCTGAGGATGACCTCAGGGAGAGGAAGGAGCGCCGTGCGTGTGGCTGCTCCTCCTCTTCCTGGCCTCGGAGACGGCTCAATTAGCCGTCTGCTGAGGCCCTAAGGTGCAGTGAGTGGTCATGCTATCATCGCTGTTACCCAGGGTGCCACCAACCAAAATCAGCAGAAGAGATCCTAAAGGCAACTGGGCTGGTGCAGCTTACTTTGAAGTAAGTAAAGTAATGTGATCAAGAAAATATAATCTCAGGATAATTAAAGTCCACAGTCTAAGGACTTTAGTACACCATCCTGCTGTCTCTCCACAATTATGAAAGTTTAAGAATGGAAGTATACAAGTTTGGCATAATCTCTTACACACTTTTCCCCATGATAGCGCTTTGGCAATCCCTGGTTGCATGATCTGTTTTCCACTCTGCCAAACACTGTCTTTCTGAATGCCAACCACCTCCTGAAGCTGAGTGCTGTGTGAATGTGCACACAACAGCCAGCTTTGGGAAGGTGCTGGTGGCCGCGATTGCTGTGAGAGGGAGGTGAAGAGGAGCAGAATTATATCAACTCACATTACATGATTGCTTGAGAAGTAGAACTGCAGTGGAAGGGACCTATCACATGAAGTCAGTATGGAATAGCAGTGAGATTGAGGGCCTTTGCAGACTGCCAGAAATAGTGCAAATTGAGTCCACTTTAAGTGTTAGGGTTAGTGCTAGGAAATCATGGGAATTGGTTTTTCTTCTGAGACATTGAGCCTTCTCTGTCAGAGAGCTCTGGTGCCACAATAAAATACAGTTCCCATGATTCCCTAGCACTGAGTCAGGGCAGTTAAAGTGCACTCAATTTGCATTATTTCTAGCAATCTGCAAAGGCCCTGAGAGCCTTTTGATGGGTTTTGCTTATCAATGAAAAGGTGCACTATAGTTCAAAACACACTGCAGACATAATCCAGTATAAGACTGCTTTAACTGCCCTGTCTTGATGCTAGGGAATTCTGGGAATTGTAGTTTTGTGAGACATTTAGCCTTTTCTGTCAGATAAACTACTGTTCCCAGGATTCCCTAGCACTGAGACAGAGCAGCTAAAGCGGTCTCAAACTTGATTATTTTTGCAGTGTGTTTTGGACCTATAGTAACAAGTGGAATGCAAGAGAGAAGCAGGGCATGATGTTGTGTGATAAGTACTGGCCAAAGACGTTTTTATCCTGTTGAAATTCCACTTTTCTAGTCTTGCATGATGAAGTCTTAAATTACCTAACTGCACTGCTGGGTATGGCAAAGACATGCCATTTGAGAAAAACAGCAGGATCAGCTGAGTTAGACAAGAAGGTTCAGCAAACTAGGATTCCTACATTTTGTCTCAGCTGCATAAGAAAGGTGGACCTTATGGTATGAAAAGGTCAGATGAGGAGGAGGAGGAGGAGGAGCTGGAAGCTCTGGTTATAATTCTGAACAGATATAACCATCTTGGCCCTATGGAAAATTCCCATATTGAGGCAATACTTTTATCACACCAATGCAAAGGTCACAATAGATGAATAGAATATGCAATATTTTAGGATCTTCAGGTGCCTGCACTAGGGCCCATTGACAACACTAAATCATAATACCATATTCTATTTTAGCTGCAATTGCAACATCCCATGCAATTCTGAGATTGCAGTTTAGGGACGAGCTTTTAGAATTCCCACACAGAGAGCTCCTCTGATTCCAATCCCCAAACTACAAATCCCAGGATTCCAAAGGACGCAACCACAGAAGTTAAGCTGGATTCATAACTGTGAAATTGTGTAGTGTAAATGGGCCCAGGCAAAAGATTATAAAAAGTAAATAGTGTGGGGAGGGGGGGAAAGTTGAATGATGTTGAAGACATGGAATCTATATGGTCAGAGTCTTAAGAAGGCCTGCGGAAGGAAGGTTCTACCTTGAAGGATTGTGAGGATAAAATTAGGGAAGGAAGAATCTCTAAACCCCTTGATTAAAACATGAAGAAATGAATGAAATGTTCTGCCAGTAGGTGTGTGATTAATTTGCTCAACTATTTTAATACCGTACATCCCTTCCTTCCTGAAAATCAAGGAAATGTGTCAAGCAATCCCCTTTGAAAGTAAATGAGGTTTGTTTTCAAGAACTTAGCCTTTTCCCTCTCCAGTCCTTTCCTCCTGAATGCAGCTGCCATGGAAACAGAATAATGCATCTTGCACAGGGAGCAGTGCTAAAGAAGAGTTGTGTGCAGGCTAAAACCACAACTCAAGGAGAGAGGCCTGAGAGAGGACAAACCGTGTGGATCAAAGCAAAGGGTGTGCCGGAAAAGTACCAGGCAGTCTGCAGGTGAGGATCTTAGAAGAAAGTAGTAAGAGAGAGAACACAGGAGAGCTACCTAGAAGATTTACAGGGCCAGGAATGGGTGTGATGATGGGAGCCCTGCCACTGCCCTGTACAAAGACTCATGTGTATGTGGTGGTCTTGTGAGCAATGTGGCTGGCACTGGAAAAGAGGCAGAAGACAGGGGACTTGCTTTTCTCAATACAGTGCAAATTCTCCCATTCTACCCCTTATCACCCTCCAGGCATCCTTGAGGGAGGCTTGGTTGGCATGCAACCCATGGCCACTGCTATAACATACCCTCCAATTGTCCCAATTTTGCAGAGGCAGCAGAGGCATCACTAGGGTTTGTGTCACCTAGCATGGTAATTTCAGGAGAGGACAGCAGCAGTGATCTCCATCAAAACATCTCCCAAGGTAGGGCACCCCAGGCAGTGCCTGGCTGGGTGGGCACTTGGGAGGGAGGGAGGTTAGGGCCCTGCACAAAAGAAAGGGCACTTCAGGGGGACTTCCTCCAACTCCTCCAACTCCTCTTGCTGCCTGCCTGCATCTGTATTCCCTGACCAAGCTGCCCTGCTGCTGCTGCTGCTAACTAAGAGTAACCTGGCAGCTTGACTGGGCAGCACAGAGATAGACAGACAGGGAGATTCCTGGGCAATAGTATCAGCATCAGAAAAAAGGGAATCAAAGCTAAAGCAAGAGCTGCCATTAGAGCATTTTTTTTTCTGATCCAGGTCCCTCCAGATGTTCTAGACTGCTGCTCCTATCATCTCTGCCAATTGACCATGCTGGGTGGAGTTGATGGGAATATTGTAGAATGGAGGGCCAGTGTGGTGTAGTGGTTTGAGTGTTAGCATAAGACACTGGGAGACCTGGGTTCAAATCCCTGCTCAGCTATGGAAACCTACCTTGGGCAAGTCGCATTCTCTCAGCCTCAAAGAAAGACAAAGGCAACCCCTTCTGAATAAACTGTGCAAAGAAAACCCTGTGATAGGTTTGCCATAGTCTCTCCATAAATTGGAAATGACTTGCAGGCACACAACAATGGCAAACAAGCATAATCCAGAAAGTGTAATTGTTGTATCTCTATTAATAGGTCAGTCTATTCTTCAGTTTCAGGACAAATAATTATACATGAGAACTGGTGTTTTTAATTTTTTGTAGAACTGTGTCTTTGAAAAAGACCACAAACCACAAACAGAACCTCCACTGGGGTACCCTTGTTTGAGTGCAACAGCTAATGAAAAATTCCAAAATTGGTATTAGTGCAATGCCTTTATTTGACTAATCAGAAGGACATAACAATGTCTGTAAGCTTTTGAGGTCTCCAAAGCTCTTCATGATGGAATGGGTGGGAGGAAGGGAGGAAGGAAGGAAAATAAAACTGGCTTGATGTTGAACTAACTTATGATGTCTTTTGCATGATGTCTTGCTATGGAATTAGCAGGAAGGAGTTTGTAGATTTTCAAAGGAGCTTCTAGAAGATTGCACAAACATTAACTCATAAGCAGCCTGGGAGCAAGAAAGGCAATAAAGATTGATTGTGAGAATATATAAAAGCCAGCTGTAAACTCAAATATATGCCCTTATGCACACAGGTTTCTTTATCAGTGAAAAACTAAGGAAAAATCCCAGTGACATTATTCATACTTACTTTTTTCAAGTGATGTTTACTCTGACAGAAGTGACCTTCCACAATGACAGCCATGCCCGGTTCCAGACTCTAAAGCCTTGGTGGGATGTCCTGATGGATTACTTAGTACTAGCAATGCTGATGGTTTCTCTTCTCTCAGGGACTCTGCTAATCTCTGTTGACCAAGTGACATGTCTGCCTCTGAATAACAAGTTGAATGAGACAGCCACAGCTATACTCAAGCCTGGAGCTATAAATTCTGCCATTAATGAAATATTTCTTGCTGCACACAGTAGCCATCCAGTCAGCCTTGACTACCAACAGTATATATACATCAGCCACATCTGTTATCAAAAGGCTTTGCCCTGGTTTTCCAAATATTTCCCTTATCTTGCACTTGTTAACTCAATCCTTTTGATGGCTAGTAGCAACTTCTGGTTCAGATACCCTAAGACTTCATCAAAGATTGAACAGTTCTTATCTATCCTCATGAAATGCTTTGAGTCTCCTTGGACTGCCAAAGCTCTCTCTGAGATGGCCTGCCAGCATTTCCTAGGCCTGCCCAAAACCACTGCTGCAGGAGGGAGCCAAAAACAATTGATATCACCTTCATCTTCTCTTTTCCTTGAATGGAAGGACAAAGAGCAAGGCCGGGCACTCTTTGAGAAGATCTGCAGATTCAGGACACACACGGAAAGTGCTAGCTTGATTTACCAAGTCTACATGGGACAAACCATCTTCAAAATTGCAAAGGTCCTAACTGTGCTGGGCTATACCTCCAACTGTGTAGGATCCATCTCCTTTAAACATGTTTGCTGGTTAGATACAGAGAACCTCACTGGCTACTCTACTTTTCTCTGTACCCATAGCTTGGCTTCCATTCTGCAGAAACTGATGGCTACATACCTTTTCTTGGTGTTCCTCTATGGGGTCATTGCAATGTACCCACTCTTATGGCTGATACAGCAACCACTGCTCAAGTATTCTTTTAAGCAAATGCGGGAAGACAATCACTTAATTGACATCCCAGAAGTACACAATGATTTTGCTTTCCTGCTGCACATGGCTGACCAGTGTGACCAATTATACTCATGGCGTTTTGCCATCTTCCTTTCAGCCATGAGTGACACCTGCCCACCAGATGTGGATCTTGATCATGAGTTAGGTATTGTAGACTGGAGTGGGCATAATTTTCTTGCCTCAGTCACAAAGTAGACACACAAGCACTTACAAAATCAGAGCTTGGTAAAGTTCCTTTATGGGTCAACAACTTCCAGAATCCCCCCCCCCCCCCCCCCCCCCCCGTATCAGTGATTGGTTGGGGTGTGTGTTGGGGACTTGCTGTCCAAAAACTAACATTTTCAAGCTTTTGAATAAACTTTCAAATTTCCTTCCAAACTTATATTTTCATATAGCATAGAAATAGCTATTTTCAAATAGCAAAAAGGACACCATGGAAGCAGTGGTGTCTTTAGAGAGGTGTGGGATGTGTGGCTTGCACCGGGTGACACTCCAGAAGAGGGGTGACATCTGGTTGGATCCTCCTCCTGCTGGGGTGTGAGTGTGAGAAGAGGAGAGCATGTTCCTCCAGGTTTTGCCATTGCAGTAGTTTCCTCCTGAGGAGGAAGCCACTGCCGTGGAAAATGAGAAGGGTGAGCACACCCTTCCAGGATTTGCTGTGACAGTGGCCCCCTACTCCGGAGGTGGCTGGTGCTGTGGCGAAGGGTGAGTATGACATTTTAGCTGCTGCCCCTTCATTAGACTCCCCAACAGCCCCCCTCACCAGGTAATACCAGGGTGGAGACACCACTGCAGGGCAGGACAACTTAACCCATTTGAAAAAACAGAGAGACAAGGAGATACAGGTCTGTTTAGACAGGAAACTTGCATCTTATGTCTTCCTGTTCCCTCACTCTCAGAGAAGGGTTGATTTGTTGTTGTTATGTGCCTGTAACATCTTATGACATAATAGGTAAGAGAAAGATATATGAAGGGTGTTTCATGGAAGCACCTAAATGGGAGAAACACAAATTTTAGATCATAAGAAGAAATGATATCACAAAAATACTACAACAGACTAGCAATTGGTAAGGAGACTGGCAAAGAGGCATTTTAGAAATTGACCTGTATTCTTTGGTATAAAATAAGATGACTGCTTAAATGTTAACTTTGTTGTTAAAATGTCCTTTATTTTACTGGCATATAAGAAAGCCTATTTTATTAATGGAAAAGTCTACTGATGCGGAAGAAACAAAAAGCACTGTTATTACACAGGAGCTCAATGTCTTGTTGTAGTTTAGCTTAGTATAGTATAGCATTTTCAGATGTCACCAGAATATTCTGACTAAAGCCAGGACATGCTTAACTGTAGCTAAGGCCACAAAAATGCTGCTTTAAATGCTGTTAAAGAGCTAGAAAGTAATTAAGTAAAAAAAGTAAGTTAATTCTTCTCTTTAAACATAGTACCTTCCATTTGGGATGATGTGAGGATTCTGTAATGACTGTGAATTGTCTGCTAACTTCATTTATATGGAACTTGTGCTAGAATGTACATTCCATGTCTGTAGTTAGACATATGTGATAAAAAAATTAAGAGAGCTGTATCTGAAGATAGGTATTTGAGCAGATATCCCTGATGTCACTAGCTTCTAGGGGACTGTAATAAAAGTTTTTTTTCTTTCTTGGAGGATGTCTTAACATGCTTTTACTGGTATACCTATGTAAATGAGTTAGATGTATTCCTGGGCTTTACTTCTTTAACCTTTGGCACTGGAAATAGAAACAACATGGAAAGAATGGAGATAGGTTCATACACCACAAAAAGAAAAAGCAAAGTTCAACATGTTTCAGCAAACTTTTTATTCAAAACTAACATTATGCCCATGTGAAATTAAACAACTAGGTTAGGTAAGTGTTGCATAAATAAACAAAAACATTTTGAATCTTCTAGACTACTTGAAAGCTTCCTCCAAAATGCATCCTAGGATGATTTTTCTTTCTTTCTTTCAACAGCCTCCACTTTTCTTATGATTTCCATTTTGGTGGCCACTTATAGATCTATTTTTTTAAAAAAAAAAACATGCTGGAGCTAGTTGGTGAGGCAGGCCTATTTTGCTGCTCATGCTTGCCCAATAAGGGATTCTGGAGGTAGCTGTTGCTTAACTTGCTTGTTGTAGGCAGGCACACAAGGCTACAGTGAGACTGGCAAGAGTAGAAGCCTGTTACTTTTCCAGCACAAATTTTATTGCATTGTTTACTTCAAACATGCAGTGGCAATGCAGTAGGAAATCTGTGTTTTTCTCACCCTTCTTCACCATCTTTCTAATGGCAATGTTGCAAAAACAAAAACAAAACAAAACAAAGCAATAACAAAAACAAACTAATTTCCAGCTGGATATAACATAAGAAAAGGTGTGGGGCTGGGCTCACATAAAAATACGTTGTAAAAAGGAGTTTCTTTGCCAGAGGCTTTGTTCATTGAAGTAAGTCTGTATATTTGTCTAATTAAAAGTTCCGTCTTCGATTTTTAAAGATGTGAGACTGAGCTCCAAAGCAACTTTAACAAGAATCCTGTTCTCTGGGTGTGCAACCTGGCACTCTCTAATCAAGATGTTATACAAAATGTTTACTGAGACATCTAATGTGTCATATGTACTTCACAATACTAACATATAAAGAAGCCTTTAAAAAAACAACCCACAAACAGTGATCCCTTTAGTGAGGTTGAAAATAATACCAAGTTATCAGTTAATTTGTATTTCCTGCTTTCTTACTTATCAAGTGGGACCTGGACCAAACTGTTACAGTGTACACTGTCCTTCAGGATTATAAACAAGAATATCTACCTTCGATATTCCATTCTGATTTTCTGGTTTTAATTTCCAGCTCATATTCAACATTCAAAAATATATTTTGTACATCTGCAAAGCTTGGCGCTCACAAGCAAGCTGATGTCTTTCTTTCTGCTACCCCATTTTAGCTACCAGCTTTCCTCTACTTGCAGTATTAAAGGCAGTAGATAAAACATTTTGCTGCTGGAGGGAAAGAAACAAAATTAATGAGAAACAGCCAAGAGGGTACCACTTCTGCTTTACGTATACAACCTCATCTTGTTGATCAGTAGGGCTACCTTGTTTTCCCAGATTCAGCGCTCAAATCCTGTACTCTACTGTGCTTGGAGTGTGTGTGTTGATGTGTATCTGTCATATTTATGTTGATTCCCACACTTCTCCTATCACCAAAATTTCCTTAATTACTTTTACATCCTGTCTTTCTTTCATCAATGAACTAAAGCAGCAGTGAAAGGTTCCTAGATTTTAATGTGTATAAAGACAGGGTGATGGGTAGCTCTGCTAGATTTCTCTTTCTCTTTTCTTCATGTCAGTGTGTCTGTCTTTAGAGACCTCACGTGAGACAAGGGCTTTAGAGACCTCACATGAGATGCTGGGGACCAATGCCCCCACTCTAAAGAGCTGTAAATAAACAAATAACATTCCCTTGTCAGCAGTGTGTGTGCACCTTCAAATCATTAGTTGATTTTTAGCAATGCCATGTATTTCGTAGGATTTTATTAGGACAGTTAACAGCTATAAAAGCTGATTTTGTCTCTGAGGACTGTAGCAGTTCTATTGCTATGTCATCTGTTCCTAGTGATCTATTCTTCTGAGTGGAGCTTTCACTTCACTTTCCATAAACTGGAGTTCATCTTGGTATGATTCTTCTTCCCATGTGTCTGTCATTCATCCTATCATCACATGTATATAGCTCTTCTGTGTATTGCTTCCATTGTCTTTTTATTTCATTGTGGCTGTATATTATGTTCCTCTTCTGATCTTGTTGTTGTTAGCTGCCCTCGAATCAGTTCTGACTCATGACGATCCTGTGGATGAGACATTTCCAATAATCCCTATCCTCCACTGCCTTGCCCAGATCTTGCAAGCCCTTGCCTATAACCCCCCCCCCCCAGTTGAGTCTATCCATCTGGTTTGTAGTCTTTGTCTCTTTTTTCTATCCTCCTTTCATAGCATTATTTTTTCCCCTAGTGATCCATGCCTTCTCATTATGTGGCCAAAGTACGAGAATCTCAACTTGATCATTTTTGCTTCCAAGGAAAGCCCTGGTCTGATCTGTTCAAGAACCCATTTGTTTGTCTTCTGGCTGTCAGTGATATCCTAAGTACTCTTCTCCAGCACCATTTGCAAATGAGTTGATTTTTTTTCTGTCTGCTTCCTTCACTGTCTAGGTCTCACAGCTGTACATGTTAATTGGGAATACAATGGCCTGAATGATTCTGACTTTAGTGCTCAGTTGTATGTCTTTGCTTTTCAGTATCTTTTCCAGTTCTTTCATAGCTGCCCTTTCTATTCCTAGGAAGTTATCACACGGGGGCAAATCTGCTGGTTAATCCAGACAAAATCCAGACCGAAACTGGATTAGTGCCCCGTGTTTTCACATGACATTGCACAGAAAGTGGACAGAAACTGGTGTTAACCGCAATCTTTTGTAATCCAGTTGTCTGGAGGAAATGCAAATACGTAATTACGGTAATTACATATTTACTGTAATGTGATTGCCAAATGCGCATTGGGGAGCATTTCCCTGCTGTTGCCATGGTTCCAGCAAGCATTCCTCTATCTGCGCATGTGCAAGAGTCTCATTTCTACTACGTTTACGGGCTTCTTTCTCTTGTGTGTGGACGTTCAATGCACTTACTGTAAATTCGCAATTAAGGTAATGACATTTGCGGAAACAAGGTTTATTTCCCGTTTATTTTCGGGATGCATCATTTCCACTTTATTTTCAGTTTCTGGGCCATGTGTGATAACGTCCCTAGTCTTCTTCTTAGCTGAGGAGAGAGGGCAAAATGAGGGCATTTCTCTCCTGAATAAGAATTCTGCCGTCCCACGAAATGTTCCTTCTCCCCAAAAATTCTAGCACTGCAGTAATTTAAAACTTCACTTGAGCATTTAGAAACAGAGTTTAGGCTTCCAAAGAAAAAGGGCAGGCAAAATGACCAAGGGACTGTGAACACAGTAAATAGGTTAGTCTGAGATATGAATGATATTCAGTATCACACACACACATTGCAATGCTAAGCATTAAGGGATGGAAAGAAA
>CM034703.1:211172795-211196618 GCA_020142125.1 Phrynosoma platyrhinos
CTCTGGAGACCAGCCCATTGAAGCACCGAGGACATGGCTAAAGGGGGCGCTCCTTCCACCCGCCTCCCTGGTGCTTCACTGGGCTCTTCCTGGGATGGGAGGATGTCCTCTGACCCCAGGAGGAGCCCATTGTACCACCCAGGACGGGGGTGGAAAGAGGAGGATCCCATTGAACCACCCAAGAAAAGGGGGCCTCTTTCCACCCCCTTTTCCTGGGTCGTTCAATGGGATCCTCCTGGGATGGGAGGACATCCTCTGACCACAGGAGGATCCCATTCAACCACCCAGGAAAAGGGGGCCTCTTTCCACCCCCGTCCTGGGTGCTTCAATGGGCTCTTCCTGGGATGGGAGGAGCCCATTCAGCCACCGCGGCTGCGGCTGAAAGGAGGCCTTCTTTTAGCCTAGGCCTCGGCAGTTCCATAGAACTGTATATTCGCCTTATAAGACGCACCAACTTCCCCACCCTCGTTTTGGGGAAGAAAAGGTGCGTCTTATATGGCGAAAAATGCGGTATATCACTAGGGCTAGCTTCAGATGAACCCACCATACATACATGTGAGCAGGATTGTGGAACTCTACTGTATATCAACTGCCAGTGCAACCCATGGCCATATCGCTAATATTTGCACATGTGAAAAAGGGCTCTGTGTACATATTGATGTATGTAAATAGAACTTTCGCATATAAAGGAAGGTTCTACTTGGGTCATCCTTGTGTGGACCAGTTTGATGCCCATTTATTGGTACACATGTAGACTTCAATCTCACATGGAGCTATCATGCAAATTGTGAGACTGTGAAACCTTCTAAGTTGTTTGGAGTAGAGCTGGCCTACAGAGACCTCTAGTATGAAGCTAACATACTAAAATACCCTTTTCATAGATTTTCTAGATAGTGTTTTACAATGTTTACTTGTCCCTAGATCATCTTCTGTTATTCTGGAGTCCTCTACACATATTCAAAGAGGTGTGTCTTGATGTGTGTCTTTGATAATGTATCCCTTTATCCTTTTCATTTCCAAAAATAAAAGCACAAGAGCATTGTGATGCATTCTGGGTTTGTTGATCACACTATGGAACTGCATCTGTACATGTCTCTGTATGTTGGGTAGCTCACATGTGCCAGCACACAAAGATGAAGTCGATGATGCAAATGTATTCAAAACGCTTCAAGACATGCAGAGTTTAATCCTGAAATATCCTGAGTCTATTTAGTTATTCACACTGCTGATGATACGAATCTTAAAAAAAAAAACAACACCTCAGGGATGGGAACCCGGTATCATTTATCCTGGGTTAAGTGGGTTTTTAGCAGCCCCCCCAAAAAACCCCCTGAATCGAGTGCATTCAGGTTGCATGTGAATAACAGATTCAGCCTGGATTCATCCTGGATTATTTTCACCATCTGAATAGCCCCTTAAAGGAGAAGCAAAAGTTCACATCTGTGTCACTGTTTCAAATATCCTTTTCAAAACAGACAAAAGCTACATCCTACCCCCAGATTTCAGCTGATTCTTGAAAGGAATATAAAGCTATTATTTACTTGATGTATTTGTCTTGAGCAGGGGTAGGCAACCTTTTTGAGCCAGGGGCCGGGTTGCTGTCCCTCAGACAATTGGGGGGCTGAAGCACCAAAAATAAATAAGGATAGGGGTGCAAATACAAATAAAAAATATATTTTTTAAAAAATAAAAAATTAAAAAAAATGCATGCACACACTCTCAGCCCCAGAAAAGCTATGGCAAAACCCCTGTGGAGATTTTGCCAAGAAAACCCCAAGAACAAGTAATAACAACAATAATCAGTATCATCATGGCGGGGGGCAGTGGTGGCGGCAGGAGCGGCCTGGGGCCGATACAAAGGCCTCGGGGGGCCACATCCGTCCCCCGAGGCCTTAGGTTGCCTACCCCTGGTCTTGAGTCTTGCTCTTCTGACAGAGAACATCAAAATTCTGTAAATGCCATTTGTATATAGGGATATCAGTGCTATTGCTTTTTAAATAAAGTTGGGACTTATGAGCTTGTGACCATGCCTTCATCTTTACAAACATTTTGTGGGATGATAAACTGTGAGTGACAGATGTCTGCCTGGGAAATACAATTTCCTCTCCGTTCTCACAGGGGATCCGTTCTGGACACACACACACACACACACCCTGCGAAAATGGAAAATCATGGTTATTCAAGCCCTATTGGCTTGAATGGAGGCACACACCTGTGGGCACGTGCCACAGGCACACCACCCATTTTGTCCCCCTCCATTTGCCACCTGCGAATGGGCAAGAGACAAGAACTTGAAGTCCGTGAAAACAAAGGGGTGACTAATAGTTTCTAGAAGGAGAAAAAGACTTTGAGGAAGGGCTGTAAAGTACATCCTTTGTAGGCATATGGTTCAGACTCTGCTGACTCAGGATAGGGGTGCAAAGTAGTGGACAATATTTGGCTAACTAACTTTTCTAGTCTATCTCTTCAGGTATTTCCGAATTGTTTACAGCCAGTGTGGCCTGTGATCAGTGATGATGGGAATAGCACAATAACTGGATAGAAGAATTGGAAATAAGCTAGATGGATCATTGTTATAACTCATTGTAGAAGGAAGGGTTCTCTGTTCCTAAAATAAATCACTTTCAAAACAATATATATTCTGTTGGATGGTTGCTATGTCGCTGCTAATTTAAGTATGCAGAATATGTTGTTTGTAAGTATTCAGCCTTATGCTACTAGCCTTTATCTCTCACATGCAAATTTGCATGATAACGTTTGAATGCTATGTTGCCAAAATTAGCAAATTATGCAGATCTTTTTAAAATGCAGTGTTAGCTTTTTTATATTAGCACAGTAATAATGGAAGTTTAAAGCATTGTAATGAATAAAGTTGAATTTGACCTTTTGTTACATATGTATTGATCGTTCATTTTAATACTTTTTACAATAGTGCCCTTGTGTAGAAAACTTCCAGCCATAATAGGACATCTCTGTAATAATGTTACAAAGTTCTTTCACTTTATAAAGTAAGGAATTACTGGTTACTCACAGTGCCCCTTGTTGTTGCTGTGTGCGTTCAAGTCGTTTCTAATTTATGGCAACCCAAAGGCAAATGTATCATGTGGTTTTCTTGGCAAGATTTGTTCAGAGGAGGTTTGCCATTGTGTTCCCCTGATGCTGAGAGCATGTGACTTGCCAAGGTTACCCAGTGGGTTTTATAGTCGAGTGGGGAATTGAACCCTGGCTCCAGAGTCTTAAACCGAGAAAGTTGATATGACTCTTTCATGCCAAGACCATTGAAGTAGTTTAGTGGTATCTTTGTTTCCACTTCATTATAATAACCATCCTCATCATTACTTTATTTATAAACTGCTTTTTGATTTAAAAAATCCTAGAGTTTTAGTTTAGTGGGTTTAGTGTAGTAGACTTATTTTCAACTCTATCTGTGTTTGTCATTTAATAAAATAGAAATATTTTAAGAGTATCCATTGAGATGAGGCAGTGTGTTACTGTCATGTGAGCACATTCTGGAATAGTGAGTTGTGCTGTCTAAGTGTAAAGAAAGCTTTCATGGGTAGAAATTGGACGTGACTAGTTGGAGAATTTTTTTGGAGCCAGTTAATTGTTTAACAGCCTACCAAAATGTGTTGTGGTGGGCTAGAAGCATCATATTTGCTTTAGGGCCTTTGCAGACTGCCAGAAATAGTGCAAATCGAGTCCACTTTAACTGTCCTGGCTCAGTACTAGGGAATCATGGGAATTGTAGTTTTTTCTGAGACATTGAGGCTTCTCTGTCAGAGAGCTCTGGTGCCACAATAAACTACAGTTTCCATTATTCCCTAGCATTGAGTCAGGGCAGTTAAATTGGATTTAATTTGCACTATTTCTGGCAGTCTGCAAAGGCCCTTAGTCAGGAATTTAAAAAGTTTTAATTCATTACTTTGGGCTTAGATGATTGTAAGGACCTTTTCTGGTTTAGAACCATATGAGTATATATAACATGGAGAGAGTGTAGTAAGATCATGGAATTTAAAGCAAATCCTTATGCTATTATAAGGGCTGGTAATATCCGAGATGATCTTTTGGGCATCTAGGAGTTTGAAAGAAAGTACTTGTCTTTAAAAATGTTGAGGAACTTGAAATTTAGTCAGCCCTGTGCAATCTTTGGACTTTGGAAATTGATGCTGACTCTTGAAAAAAATTACAATAAACTGATTTTAAATATTGCTAATATATGTCTGTAGTTGTGAAGTGATGGAACAGTTGGTTGATGTAGTTCTAGTGATGGGTTCTGCCTCCAGGAAGGAAGAACATCTATCAATAGAAATGTTGTTGCATAAGGGATTAGAATCCTACCATGTTTAATTGAGCAACCTCATATAATACAAGTGGAGGAAAGATGCTGTGGCTACTTTCCCATTATGATCTATAGAGAGATGATCTCTGTGAAACAGATACCTTACTTGTTTGATGCATCTCATTTTTACCTTGTCTGTCCCTTTTGTTGGTTTTTCACCACTTCCATTCCTTATCCTGAAATTGATTTGAATATGATTTATTTTCATTTTGATGACTTGATTGTTTCTGTTGTGATTTATCGTGTTTTTTTCTTCCTTTTCCCAATCCAGTTATTGTGATCACTCTAAGCCCTGCTCCCGCTCCATCCCAACGTGCAGGTACCAGAACTTTTTATCATCGCAGCTTGGATTTCTTGCATCATTTACTTTAATGCTTCCTTCAACTGCATAGAATTGCCACTTGTCTGCTTCTTCTTCAATTGTGTGTCTGACTTTGCTTCTTTTCCCACTTTGATATTTTTCTTTACTGTTGATCTAGCCTAACTCACCAAGATCTGCTAGGCAAAGCATTGCATAAAGCCATGCATGAAAACATGTTTTGAATGCCTACAGCTGCAGTAGTTGCTTACCTAGTGCCTTCTTTTCCTGATGATGTCAAAGCACTTTATAAAAACAGGTAACCACTAAATTATTGTGCCTGTGTTGGACCTTGTACTTGCCACCTCCTTCCCCTGTTCTGTGCCTGCAGTCATAGGTGGAATGTGGCAGAAACCTTATCATACACAACCCTTGATATTTCTGGGTGGAAAGACAATATAGACATGCCAAATATGCGCCTAGAAAAATTAAGTGGCATTCATTTGTGATGTGCGGTTACCTCTGAGGTAGCAAACTGTCTGTTCTCTTGAATTAGGTAGAAAATTGGTTTGAGGCTTCCAGTAATAAGGGAAAATGGCAAGAATTCCTGAAATAAGACAATTCTCTCGCATCTGACATCAGTGCATGAACTATATTGATTATCTTAGTGTGAGTGTGTATGTATTCACTACCTTATATTCCTTTCTTCTTCAAAGGAAGTTGTAGCCTTTCTCAGGCAGGCTCCTTTGCAATAAGCTGAATTTCAGAAATTATCTAATTCTTTTCTGCATGGATGTTTTCACTGTAGCTTTTATTAGTCTACTGTATATTTCTGGTGAAATGTATACTAAACCATCTTACTTAGAAGCAATTGTCTCCTTGGTAGGATTGTACCTTTTCATTTCTCATATTAAGAAAACAACTTATCCCTTCTTAACAGCAACACAACTTTTACAGATGGTGGGAAAAATCTCAAATTGCAGGTTTTTAATTAAAGATTTATACAGACATTTTCTTAGCTGTTGTACATGCATGCAGTAAAGATACAATCAGTACCTAGATAGTTTATAATTTGATAATTTAAAAGATTGGACAAGAATGAGTTTTATTGGCCAAGATCTTTTATTATAGAACTAATAAAATTGAATAAAAGACATATTTAATGCTATACCTTGCATGAAAATGGGGAGGGTTCTGCAATAAAGAGTAGGAAATAGTACTTATCAATTGGTTTTGGTCTAGTATAGTACCAAACTTTTCTCTACGTGATACAAAGAGGTACACTTGATCTGCTAGTTTGGTGTTGTGCTCTTAATAATATGACTTTGGTGATATATTGTGCAGCGTTTAAAGAATCTGTAGCAATACAAGAGCAGTGGCACTATAAAAGTTCAGGTTCTAGTCTTTGCACAACTTGCCTTGCCAAGTGTTCTATTTGGTTTACACAAATTGACTTCTTTACCTTCTGCCCTGACCAGATGTGACTGTGTTGCGACACTGCTCCTATGTCTTTTTCCTACCCCAGAGGCAACCATAGTTTCATGCAGAAAATGCAGAGATGACGTGCCATTTTATCTACTGTATGACATGTCAAGGGGTTGGACTGGATGGCCCTTGTGGCCTCTTCCAACTCTATGATTCTGTGATTTCTAATAGTGCTTTGAGGTCTTTCAGGATGGGAATGTATTTAATTAGATTACCTTCCAGTGTCTTCCACTAGCTCTTACTTGTGCTTTTGTGAGATGCTATTTGTTATTTCCAGTTATCACCCAACAGAAAATTGGACCCATTCAATTAAAAATATATAACTAACTTTTCTTTTCTAGGGAAAATAACTGACCAGTTGTATGACTCTAAGGTTTAAGCATATTGTTACCCTTGTCTTGCCTGTGTCATTGTTGCCATCTGGAAATACATGTCACACAGGCAATTAAATGTTGACCATGCCTAAGTATGCTATCAGGGTAAACCTTGGGCAAGGTGGGTTATTTTTACTTAAGGCTGCACACCAGGTCAGGCAAGTCCACCAAATCCTTTCTTAGCTCCAGCTTTTTGGCTGCAGTTCTTTTTTATTGAAAATCTTGGTGCTCTTTCATTTCTCATGAATTTGAATTAATGGGGAAGTTTGAGCTTTAGTCTTTAAAACTGTTCTTAGTTGTTAGGGTTTTGGACAAAAATGTTTGAATATGTAATCAGTGTTCTCTTTTATTAACCAGAAATATAAATGCACATAATGACTCTGTATTGCACTATTTTGCAAACTATTCTTTGCAATAACAGAAGAAGAAACTGGCTGACCCTTGTAAATACCTGGCATAGTTGCTTTTCCGCAATATAAGTAAAACTTACTGCTATGGGATTCGAGCAGTATCACTTATGGCAAATCTATGGCACGTATGCCAGAGGGGGCACTCAGAGCCCTCTGTGGGCATGCATGTTGTCACCACGAAGGTCCTATGGTGTATGCTACCATGCCTCCTTATAGAGGGATACATTTAAGGAGAAATATAGCACTTCATTGTTTGAATTTTGGAGGAATTTGTGTATTGCATGGCTGAACATGAGTAAGAACTGTTGGGATTAAAACTGCACTATTGCTCTTCATTTTTAGTTCTTGTAAATGTAACTAAAAGAAGAGATTATCCAAGTTGTCTTCCCTCTTTTGACTGCAAACTTTTAAAATGTCCAGTCTATAAGAAACTACTTATGTCAATCATTCTTGGCCTTTAGGGGGGCTCACAGACTTCTTTGAGAATTTTATAAAAGCTGTGGGGCTCCCTCCCCCCTCCCCAGTGCATTTAAACACAATTTTTTAAACTACTGGAAAGGAAGCCAAAGGGTTGTCCCCCTGTAATTTATAGACCCCACTGAAACCCATACATGGACCCCCTAGGACCAATAGACAAGCTTAAGAACTCATGGAATAGGAGTAACTCAGAGAAAATGGGCCAGTTCTGGTGATCTAATTCCATGAACTCAAATTTCAAACTTGGGCATTTGTTATGTGAGCACACAAACAGATTATTCTGATCTGTTGTTCTTACTCATTGAATGACAATAAAAAGATGTATTGATGGATTGCATTCATAGCCATTTTACTTGCAATATTGCACATAGGTATTGCATTACACCATATGACAACTGCTTATGGTAAATATCACTTCAGACATGCATTCAACACAAAAGGAGAGGGGTACAAGTAAAATTAGCCCATATTGCAAAATACTAATGAATACCTTAGGAGCAGGCCAAACGACTTAAGTTTATTTGGAATTTGGAGGCTGGCTGTCTTACAACACTCTTGGTGCTGGCGAATTCAGATAACTTTTCTGAAGGTTAAAGAAACTGATACTTCCTTAGAAGAATTTCCTGCCTAGAAAGCAAAACCATACAAGTAAGGAAGTACTGTCTGTCTAAGAATCTTCAAACAGATTATCTGGCTTTTTCAAAAGATGCAGGTAGATGGCTTTGAGTTATTTTATCCCGTGTTGCAGTGCAGTCACTTTTTAAGCAAAGTAGGTGTATTTTCCCTTGCAGTTTCATTATCTGAAAAATGTACCAGTGTAGATCTTAAGAAAAAGAAATAAAGCTCCTAAAAATAAAACCATATACAGTTGTCCCTTCTAGTTTGCAGACTTTCTGTCTGTGGTCTTGAATTTCCACAGACAGGAAGCCAGGAGGGATAAAATGGTGCATGCACTGAAGCGCAGTCATTATATCCAATGGGGCTTGAATATTTGCGGTTTTATGATTTGCAGGGGGGGTCCGGAATGAATCCCCTACAAATCGGAAGGGATGACTGTAAAACCATTTCTGTGCTTCATTTGGTAGTACAGTTATCAGAACACAAAGGCCCCATTTATCATTTTGTAGTTTCTCCATTCCTGTGCCTGTATCCTCCTACAGAAGGCTAACATCTCTTTGTTGTTAGTGCTCTAGTTACCACTTTCGTTCAGATGCTGCTTGTTTAGCGAGGCCTGTAGGTCACTAGATGACTGACCTAGTGATTTAAAAGACTACCAGTTACTCTCTGGAAAAAAAATGAGAAGTAATTGCATTCTAGCAATGAAATGTTTGGGTGTTTAAATTTATTAAAATATCTGTCCCTCTGGGCAGATAACCAGTCATCCTGACTTCAATTAAAATGCTTGTTTAACAGTTTCTGTTTCTCCCACATTTGAACAAACATTAGCTCACTTAGGCTGTATCTGCACTGCAGGAATAATCCAGTTTAACATAACTTGTTGCTATGGAGTTCTGGGAATTGTAGTTCTGGGAATTGTAGCTCTGCTCTGATGCCACTACAGACTACTTTAGATGCCAGCATTTTTTAGCACTGCCTGTGCTGGTTAGGATCACTTGGTCTTATAGTCCAACAGTCTCCAGATGGGTGCATAATTCCCACTCTGCCCTAAAAAGATTCAGTATCCTTAGCTCTTACATTCCCACTGCTTGGATATAATGAGCTTTTCATATCCCCAGATATTGAATGGTATGGAATATATGAATGTCATTAGAGGTTGTATAGACTGAAAGCAAGACGGGGGTCAAAAAGGCAAGTCCATGGAAGCCAGATCTCTCATTGGCTACTGTCTGATATAGTTATATGATTTGACATTATGCACTTGTAGTATGGCACATTTTTGCTTAGTCCAACTTTCTGGTCCTTTCCCCTGCTTTTTGTTATTTGTTTTTCTCTTTCTACTTTCCCTATGCTACTAAAACATGAACCCCCACCCCCAAAAAAGGTATTTCTATGGAACATAGCAAAACTACATAAGCCAAACAGTTATGTCAAAACATGATATTCGTCATGAGTTTGCATACTTTCTTCCATAATAGTAAATAACTGGCTTGCATAATTTGGTATTTTAGCTCAGAAATCAAGATTTGTTGTTCTTTGCTTTCAGGTTGTTTCCAACTTAAGGTGACCCTATAACAGGGTTTTCTTGGCAAGATTTGTTCAGAGGGGGTTGGCTCTTCTTTTCCTCTGAAGCTGAGAGAATTCGATATGCCCAAGGTCATCCAGTAGGCTTCCAAGGCTGAGCGGGGATTCGAAACCTCATCTCCAGAGTTGTAGTCCTGTGCTCAAACTACCACACCACACCACACCAGCTTTTGGATTCTCAAATTCAAAATACCTCCTTCTGCAGTAACTTGATCTTCTTCACTCTCCACATTGTTTCAGAAATGTAAATGTCCTGTGATACACCCCTGTGTTAACCACTATGGAGTGCTATCAGAGACAACAGTGGGCTGAGTTTGTGAGGCTAGAGTTGTTGAGAGTGGGACAGAGGCCAAATACTTAAGGTTCCTGTAAAGATTGTAGGAATTTACAGTATAGAGGCTGTTATATTTATTGTAAATTGAAAGAATTGCCTTCAATAAATATGCTTGTCTCCCATTGTCATTTCCTGTCCACCTTAAATATTTGCTTAAAATAAATGGCGAGCTAGAAAGCTATTTTTAAAAAAACCCATTGAGGCTAGCCTTAATTTTTCTGTCTTCGTGTGTGTTTGGCATCTGTGGCTCTCACTGTTCATGAGGCATACATTTCTTTGGACATTTCATTTAGATGCCAGTACTCAGCACTTCACCAAGGCCATGCCATAAGTGTCAGGAGGAGGCAGAGGAAAATCAAAAGTTTCCAAAATATATTCCATTTCATTTGAAATATGGCAAATATACATAGTTTGGAGACTCCCATTTTAATACATTAGTGGCATGTATGTGAAAGCATGTTAGCTTGTCAGAATAGTTGAAATGCTTTTCAGTTCTTTTCTGAGTAAGATCAGTCTCACAAGCAGTTACATTGTTTGTGCTACCTGAACCTTCTGGATAGTAAAAACATAAAAATATCTGAAGCATTTTTAATTTGAAAGAGGTACTTCTTGGACATCTGATAATTTTTGAAAGCTGCTTTTATTACAGGTATGGGCCCAACAAGAAGATTCCAACATATTTATAATTCTTGTAAAACTCAAATATATATTTCTTATTAATAAGAGTAACCTCTAAAATAAGGCATTTGAGTACTATTTATCCCTTTCTCTAAAAATGTAGTTATTTTTGCCAACCTTTTATTACACAGATGTAATTTTATTATACAGATGTTTTATTTCTCATAGATGCCTCCTGTAATCTTAATAGCTGTTCCCTCAGTGCTGATGCTTTCATAGTCTTTCAGTATTTGGGGTAGGCTTGTGGCTACTAACACACATAAAACAGTAATATTTCTTGATCCTTGCAGCTGATCTTTTCCAAATACACCAATGTAGATTAAGATCCAACACCAACTTAATCATAACCCTTCAATATATTTTTTGCTGTCTGTGTCCAGAATTTCTTCCTTTCTGACCAGTCTCCAAACAGTATAGCAAGTCCCAATTTTTCTGCCTGTATTTTTTTTTATCATTGACATGCTGGATATAGGTTTGAGTTCATTTTAAGTGGCCTAGCAAATAAAATACCTGGAGCTGTGGTTCAGTTTCTAAAAGTTTATTTAGCAACACTGACTTATTTTTAGTGCTACAAATGTTGATAGAGAAGGAATGCATTACATTCCAAGTAGATGCCTTGTACCAAGATTTTAAAGTACATCTGAAAGTTGTAAACAATTTTGCCAATAAAGACTTGGCCATGGCCACACTGAGGCTGCATCTGCACTGCAGAAATAATCCAGTTTGACACCATTTTAACTGTCACGGCTCACTGCTATGGAATCTGGGGATTGTAGTTTATTTCTGACAGAGAAGGCTAAGTGTCTCACAAAACTACACTTCCCAGAATTCCATAGCACTGAGCAATGACAGTAAATGTGGTGTCAAACTGGATTATTTCTGCAGTGTGGATGTAGCTTGAGTTGAACTTGGGCTACTTTCGAAGGTTTTGTATTTTGGCACATATCTAGCATCCAAAAAATCTGAAATATCTGTTGAACATCACATTGTCAACAACCTTGATACAGCTTCTGTTTTCTGTGCTTCCTAGTCCTATTCACTACCTGTTTATTTCCACTTGTATAACCTTCTCGCTTTGTTCTGTTTCTGTTTTGGCTGCCACCATATCTGTCTTCCCGTACCCTGTCTTTTCCCTTCCTCCACAGTTATTTCCTTCCCCTTTTCTGTAGTCTAATTCAGTCATGCTGTAGTGACCTTTTCTGTAGCATGTTTTCTCCTTTTCTATGGTTATTTTTTGGCAGATGTAGCTGATGAGTTTGCATGATCAAGCTATAGAGTTAGCATGCAAGCTTTTTGGACTAAGAGCTTGAATGGGGAGCAGTATTAGAAAATGGATTTGTATTTGACAGATCTTTAAAGTTTTTACTTGAATTTGGTTAGTAATGCAGAAGACTGCAGCTCAACTTACTCTGCTGTATTTATACAAGCATTATTTATCTGTTGGTGTTTTTTAATTGAGGTATTAATACATCTAGGATTGTGTGGTTTTTACTCTTACTTAACCTCTGCATAGAAAGCTTGATAATCTTCTACATTGTGAACATGGCCCTCTGATTCCAAGCTGAACACTTTTTCAGAAGGCTCCCATCAGTTGGAACCATGCAGATCAGAACAGTTTAGTTGAAATACTGCCTTGTATGATGTCTTTATGGATGGAAGACAGCACACACTTTAACTCAAGAAGGTGGTGCTAGTCTTTTTGCAGAAGCATCCCAACAATTTTAGAATGGAGAGGCTACATTTCTCATTTTGCAGAGCACTTTAGCTTCCTTAAGGAGGTTGAAACTAGAGGCAACTTTTACACTTCACACTTTACCCCTGTCTTACTTCAAAGGCATGGCTTTTAATGTTTTTGAGAGCCATTGTGCATATTATAAAAAGGAGAGATATAAAGAGGAGTTTGCACTTGTATAATTTAGGATCTGTTACTTCATTCGCCACTGGAATTATGCCATTAGCTATTGGTTCCAGTTGGAGTCTTAAATAACTATCAGCTATTTGTATTGGTTGTAGACAGTCTAGTTTGGCTTGACATGGTGTGGCCAGCCAAGGTGTTCCTAAAAGGAGTCAGCTCCAAAATATTATTGTTACATAGAGGATAATATGGAAGTTGTGATGTTCCAGTACATGACATTTTATAAGGGTAGGGGGAATTGCACAAAGTTAAATGAGAATTAAACTTTGAAGATAGAGGGTCCTTCCCCTATTTGGGTAAGTATACGAATAGTACACTACATTAAAATTATTGTTTTTTGGTCCTCAAAGATCTGTGAAAAATATATTAGATTTATACCAGTAACTGGTTGGTTGGTTGTTGTTATTTTCTGGTTGTTGTTTTTTTAGAACACTACCCTTTCCATGGGCATCTTGGCCCCTGTTTTCCTTGATATCAGAGCTGTAAACTCTTGTTTGTTAAAATCTATTGAAATAACTGCAGCTGATCCACTTTTTTTCTCAGTTGCCAAAAAAAAAACAAAACCCCAAAAAAAGAAACCACAACAGTTCTAAACCAAGACTTTGGTCCTGGTCTTAAGACTTAAGAAAGTATTGTTATGATGCAGTATACTTGCAGGCTTTATATAGATTTTATTAGGCAGTCATAAATGTTGGGAAATTGGAACCTTGGAGTCTTAAAATCACTGTGTTCCAATAAACTTTTGAAATGCCATAGTTTCTATTTTGTGGGTATTTAATATCTTAAGACCAACCAATGTAGATTGGTTACACTATGTTAGAAGTGGAAACTTTATGCCCCCTCCCAGATATTGTTAGATTGCAGCTTCCATCAGCTCTTGCCGTCATACCTAATGGTAAAGCTTACTGGAAGTTGCAGTCCAGCAGCATCTGCAGTACAGTGTCAAATGTTTTTCATCCCTGCAATAAGTAATAAGCGTAATATGTGTGGATTGCTTTTTGAGTATAGCTTGCACTTTTTAAAGCTGTTCTCTTTGAAGTGGGAAAACAGCTAAATCATTAAAGTTAATGAGAAATATAATAGTTAATGTCTAACATATAACTCTTGGTTTGTTAGATGAGTATTGTGTGTGACTCCTGTGTGAGCTTTTTAATCTCCCCTGCTACAAAGAGACGTATGTGGCCACAAAAAGGTTTTTCGAATAAGCTGCTTGTAAGTCTAAAATCTCTGTCTGCGGACTTAAGAAAAATAGTCACCTGACTAAAGTGTCACTGCATCATAACTATTCTATGAGTGGTTCAAAAGTTTGTGAAAAATATGGGGGAACTATCCAAGAATATTTTTCTGTTAAAAAAATGTGTCAAAGTAGCTTGACCTTGTACTCATTGGGCTTCATTGTAGTTGAACATCCATTTTGGTACATAGAAAGGTTAGACAAAGTACAGCCTGTGAGCTACGTGTGCAACCCAAGACAGTTTTTAAGCCCCCCAAGAGCCCCCAGCCCTACAGTTTTTATAATACCTTTTGATTTTTTAAAACAGAAAATATCCCCAAGCTGTCTTGGGTCCAAGTGAGACCTTCCTCCCTCCTAAACCAGTTAGTATTTTCAACCAGTTTTTCCTGCTGAAACAAACAAACAAACAGGTGGCTTTAGGCTGAGAACAATCCAGGGAAGACCCCAAACTTCGTAGTATTTCTCCTCACCTTCCTCAGAACTGAAGAGCTTTTAATTTAAAAAAAAAATATCAAAGGGTAGAGGCTTGTGGTAGGAGAGTACAGCCTTCCAGGATCCCAACAGGGGCCAGCACAACCTCTCAACCTATGGCAGTTGCCTATCTTCGCTATACAGTTTCCTCCTTGGTTTTACTCTTTGCCTTTACAACTAGCTCTTAAATTTTTGTGGATGTCATAGGGCCTTTGCAGACTGCCAGAAATAGTGCACATTAAATTGAGGCACTGCCCTGGCTCAGTGCTAGGGAATCATGGGAACTGTAATTTATTATGGCACCAGAGCTCTCTGACAGAGAAGGCTCAATGTCTCAGAAAAAAATACAATTCCCATGACTCCCTAGCACTCAGCCAGGGCAGTGCCTCAATTTAATGTGCACTATTTCTGGCAGTCTGCAAAGGCCTTTAGTCTCCTGGATTGTTCGGCTTTTCAATACAATAGCACTGCTTCACACAGGTAGCATGTATGAAAAAACTGTATCTGAACTGTCCTTTTAGACTTTAGCTGTAGGTTCATGTACTAAATGTTCTGTCATTAAAAAAATCCCTGGGCATGGAAAACTGGCATGACAGGGAAACAGATTCTAGCATAGTCTTCTGCCTTATAAGGCAACTGTTTCTTTGCTTAGGAATATCCCTCTCCCCCATGGAACAGCATACCATTCCATTATGACCCACTTCCTGCAGTCTGAAATGGTATGATGCAGACATTTTACAATGTTTGTTTGTGAGAAGTAGATCATAATTACTTCTGAAATGAAGTAACGTACGACCTTGTTTCCACATGACTGGTACCTGTGGTTTCACTTATCCATGTCTTTTAAAAAATGTTTTGTCTAGGCATTTTGTAGGTCCTCCAGTACGATTTTGTGGTATGCTTTTGGCAGAAGTTGACCTATAGGGTTGTGCTGGAGGACCTAGAAATGCCTAGATCTGTTCTCTCTAGGAATCTCTAGGTTCTCCAGTGTAACTCTGTTGTCATGCTGTTATCTGTGGTTTCACATTTCCATGTTAAGTCCAGGAACATAGCCTGTATGGGTCATACTATACTGTAATGATTTCTCCAGTCAAAACCTGCCTAACTATTTCAGCCTTTAAGTGGATGAAATTGAAGCATCTTTAGAATCTTCTGCGTTTCTCAAAGAACAACCCTTAGCAACCCCATTCTGCAAGCTTTTCATTGGGAATTTGTTTTTGTCTTTTAATTGCTTCAACAGAACATTTAAGATACAACAATAAAATGCTGGAGTGGCGTCCATAGTATCAGTTCTAACTCATGGTTTCACCACTGCCTTTTGCATATTAAAGTTACTTGTATTTATATAAGTGTTAGTTGCATGCTTTCCCTCCATTTCCTGTATGTTTGCTTTTTTGCTTTCAGGTTATAGTAAAAGCTTTCAGGCAACAGTCCAACCCACGCACATGTGCCCACGTCCCCAAAACCTACCCTGGTCTCTTGAGAGTTTTCATGTCTTTAGTACTGAGAACAGATATCTTTAAAACATTTTTACTAAAAATAAGCAACTCTCAGTTAATTTTCTTTAGACTTTCTAGCTGAGGAAGTTTCCATTTGAAGTTTGTTGAAATCAGGTGAACTGTGTGTGTATGTGTGTGTATATGTTTTGCTAACCTTATCCACTCAAATTTTCCAACTTACTTTGTGGCCCTTTTCATTAGATGTAGCCTTCAATTTCACTTTCAGCAGTTTTCAAGAATTGGGATTAATTAAATAGGTGATTTCATTAGAGATTTGAACTACTCCCAGCTCCTCAAGTTGAGGTCCTGCTTTTAAGTCCTCTGTGGTATTGCCATTATCCAGATTTTATTTTCAGATTTTCTGCTTGCTTTGTGACTTGCATTGTACATTATGATATCTTTGAGCAACCTGCAACCTGAGAGTCTCCTCTCGTCAATTAGAGGGATAATAGTGACTTTTCAATGCAAAGTTTGTGAGGATTGATGGAGATAATATCTGTGAAACTCTTTGTATGTTTTGTTCTCACCTTATCACTTGAGTGTTTATATTTTAACAAGATAGCTGGGTTGTAACCAGCCGAAAATCTCTGATCCAGTGGAGGCTTCCAGGGAATAGGCAGGGAGATAATTTGCAGAAATTCCCCCCTCCCCTGCATTATGTTCTCATGCCACGTCCTACCCTGTTTCAAGACGTCCATTACCTCCGGAGCAGGCTTGGGAAGGAACATATGGGGTCTCTCTTAGGAATCTGTGTGGGAGATGATGCAGGGGGATTCAGAAAGGAGGAAAGGATTACTGAAAATTGCCCCCTCTCATCCTACTGATGGGGCAGAGAGCATTCCATCCATGGAGTGGTGACTTTTAGATAAAACCTATTCTAGCTGATTTAAATAATCAATGCATATACACCTCAGTCTCAGGGCTGGGAGCCAAAGAATTATGAGGTCAGTTCTCAGAGGACATGGAGGCTTTTCCCCCTGTTTCTTCAAAGCATAATTCCCTTCCTCCCCTCACCATGAGACACATTGTTTTTGAAGTTGAAAAGAATTTCAAAAGCTGCTTGTGAATATTTTAATGAGGCAGCTGTTCAAAGAAAACAGGTCAGATTTCACTGGGGTGGTGCATGGGGCTCATGCATCTTTGGGTCCCAGCACAACATTTTAGTAAGCACATGAGGCATTGCACTTCAGTCCATAATGCATTGCCAGCACAAGTGATTTCAAAATGGAACTTAGGGATAGCCATGAGACTACAGTATTCTATACAAAATCATACACGATTATCTTTTGAAGCACAGTCACTGCCTGAAACCCCCCTGTCCTTGTGTCCAAAGGACAGGAGATGTGCAGATGCCTGGAGATTCAAGAGAGATAATAATGTAGCACCAAGAGCCTATGGTAACTATGGTAACACAGTGGAGACATTTATTCTCAAACATTTCTCTGCAACTTTGAGGGGAATTGGCCAGTTATTTTTCTGAAAATAGAAAAAAAAATCATGGTATATGTGAATCATGTTGTGCAAGCTTGTCCTTTTCAGAATCCTGGTATGGAAGCCAGTACTTCTCTTTTTGGTGATTGTAGACCTCATTGCATTCTTGAGGTATGTGATTGAATACATGTGTGTGTGATTGACATCTTTATTAGATGGTTAAATGCACCTGTTCCGTTTTAAGATGTGAACTGTAACACCCAGAATATGAATATGAATTGCAGCATAGCTGTTACTTTGCATTCTGATTGATCTAATGCAGGGGTAGGCAACCTTTCCTCTTTAAGGGCCAAGGGACTTCAGCTCCCAGAAGCCTCAGCCATGTTGGTCAATAGTCCCATGTTGGCCAATAGCTCCTTGGATTCTGGGAGCTGAAGTCCCTCGGCCCTTAAAGGGGAAAGGTTGCCTACCCCTGATCTAGTGATACCTTGCTGAGCCTCAGTGTCAGATGAAGGTAAGTTAGGATTTCTGCGCAAGGCATTTTGTACACTGGCAACATACATAGCTGTAGCATCTTTGCAGCTTTTTCTCCTTCTTACTGTTTTTGGGTTTAAGTTTGTTGAGAAGAACAAGAAGTACTTTGGACAATATCAAATAATTGTATTTATTGTGCTAGAAAGACATCAGATCTAACTATTCAGCTACTAACCATTGTTGCTATGCAGCATGACTTCCTATACTGGCTTGCATGTAATGCTCCCAGTATAATGCAGTTTTCTGATCCATCTGTAAATGTCCTTAAGAGTTCTTTCTTTTAGATATGTCTGTCTTATGGTAGAAGGTTGTCCTTGGTGTGCTTTCTTCAGACGTAGCACAAATCTTACTCTGGGGATATTTATACTAAGACCCAACAGTGAAGAATGTTTCTGATTTAAGCTCCAGGGTGCTCCCATTGTCCACCACTAGTTCAAGGTCTTGATCAACACACCAGGGAAGAAGAGTAAGCTCATTCTATATCCCTACCCATGCCAAATACCTTTTTGCTTAAAAAGTATTTTAAGTCATATTTGTTTTCCCTCCTGGTCCTCTATTCACTTGGCCCAGTTTAAAGCCATGTCACCTTGCTATAGTATACGTGCAGGCATTACTGGGGCTGTAGCAGGCCATCCCTTTCCTATCTGTACACTGTTAATACATCAGTGTGGCTTTTTCCCAGTTTACAGACCTCTAACATTCTGAAGCTACATGCATAGATGCCAGCAACTTGATTAAGCTGTGATACCTGCTTTGTGGAGGTCCCGCATGAAGAACTACTGTTTGCGGGCTTTAGAGTGCTGTGATGAAAAGGCAAGTTAGGTTCCAGTCTTCATTGTCTTGCTTCAGCAGCTACCCACAAGTTAGTTCTACTGTGGTCCCCACACAGAACATGTTTATAGAATATAGTGAGAAAAGATAACAGAGAGTATTTCTCAATTAGATATTGTCGTGATTTCCCACAGTATGACCATGTTGTTGTTTAAGGAGAGGCTTTCAGAATTTTGAAGCTATTTATCATTTTGAAATAGACTGGTATGTTATTCCCATTCATTTTTAGAGAGACCTGAAAATAATGTTTGATAAAACTGCAAACATTTATTACATTGGTTGCCCATTAGCCAAAGAATGAGAAAATCTGCAGATAGATCATAAAATAGGAATGGCTTCAGTTGTTACCAAGTGTTATAATCTTCTTCAGTTCATAACTAGGCCTGCCTCACCCTCACCAGAGGAAAGGGGAAGCTTTTTAACTTCTACCACTTTGGGCCAACTCCATGTTGGTAGTCTTTAAACCTGTGGCTTTCATGCAGTGCTATTTGCTATCCAAAGGAAGCCATGAAATTTGAGGGCAGCTAGAAGAGTGCCAAGCAGAGCTTAGGATACTGTTTGAATTCTATATCTTGATCCTAGAACTTAGTTAGGATACCAGTACATTTTTCATGAATCTGATTGGCTGGTTCTTCAGCACCTGTGCCTTCAGAAACCTTTGGGGGCTTAGGATGAAATGGATCCTGCTTAAAACCAGGTATTGCTTCATCTTTCTCTGACCTTTGATCTCTTCCTCCTTAGCACTGCAGCTTCCTTTAGCCAATGATGGCAGCAGCCGTTCCCCCTCTTTGGAAAATTCGCCCCAGCACCACACTCATCCATCACGCCCCCGAAATATGCTGGGCTTGCCTCCTCAGCCACCTTTTCTTATGCACAGAAGCATGGAGAGGTAAGCAAACTTGGACCCAAATGTGCTGGTGTTCTCTGTTGAATTTAATACAGAGAGATGTGACCGTACAGCCTTGGACAAAACCAGGTTTTGGGTCTGAATGGCTTCTCCACCTTAATTGTGATTCTTTATTACTGTTGGTACAACATAATGGCTACTTCACACTGGACAGTATGTGAATGCTTAAACTCTTGCAGCCCCCCAACTGTCCTCTTATTGTTTGAAAGTACTGTCACTTACACCAAAAAATATACTTATTTTGTAACTATTACTTTAATAGGCTAGTTCAGGGGTAGGCAACCTTTCCCCTTTAAGGGCCGAGGGACTTCAACTCCCAGAAGCCTCAGCCATGTTGGCCAATAGTCCCATGTTGGCCAATAGCTCCTGGGATTCTGGGAGCTGAAGTCCCTCGGCCCTTAAAGGGGAAAAGTTGCGTACCCCTGGGCTAGTTTATCTGAAGACCTTTTGTAAATTCATGGTGATAACTATATTAGGCAATAAGAAGCTGAAACTAATGTTTATGAACAAGCTCATGTACTAATGTGCTAATTCTGCCTGAATCAGTCTTTTGTTGCATGAACAAAAAAGTATGCAGTAGTAAGCATGTTAAATATAATGGCTATGATACTTTGCAGAAGTGCTGCTTACTTTGGATTCACCTGATAATAAAAAACCCCTCAAGGTTTAATGTACACCATCTTTATTTACAGCATGGTGAGAGATTTTTCTCATTTGGAGATGTCCATGTTTGTAGGATTGGCTAGATGCCCCTGTTGAGGATGGAAGCATGTAGTCTTCCACTGTGTCTTATGGAGGGCAAAGAGAAAGAGTATATATTTATATTCTTATGTCGTGGATGGTAGCAGCTCTACAGCATTTTATCTTTTCTTCTTCTCCCTTTCTAGTATAGAGATTGATCAGAAATTACAGGAAATTATGAAGCAAACGGGTTACTTGACCATTGGAGGACAGGTAAGATGATTTGCTCTAGAGGAGGGGTGGGAATTATGTAGCCATCCAGCTGTTGTTGCACTGAAGCTCCCAGCATTCTTCACAATTGGCTGTGCTGGCTAGGGTTGCTGGGACTGTGATCTGTACAAGATAGGGTCGTGCCAAGCTCAATAGCTAGCTAAGGCAGGTGCCTTTTGGGGTATTGAGTAACAGGACAGAAGGCTGGGTATCCCATTAATCTGATCCCTAATGGCCCAGTCTGCACTTTAGAATTTGTGGGTTGTGGAACCTGTATATCATTTTCCTTTTGTTCCTCTTTAACATAGTAGAAATGATAAGTGGAAGAGTTAAGGAAGAAGTATGCCTTTCAGAAAGACAAACCCACTGTCCTTGTGCACCCCCAAATTTGTGCCCATAGGAGTAGTAATCATTTCATGAGAACACATTGAAGTTACCTTGTATTTTACTTTCTCTTTATGTTCACAGGGAGGGCATTGTAGTTTCATGGGGTACATTTGAGTATATACGGTGAGAGGGACAACAGTTTAAAATAACTCAAAATCTGATGGATTAAAAGTTCATTTAAAAAGCAGTCACTGTGTTTTCCATATGCAGTTGATTGATAGACAGCATCATTATTGTATATGAGTTCTGTGTACTCATTATTTCACAGAGATACCAAGCAGAAATCAATGATCTAGAAAATCTGGGTGAGATTGGAAGTGGAACTTGTGGACAGGTGTGGAAAATGCGTTTCAAGAAGACAGGACACATCATAGCTGTTAAGGTGAGGCAAATCTGCTTGGGTGTTGAGGTACAGGCATCTTAAACTGAAAAGAAATGTTTGCAAATGAGAAGGCAGGATCCTGCAGGGATTCACTGGGTATCAGATAAATATTTAAGGAGGCAGTGTGATTTGGTTCTTTTTGCATCAGTTGAAGGAGTAGGATTGGATGGGATGAAATAGTTTGATTTGAGGCTTTAACTTTCCTGGATGGAGAGTAATGATACTCCTTGAACTGTCATAAAGAAGTAACAGGCTATAATGTAAAACCTCATCACCCTCTGCTCTTCTCCATCTTCCCATCTTTGTTCACATGTGCTGTTGAAAAAATGTGTTGATGATAAATATACAGCTTACAGTCTTTGAAGTCAAGTCATCAAGACATCCAGATCTTCATGCAAGCCTTTCTTTTATTGCAAAAATCAGCATGAGCAAAAACAAAGTAAAATAATAATAACAATAATAGCATTTTCACTTTAGCCAGAATAGCTAAGCAGGAACAAAACTTTAACTGCTACATGTTTAGAGTTAGTTAAGCTGCAGCATCAGGAAATATTTTAATTAGTCCATTTCAGCTTAAAGGTTAAAGAACAAGTGAGAGACTTTTCAGAATCACAACTTTCAGCCCACATTTCTCCACCCCTTTGGGTGTAGCCTTTTCAGGCTGATTGGTTGAAGTTACATGACATGTGTTAGCCTAACCTGTAATTTCCATATTGTATCATGTGACTACAGTTCCCAAAACATTCCCTCGTTTATGAAAAGACCCTTTGTAAACAGAACTCTTTCTCACAGAACTTTAGCTTGTTAACTGGCCTGTTTATAACACACCTGTGGCTGATAATTGCGACTCTGGCCTCAGAAAACAGATTTTCTCAGCAAGGAAAAATTACAGACACACATCTTTACATTTCAACATTTTAACATTGACTATATATCCCATCAAATCCTAACAATCCCCTCCTGAAATGTATGATGTGTGTATATGTTGTACACTAAACTG
Source organism: Phrynosoma platyrhinos (assembly GCA_020142125.1). Taxonomy (NCBI): domain Eukaryota; kingdom Metazoa; phylum Chordata; class Lepidosauria; order Squamata; family Phrynosomatidae; genus Phrynosoma; species Phrynosoma platyrhinos. The sequence goes on from CM034703.1 coordinate 211,194,935, forward strand.
AAACTGTTACAAAACTAACTTAGCTCGATGGCTAGGCCTAAACTTAAGACATGCCAAGTAGACGTGACATCTGTTTGTGTCTATCAATGGTCAATGCCTTTGTCAAGATGTCTGCTTGATTATGGTTTGACTCATTGTATTGCAGACTCACAATTCCATTCTGTACCATTTTTCTGACATTCTGATACCTCACACCAATGTACTTTGTTCTGCACTTCAGGTTTTCAGCTTCAGCCATTGCAATGCATGTTTGAGAATCCTCATTTATCACCACTGGATCAACACATTCTTCATTCAGCTCTTTCAACAACTGTCTAATCCATTCAATCTCATTAACTAACTCAGATAAGGCACCGAACTCGGCTTCTCCTGTATTTTGGGCTACGTATCTCTGTTTTCTACTTCTCCAAACAATTGCGCTTTCTCCAAACTTAATCAACAATCCTGTCATGGACATTCTATCTTGTAGTTCAGAAGCAAACAAACTGTCAACAAAACATTCAAGTCCAGCTCGACTGTTTTGCAACTTCAATTTCCTGTCCATGCTACCCTTCAAATACCTCAACAAATGTTTCACTGCTGTCCAATCTTCCACTGTAGGACAATTTGCTCTTCTTCCCAGTATCCCAACGGCAAAAGAAATGTCTGGCCTAGAATTATTCACAATAAACATCAAACTCCCAACAAAACTCCTATACATCTCTGAATTTTCAAACTCTTTAGTCCCTTCACTATTCGCATAACCAAGTGACATTGGACTCTTCACTGTTTTTGCATCTTGCAATCCACACTTCTCTATCAAACTCTGAATTTTTCTCTGTTGACTCAACAAACAACTCCCATCTTCACTCCATTCAACATCAATTCCCAGATAAGACCTTAAAACTCCAAGATCTTTGACACTAAATTTCTGTGACAATTCCTTTCTTACTGTTTGAATCTCTTGTTTTGAATTTGCTGCCACACACAAGTCATCTACATAAATCACCAAGATCATATTTCCTTTTGTGTAAACACACGCGTCGGCTACACTGCGTTTGTAACCTAGCTTCACTAGCTCATCATGTATGCAAAGATTCCAGCTTCTGGCACTCTGCTTCAAACCATACAATGCTTTCTTCAACTTGTACACCTTTCTGTCACTATCCTGTTGAAAACCCAAAGGTTGCTCCATGAAAATGGTTTCCTCAAGACTTGCATTCAAGTATGCAGTCTCAAAGTCAGAATGTTGCACCACTTGCAGCCAAAGCCAACACCAATCTCAAACTCTCAGGCTTTGCTGTTGGAGAAAAAGTTTTGTCAAAATTCTCAAACCTCTGTTGTGCAAACCCTTTAGCCACCAATCTGGCCTTGTATCTCTGACTACCATCCGGCATCAGCTTCCTCTTGTAAACCCATTTGCAACCTATCACCTTGTGATTTACAGGCCTGTCAACAATTTCAAACACTTTCTTGTCTACCAAAGACTTGAACTCCTGCTCCATTGCAGACTCCCATTCCAACCTCTCTTCATCACAACAATCTTGTACTTCTTTGTAACTTTCAGGCTCCTCTACCATAACTGCACAAGCCTTAGCTTCCTGCACCTTAAAACGATCTGGAGGCTTCCTAACTCTAGCGGTCCTCCTCAAAACAGTTGTTCTTGTCCTTCCCCCATCATCCTCAGTATCTGTGCTTGACTGTT
>CM034703.1:211196718-211231541 GCA_020142125.1 Phrynosoma platyrhinos
ACATTTCAGCATTTTAACATTGACTATATATCCCATCAAATCCTAACATGTGCTCCATTCTATTTTATTGCACTCAGCAAATGCGTCGTTCTGGTAATAAAGAAGAGAACAAGAGGATCCTAATGGACCTGGATGTAGTGCTGAAGAGCCATGACTGTCCTTACATTGTTCAATGCTTCGGAACTTTCATCACAAATGTATGTGAATCCAGTGTTAACATCTTCTCTAGTTTATTTTTATGTTTAAATGCAACTGGATTAGCCTAGTCATCATGGCCTTGAAAACAGTTGCCTTTGTTTCTCCTTCTTTGCTCTTTAGACTGATGTTTTTATAGCCATGGAGCTTATGGGCACATGTGCAGAGAAGCTGAAAAAACGCATTCAAGGACCTATCCCTGAGAGGATCTTGGGAAAGATGACTGTGGCGGTGAGTGCTGGATATCTCTTGCAGGATCTTAGATAGGAACAAGGTGTTTTAAAGGGCTTCTCCCACTTGAGAAGTGTGTTCTGTAAGAAAATTCTCTACTGTACTCAAGGTCATATCCTGTATTTGAAAAGTAGAAAAGATCTCGGATCTGGAAACTTCACTTGTGCATCAAGGGCCTATTTCATACAGGCCTTATTAGGTCTCTAAGTTGCATTCTGAATCTATATATATATATATATATTTTAAAAAAGATTCCTACAAGTGTCACCTTTTTTGCCCTTAAAGGTCCAAAAGGGAAAGTAGAAAAACTATCTGAACAAAGGACAAAACATCTGTGCTTTGCTACCTCCTCTTTCCTTGTGGTCCCTGTGGATCTAAATGCCCGCAGTGTAATCTGTGATTAATGAATGATTAATATGGTGATTAAAACTGTCTAGATTACCCATCAGACTCCATCACTCCCCACTCCATTGTAGTTCCCTTCCCCTTTAAAGGCTAAACGAATGCTTTTTATGTGTAAATGTATAAAATTGGGGGGGGGGGGGATAGGGAAAAATATTTGAACTTTTCCTAGCTCATAAATGGTTAAAAATGTTAACTGTGTAGTAAACCAGCATGGTGTAGTGGTTTGAGCGTTGTACTATGTTGTACTAAGTTTGAGCATTGTACTATGACTCTGGGTTCAAATCCCAGCTCAGCCATGCAAACCCATTGGGTGACCTTGGGCAAGTCATAGTCTTTCAGCCTCAGAGGATGGCAAACCTTCTTGGAAGAAACATGCCAAAAAAACCACCATAATAGGTTCACTTTAGGATCACCATAAGTCAGAAATGACTTGAAGCACACAACAACAGTGCTATCTATGCAGTTTGGTGTGAAGTGTAATTTCCTGATGTGTGAATCAGTATTCTTTGATAGTAGAACTGAGTATATGAGATGAGCTGCTTAAGAAGTGGAAGTTAATGTCTGGTGACACAGTAGGAAACATTAAAAAAAAAACAACCCTCATATGAATGCCATATTAGACATTGAGGGGAAAATCCAGATAATAATTCTTGATAATAGTAATTGAGCCAAAGAAAGCTGGTTTGTTAATATACTGTCACTCTAATACTACATAATAAAGTTTTATTTGAGGAGTATGGAGTGTTGTCAGACCCTGGTAAAGACTACCAAAGCTAAGATAATGCAGTGTCACTGGGAGAAGCTGGTAGTCTCTCAAAAGGGGGAAGGGTGGGAACATATTGCTAATTAAAGAGAGTTTCCCTTTTAGTACTTTTATTTATTTATTCAGTTTGTACCTCACTTTTGTTCTGGCATTGTTGTAAGTGGCTTACAATAATTTAAAATATTTAGTTAAAATTTTATTTTTTTAAGGTTAAAAAAATTAAACAGTTCTATCCAAAAGGGCAAGGCTTAAAATAAGTTTAAAATGCAATTAAAATATAAATTGAAATGATATCCCTCAAAGCTGCTTTCTAAACTGCATAGCCAAAGGACTGTGCTGTGATATTGCCCCCAGAGGTTTGTGTAATATTATTCACATGACATTATAGAACTAAGACTCTTTCAAATATCATGCAAGCCTCAGAGTATGCAATTAAATTTTATATTTGGAAAATCCAGTAATGTTATTTTTAAAAATGGAATCCTCAGAGTGATTAAATACCTTTTCTTTTCTGAAGGTATCTGATTGCATGCTTTTTATTCATGTGGCCATAGTTTTCATTATCTATTGTAGACCACTGTGGGATTCCTTCGGTTATAGCAGGGATGGGCTTCTTCAGGGTGACCCAGAAGCCAAGTTTCTCCCCCTGGGATCCTGGGTATGTGAACTGCCAAAAATGCAAAAACAGCCTCCCCCCCACCAAAGTGGTTGGAAATATATTTCTGGTGTTGAAAAGGTAGTGTTTTCATATTAAACAGTGCAGAGTATACCTGTGGCTTGTTTAAAGGTGAATTGCTACTTTCCCCAGTAGATAAGGATGCAACATCCTGAATCTTGGGTTGTTCCTCCCCAGTTGCTCCCAGTAGACAAGACAAACTTAAAGAGGGACATCCCCCTGGCCATGTGAGGGACAACCCCCCTTTGTCTCCAGCCTTTTCCTGCTTATCGCTCCCAAAGGACAAGATTTTCAGAGCTCCTTCTTCTCTTGCCTTTTCAAAAAAGAAAAAGAAAAAAAGGATTCCTTCTTTATCCTTCCTCTCTGCTTCTTCCTCGGCTTTGCCTTCCCCATCCTCATCTTGTCGTCCCCGTCCCCCCGCCACCCCGTGGAGACACAGACGCTTGGCACCCCTCAGTCAGTTGCAATGCCCAGGAAGTAGCAGGAAGTTGCCACAGTGGAGTTTTCACCCTCACAGCGACCTTCCTCCCTCCTACCATGGCAGGGGTGAGACAGGCAGCCGCAGAAAACGGCAGCAGTGGCTCATCAGATTCCCACAGGCAGGAGATGGAGGCTGCCCCCATGCTGCTATATTGCTGCAGTGCCACTGCCCGGCCCATAATGGCTTTGAGGGTGAGGATGTAAGCCGGGAGGACACACCAGAGCACTCCCCAGTGAGTAACAAGGAGAGCCCCTGGGGGGAGGGCTAAAGCCTGTTGGAACTCCCAGCCTGGGTATGTGACATGGTGGTGAGGGAGGCAATGGCAACAGCCGCAGATACTGCAGCAGTCACTTTCGGGCAGCTGGGGCGCCCTGGGAAGAAAGGGAGGTCCAACTGATACTCCCCTTCCTCTCCATCCAGGCCTTGCAAGCGCCACAAGGGAGAGCAGAAGGCCATTAAAGGTCGGCGTGGGGAGGAGGACAGAGCTCACTCAGTTTCCCAGTCCAGTGGCCATGCTGGCTCCATGTGTGGGGAGGTGGGCACATCCTCCTCCAGTGCGGGTGGCTGCCATTTTGACCTTATGGAAGAGGAGGGCGCCACCTACAATGAGGACTGGGGAGAAGGAGGACTCTTCTGACTCCGATACTGACTCCCTCTGGAGATCAGCAGTGGGGAAACTGAGCGGGACCACTCCAAGGCAAGAAAGGCCGCAGAAGATGAAAATAGGGGTGGGGCCACACTTCCCAACAATGGTGGAGCAGAAGAAGGGGAGGTTTCCTCTGAAGAAGAGGAAGAGGACGATGACTCAGCCCCAGGCTCAGCATGCCTATTCCATTTGGAGGATTTTCCATTCCTATTGAAGAAGACAGTAAAGGATCTAGGGTTAAAGATCCCGGCAACCTAGGCCCCCTCACAGGACCAGACCTACCAAGAGTAGAGGGAGACCTTTTCCCATCAGTGGCAACAACACTATGGAGATGCCCTTCCCTGCCAATGTGATACAGATCATTAGGGAAGAATGGAGCCTACCAGCATGCAAAAGGACCCAGACCTACTGAAAATAGAGGGAGACCTTTTCCCATCGGTGACCAAAACCCCTATCGAGCTGCCCTTCCCTGCCAATGTGATGCAGGTCATTAGGGATGAATGGAACAGACCGGCATCCAAGGCCACCGCCTGGCTCAGCGAATAAGTTGTACAGCCATGAGCAATGAGGGATAGACTGCATGTCCCCCTAGTGGATGCTCCAGTGTCAGTACTGGTGTCCTCAGTAGTCTTTCTGCAGGAACAAAGGGGATGTCCTAAAGGTCCCGGAAGACAGAAGGGCAGAGACAGCCCTAAAAAAGGCTCACTTTCCTGAGCTATCAGGGCTACAGCCTCAGTCTCAATGGTGTCCAGGGCAACCATGCACTGGACCAAGGAGCTGCTGCAGGAACTACCCTGAGCGAGACTAGCATCAGATGGAGCCTGGGGGAAATTTTGAAGGCCTCAGCCTATGCACCAGATGGAACCCTGGATGCGCTACAGTTCTGGGCAAGGGTCTAAGTTGCAATTGTGCTCAAGAACTGGAACACAGATATGAAGTTCAAACTGAACTTGGCATTCAGCCCCTTTCTCAGCTCTAAATTCTTTGGGGAATCTCTTGAACCAGTGCTAGTGGAAGATAAAGACAAAAAAGAGAACTCTAGCCTCCAGCAAAAGAAAGGAGGAGCAAAGACAGTTCAGATACTCACACTCCTTTCGAAACTCCAGAACCAACTCCTATGGGACCTCAAGCCAGACCTTCCAGTCCAAGGACTTCAGAGCCCACAAGCCTCAGTGGGGGAGCGAGAGGATCTCAGGAAGGAATCACTCAGCCAGCTCTGGAGGAAGAGCCCCACAGAACTACAACAACAGGGGCCAAAGAAAAAACTCTCAAGCATGACGCAACATCACCAGTATGGGGCAGACTTCAGGAGTTCACAAGGAAGTGGGAGTTATCTACATCCGACCAGTGGGTTTTGAACACAGTAAAGCATGGATATGGGACCCAATTCAACCACAAATACAGATTCCCAAGAAGAACGGCTCATGGAGAGCAGGCTTAAATTTGAAAGGAGTCAACCACTTCGTGTGGAAGAGAAAGTTCCGGATGGAGACCATAAAACACATCCTAGAGGCCCTACAACCCAGGGACTTTCTGACATCCTTGGATCTTTGGGATGCTTACCTCCACATACTAATTCAACCAGCTGATTGTCAATTTCTTTGAATTCACATACAAGGGCCATCATTTCCAGAACAGAGCGCTCTCCTGAGTTTTCACCAAGATAATGGTGACACTGGTGGCACACTGGAGGAAGCCCTGAGTCCATGTTTACCCCTTCCTAGGCGATCTGCTAATTCAGTTGACTTCCAAGTGGGAGGGACACCAGGACATAGGATGGGTCCTCCAATTACTACATCAGCATGGCTTCCTGGTGAACAGGGAGAAAAATTTGATTGCCCCATCTCAGAGGATCCAGCATCTCGGCATGATCATTGACACTCATTCAGGGACTGTTTTCTTACCTCAGGAATGGATTTTGGTGATTTACAAAGTCATACACAGTCTCCAACAGTCCCCGACCACCAGCCTGACCCCACTAGCACATCTGCAGGGTTTGATGATCTCATCATAGAATGTCTACCATGGGCACGCCTACATAGCAGACCTCTACAGTAGCTCTTGGTTCCTCATCGGGAAGCGATCGCAGACAAGAGGCTACTACCTATTTCAGTGCCATTGGAGGTCCTCAAATCACTAGAATGGTGGGTGTCCCCAGCATGGAATGAAGCCCATCCCATTTGGAAGCCAGAGATGATCCAAATTACAACAGATGCCAGCCTGAGGAGCTGGGGAGCCCACTGTGGTCAACAACTGGCACAGGGGAAGTGGAACGAAGAAGAATGCTCACATAGCATCAGTTGGCTGGAACTTAGGGCAATCAGAATGGCCCTGCTAGTGTTTGCCCACATAGTCTGAGGAAAGGCATTATTGATCAGAATCGAGAATACCATGGCAAAAGCCCACATAAATAGCCAAGGAGGCTCACACACCCTAATGGTGGAGACACAAATGCTACTATCCTGGGCAGAGGAAAACCTATCACTGGAGGCAGAACACCTACAGGGAACCCTGAACATGAGGGCGGACTGACTGAGCTGGTTCAACATCAACCAGGGAGCGTGGAGCCTACACTAGGATATATTTGAGATGATCAGCTCACAACTGGGTAAAAACCCAGGCTGGGCCTATTCACATTTCTGACAAATGCCAAGCTAAGCAGGTTCGTGTTAAGATACCAGTTGGAGGGAGCAGAGGCCATGGATATGCTCACACTGCGTTGGCCAACAGGTTTATTGTACGCCTTCCCACCCCTACCACCAATCCCCAAGGTCAGACAGGAGAAAGCCATGGTCATCTTGGTAACCCCAGCATGGCCAAGAAGGGCTTGGTTCTCGGAGATAGTCAATCTAAGCATGGATTTTGTGCAGTTACCAGTACTCCTGGACCTCCTAAGTCAGGGTCGGGTGTATCACCCTAATCCCACATGGCTCCAACTACATGCTTGGAAATTGAAAGCAGCATGTTAAAGGAAAAGGGCTACTCTGTGAAGGTCACTGATACAATGTTGGCAGCAAGAAGATCCTCAACCATCAAGATATAAGAATACACCTTCAGGGTCTTCCACCGTTGGTTCAAGTGGAAACACGTAGACTATCAACGTTTCTCAGTAGCATCCTTATTGGAATTCTTTCAAGATGGGATTCACCAAGGGCTCAAGCCAAACATGATCAAAACGCAGGTGGCAGCTATCGCTTCCTTTGTCTCAGGCGGACAAGCAGATATTCAAGTGTTCATAAAATGTACAGGAAACTTGGCACCACTGACAGCTCACTGTTTCCCTTCCTGGAACCTGCACATAGTACTGAAAGCTCTGACAGTGCCCCCCCCTTTGAACCTCTCAGGAAGGCATCACTGAAACACCCCATCTGGAAAAATACTATTTTTGACAGCCCTCACATAGGTATGCAGGGTCTTGGAGTTTGGAGGGACCTTTGCTCCATAAGAAGGGATCTTTGCTCCATAAGACCAGACTCGATGGTTCTCTACCTAGACCCAACCTTCACCCCCAAGCTTTTCAGCTTTTCATAAGTCACAGTAGGTGATAGCAAAGCAGAGCAGCTTCATTTATATACCGCTTCATACCGCGCTATGGGGTGTCTAAGCGGTTTACAACTGTAAACATATTGCCCCCCAACAGCTGGTTACTCATTTTAGTGACCTTGGAAGGATGCACGCCTGAATCTAGCCTGAGCCCTGGCTAGTATTGAACTTGCAACCTTGTGGTCTATGAGTATTCAGGCTGTAGTAAAGGCATTTAACCACTGCACCACCACTCCTTTCTTTCTGCCCAAACCCAATGAAAGAGCTAGAGAGGATTTGGCTCACTCTGGGTGTGAAGAGCGATTAGGATTTACCTGAAGAGAACTAGAGGCTTCCACTCTTCAGCTGCACTGTTCATACAATTCCAACCCTGCTCATTGGGAAAGAAGGTTTCCAAATGCACACTAAGCAGATGGATAAAGCCATGCATCACTGCTTGTTATGACTCAGTAAAGATGCCAAGACCAGCAGGGATTCTGGCACACTTCACCAGAAGTGTGGCAACTACAGCAGCCTGGATGACTAGTGCTCCACTGGGAGAAATATGTAGGGCAGCAACCTGGAAATCAGCCTCCACCTTGTCAAGCATTATAAGTTGGACATCTTTGAATTTGCAGAAGCGGCATTTGGATGGAGAGTCTTGCAACAAGTCTTTCAAGGCTGAGAAACATTCTCCTCCAACAGTGCACCCTCTCATATGGGGGTGGCTCTGGCAAGTCCCAAGATTCAGGATGTTACATTCTTATCTACTGGGAAAAAGAATGTTAAATCTTACCAGTGAGACGTTCGTTTCCAGTAGATAAGGATCTAAGATTCTACCCACCTGAGAGGCACTGTGAGAAGGAATGATCATAATCCAGGAACTATGGAAGGTGTCCAAGGGTACACATTGCGCATAGTGACATGCTCCGCCCTCTCCAGGAGTAGCATGACCAAAATACTTATGCCCTCCCTTGGAACAGAAGAGCCTCCTTAGGAATTGTATATAGCTATCTCTCCGTAATCCCAAAAAAAAGAAAGAAAAAAAAAGACCTATCCTTTATACTGTACTCTCTCTTGTGCTTTTCAGTTACCTATTATAGTCTGTTTAGTTTCTGGAGCTCTAGAAATGACTGGAGACAAAGGGAATTATCCCTCACATGGTCAGGGGGACATCCCTCTTTAAGTTTGTCCTGCCTACTGGGAGCGATTGGGGAGGAACAACCCAAGATTCAGGATGTTAGATCCTTATCTACTAGAAACGAATGTCTCACAGGTAAGACTTAACATTCCTTTTTGGATCAATTCTAGAAAAGGCAGTCCAACCCTTTTTCCAGGGGAAAAATGATCAAAGACAGTGCTTTTCAGGCTGTATGATGTGGATGACTGGCATCTCCCCACCCACCTTAATATATCAGGGAGCAGTTCCACATTTGTGCCCACTAGCTATAGTTGTTTTTGTTTTCGTTTCCTGGAAACTTGGTCTGGCTGCCAGCTGACAGATTGCAGACCAGCACTGATCTGTGGGTAAACACTGAGAAGCACTGCTCTAGGGGAATCAGTGAAGTTAGAGGACACATACAAAAAAACTATAGAAGAGACCATATGGGAGCCCATGACTTGTACTTCATCCACCCTGGCTTACAGTAAATTGTTGGTAATATTTGTAGTGTTTTGTTTCTGACTTGATGCTTTTAGATTGTCAAAGCACTCTACTATCTGAAAGAGAAGCATGGCGTCATTCATAGAGATGTAAAGCCTTCCAATATCTTGTTGGATGAGAGGGGGCAAATCAAACTGTGTGACTTCGGGATCAGTGGGAGACTGGTAGACTCGAAAGCCAAAACCCGGAGTGCTGGTTGTGCAGCATATATGGCGGTAAGAGTCAGACAGGATATGCATCTGTTATGTGATTTAATTAATTTGTTAGAGTTGGAATTGCTTCTTCCTCCATGTTGCTTAGTCTGGCTTACATGTGATTCTGATGTAGTCTCCGATCCATACCTGCTTAGTTCTAACAACTGAAATATAGCATGGCCAAAGACTGTTCTTTGGATCTGAGGTTTACATCTCTTCTGTTTCATACTACAGAAGATTGCCACTAGAATCTTGCCTGTATGTTCAGAAAATGTGCTATAGGTATAACTAACAGAAACATGTAGTTTCTGTTCCAGGAACAGAAGTTACCTCTGTTCTGTCAAACTGTATTTTGGTTTGGGTCCTATAATTAGAGAAATTTTAATAGGTTCAGATGAGAAACCAGTAGCAAAGTAGTGTTCTTTTGTTTGAGTTTCTAACAGCCTTTTTATTTTTAGCCTGAGAGAATAGACCCACCTGATCCCTCAAAACCAGACTATGATATCCGTGCAGATGTGTGGAGCCTGGGCATCTCTCTGGTATGTAAAACCTTCCTTCTTTAAAGTACATATGGGCAACCATGGGCTTTAAGGCACTCTTCTGTGTTGTCTGCATGGTACAAAAATCTCCATAAAGTTTAAGGAAATGTTATTTACTCTAACTCTGGCTGTGTTTGCACTGCAGAAATATTCCAGCTTGACAACACTTTAACTACTATGGCTCACTTGCTGATGGAGAACACTAAATATCCTGAAGAACTACAAATCCCAAAATTCCATAGCATTGAGCCATGGAGTTAAAGTGGTGTCAAACTGCATTATTTCTGCAGTTCAGATGCAGCCATGTCTTTTGAGACTTGCTAGTTCATGTTCTAAGCAGTGTGCAGATTTTTGAAGCTGGGCACTAGGGCTGAAAATAGGAATTTGCTGGAGGGCATCCAGGATGTGTACAGCTGATCTGAGGTTTGAGCACTAGACTCTCTCCAGGAGATAATGTGAGAGTGGCTAGGCAAATAATCAGAACTAGTTATGATGGCAGTGTGTTGTGTTCAGTATTGAAAGCAGTATGTGGTGGCTTAATGATTAAGACTCCAATTCTGACGCTTGGAAGATCAGACGGTTGGCAGTTCGAGGCCCAAGTACCTCATGATGGGAAGAACTCCTGTAACTAGTCCCAGCTTCTGCCAGCCTAGCCGTTCAAAAACATGCAAAAACAAATAGATAAATAGGTACCATTGGTGGGAAGGTAATAGCGTTCAGTGCAGTCATGCTGGTCACATAACCACCCAAGTCATCTTCAGACAACGCTGACTTTTTGGTTTAGTAATGGAGATGAGCACCGCCCCTTACAATTGGTTACAACTAGACATTCATGTCAAGGACTACTTTTATTTTTACCTTTATGCCACCCTATGAGCCAGTGTGGTATAGTGCTTTAAGCATTGGACTATGACTCTGGAGACCAGGATTTGAATCCCCGCTTGTCCATAGAAAACCACTGGGTTACTTTGGGCAAGTCACACCCTCTTAGCCTCAAAGAAAGGCAAAGTCCCTCTGAACAAATCTTGTCAAGAAAACCCCAGAATAGGTTTGCCTCTGGGTTGCCATAAGATGGAAACAATTTGAAGACACAGAGCAACAAAAATACAGTTCATTTGTACAGCACACCTGTGCATGTTTACTCAGAAGTGAGTTCCATAGTATTTAATAGGATTTATTTCCAGATACTATTAAATATTTGGTGTTATTATTTTCAAAGAAATATAGCCTCACCTGAAACTGTAAAGGGTATTTTTCATCTTTGGCCCTCATGGAACTATCTACTTAACTATACTGAAAGAAGTTGCTTGGGATTATTGCTAGACTTTTCCCAAACAATAGTGTTTCTTCTCATTCTCAATTCAGGTTGAGCTGGCTACAGGGCAGTTTCCTTACAAGAACTGCAAAACAGATTTTGAGGTTCTCACCAAGGTTTTGCAGGAAGATCCTCCTCTTCTCCCAAACAATATGGGATTTTCTGTTGATTTCCAGTCATTTGTGAAAGACTGGTGAGTAAAGTGTCACAAACACCACTTAATGCACAGTGGTTGACAGAACATTCTTATTGTAGTTCCCTGGTGGTGGAATGCCCCCCACTTGAAGCCCTGAGTGATACCAACATCATCCTTATTTCACTGTCAAATTAAAACTTGTCTATTCACCCATTTTGGGTCTACCTATGTTTGGGGTCTGTCTGTCAATCAGGGCTGGGGGCTTCATGGATTTTACTCCACACATATCTATTGATATGGGGTGGGTTAGAAATACTTTAATAAATAAGTGATGGAGACATGGCATAGTGATAGCTCTGTAATTTCTATGATTTGTTTCCCAGAATACAATTACTGTTGTGCTATGACAGTGACTTTTTGGAATCATAGTTTGAATGTGTTTTTTTTTTTTTTGCAGCCTTACTAAAGATCACAGGAAGAGACCAAAGTACAACAAGCTACTTGTGAGTATTCAGCACATTGTAAATATTAAACATTTCCTTAGAGCTTGGCAAAAGGTTCTGCAGTTTTTAGAAATGGTAATTCCAGGAAGTAATCAACAACATTTTACAGTGCTCATTTGTGCTGACTGGCTTAGGAGTCTGGGACTAATCTTACTTACCTCAGTGATCTTACTTATCTATACATCATTTTTTAAAGCAAGGTTGCTCTGATAATTTTTCACCTCCATGATTTTCGTCCCACTTACATTCATTGTTGTGGAATGTTGTTGCTCTTTGTTGGTGCACTTGATAATAGTTGTTCCATCACTCTAATATTATGTATGTATTTATTTAGAGCAGTGGTTCCAAACATTTTTGGATTACTGCCCCCTTACCTCTTGGATGACAACACTAGCACATAACACCCCCCTCCCCCCACATTCAGAACCAATCTTAGTTGCTGTTTCTTTTGCCACCCAGTCACCCTGGGAGCAGAAACCAAGTAGCTGGTTTAGCATTGACTGAAAAGCCCCTCGCCCATGCCAGCCTTATGGGAGAGGTGTCACTAGGGAGCAAGGGGTGTGTGTGCCACACCAGGTAACACTACGGCCATCACCCTGGCAATACCCCTGTTGCTTCCTTTTGGAAGAAATAGGACATAGCAAAGCAAAGCAGCTTCATTTATATACCGCTTCATATCGTGCTATGGGATGTCTAAGCGGTTTACAACTATAAGCTCATTGCCCCCCAACAGCTGGGTACTCATTTTAGCGACCTCGGAAGGATACTGGCCTGAGTCTAGCCTGAGCCCTGGCTAATATTGAACTCACAACCTTGTGGTCTATGAGTGAGTGGCTGCAGTATAAGCATTTAACCACTGCACCACCAGGGACATAGCATTTAACCTACTTTATAAGACACAAGGAGCTTAGCAGAACAGAAGATGTGGCTGGAAAGTGGACCAAACAAGGCTTCTCCTTTCTCCGTCCACTGGGTTTCAAACATTTTTAGGAGAAGAGGAGGGGACATGGTAGAACGTTCTGGGTTCCCCCATTCCCCTAGTATGGCCTGGCCCTGTCTGTGAGAGAGAGAGAAGCAGTCAGGAGTGGGTGAGTGTGAGGAAAACTGCTGTCTGCCATTGACACAAGAGCCTTCAGCTTTAGGTAGAGTGCAGGAGGAATCCAGGGATTCTTCTTCCCCTCCCAGCTTCTCCCCAGTGAGGAAGGATGTTGGGGTGGACGGGCACAGCCAGGCTAGAGACTGGCATGGATGGGGAAAGGGAGATAAGAATGGCAGCTGCTTCAAGGAAAAGGAGTCCTCCCAAGAATAGACCTCAGATACTCCTCCCCTCCTTCTACAAATACGTGCTTTCTCCACATCTTCAAGTGTTTGCCCCTCCCCCCCAGACATTGCTTCTTCTGCTACCTCTTCTCTTGGTCTGTCCAGCAAAAGAAAGCAGAAACAGCCATGCAACTCAAAACTGCCAGCCAAGTCCTGGCAAAGCTCACAAAGTTTAAGCAGGGCCCCAAATCTGACAACTCCTTTTCCTGCCACTTTCCTCCCTTGCCATGTGCTCTAATGTGTCAGTCCAGTAAGACAGACTGTCCCAAAATGGTGCCACTCCAAGCCACAGAAGCGATGCCTGTACCCAAGCTTCGCAGTAATTTCCCAACCGCCACTACTTGTGAAAGACATGGCTAAGGGAAGGTGAAGAGTGGGAGACACTACCACACAAAGCAATCAGCGAGATTTTTAAGGGATTCGGAAAAGAAGTTTCATGCAGCCCTCATCCCCACCATGGTCCTAAAGGATGCTGGTTCCCTTTGTCTTTCTTGTCCCCCTACTACCTCCTTTCACCCCTCACCACCCTCGTGGATCTTTCCACTGCTCCCCGGGGGCATACTGCTCACTTTGAGAATCACTGATTTAGAGTATTTATACCCTGAGAGCCAGCAGGATGTCATGGTTTGAGCGTTGGACTGTGATTCTGGAGGTCAGGATTGGATTTTGCTTGCTTATGGAAACCCATACTCTCAGCCCCAGAAAAGCCCATGATAGAATCACTTTAGGGCAGGGATAGGCAACCTTTCCACTTTAAGGGCCGAGGGACTTCAGCTCCCAGAAGCCTCAGCCATGTTGGCCAGTAGTCCCATGTTGGCCAATAGCTCCTGGGATTCTGGGAGCGGAAGTCCCTCAGCCCTTAAAGGGGAAAGGTTGCCTACCCCTGCTTTAGGGTTACCATAAGTTGGAAACAACTGGAACAACAACAGTTTATATCCTGCTCTTCAGCCAAAAACATTCTGAAAACAGCTGATGAGGGCTCTTCCCTTTTGTTTTTCCTCTTCCTTTACAGGAACACAACTTCATCAAGCGTTATGAGACACTGGAAGTGGATGTGGCCTCCTGGTTCAAAGATGTCATGGCGAAGACAGAATCCCCCCGCACGAGCAGCATTCTCAGCCAACACCACCTGCCATTCTTCACCAGGTAGCCAGGTATCATGGCTGTTGTACCAAGGAAAGGGCCCCTTGGCAGCCAGAGAGCTCATAAGGTGGGGTAAGAGAGAGCACCACAGCAGGCACCTATCTTCACAAGAGCAACTCTTCAGTGGCATAAATTGTCTGTGCTTCATCTGCTCTGTCATCCTTGCCCATTTCGTCTTCTCCTTCAATATTTCCAGGAAGATATGGGATGGTCATCTGGTCTTTCTGGAACAGTGGGTGTATGCCGGAGCCTTTTGCATCTTGGGCACCAGGCAGCCGAAGAATAGAAGGCCTTTTCCAGCCTGTGCTTGTATGTTTCTGGGGCTGAGCATCTGCCATCAGGAGTTGCCACCAAATGACACCATGCTCCCTGCCTGTCTCTCTAAACCATGACTGGAGGCTCAAGGACATGCAACAGCGACCCTTGCTCACGCACTGTGAACAGACACAAAATACACAAAAGGAAAAAAAAAAGAAAAAAGAAAGATATTTTTTTTACCACTTATTTATTAAGTTTGGACTTCTGGTGCTGTGGGCTGCCTGCTGCACCCGTTCATCAATCCTTGTATTATTATATGTTTTCTTTTGTTTTTGTTTGTGTTTTAGGTTTGTATTTGCTGAGGGGAAATGGGGCTTTGGTTAGATGAATCAGCTGCTGCTTTAGATTCTGAGCTTAGCTATTGATGTTGTCTTGCTTTCATTTTTCCTTAGAGCTGGGAGGACAGGAAAGGGAAGGTTTGAAGATTATTCTCACCCAAGAGTAGCTCAGTTAGAGTGATTTTTTTCCATCTTCAATTCTTTTTGATCTCAGGGGTTCCTGTTTCGTTTTTGTTTTTTCTTTTTTAAGTGTGAACAAAGTTTTGTCAGTGGTGTTTTATTTACCAAAGTGTGTATTTGGTGTTAGGATAAATGCTTTTTCATTTTCTTGCAGTATTTAAGAAAAGGAAAAGCAAAACTTAAAGATAATCCTGGCACCAGTAAAGCCATTAAAAAAAGATTCAGCCCAAATGATACGTTACTGCTGTGTCTTAGGGATTCTTAAAAAAAATAAACAAAGCAGATAGATAGTAACAAATTTATATTCTCTTGTAAGTCTTGTGGACTTACCGGGTTATATTTTTAATTGGTAATGTCTGTATTTCCAGTTGAAGAATAGTCAGTTTGCTCTTTGGCGATCATAAGACAGAACCTGCACTGTCTTTGCATTCACAAAATATGTAGATTTTGAGAAGTGGGATTCTGAAAAATCCAAAAGGTTCAGAGGATGAAGACAGACTGCCTCAGTCCTATTCTGATTTACAGAGTTTCTTTCCTAGTGTATTTCACAAGAAGAGAGGAGGAACAGGATCTAGTAACTTCTAATTCAAAGGTGCCTCTTGGGCAGATAGGCATTCCCACATAAATGTGAGCTGTGGCACAGGAACCAAAGGGTTTGGCTCACATGAACGTTCATTGCCACCAACAACATTGAGAATGAGAGGTGGCCAGAAACTTTGGGAATGGGTATTGGGTTTTTTCTTGAGTCAATCTCCCAGTAATAATTTCAGTTTTTCTGGTAGTCTAGCAACTAGCATGCAACCCTCTAGCACTGCATGTTAACCTAAAAATGAGATGTATTCCTGCTTTCTCTTGCCTAAGAAAGTTTGAGTATTGTGTTTTCCCTTTATCTAATCCTCTAGATTATTGTTGGAACTCATGGCCCAGGCAGGAAAAAACTCTGTATGGCAGTAGTACATTATGCTGATGCACTGTGCTCTCAGATGTTATACTGAGAATCATATTTGCATACTAAATCCATAGATCAACATTACAGACCCAGTTTTTTTAAAGGAAAAAAAATCAAAATTATTCCAGAAGCTTGAGGCCAAGGTTATGAAATGTTTGGCATGTCCTGAAAAGGAATTGCAGCTGGAGTCATTGATGATCCAAGATTTATCTAGTGCCACTTTCTTGTGATGACATAATATGCTTTTAAAACTTATCTGTGTCTGGCCTTTTCCAAAATGAGCATTTGTGTTTGCTGAAATGGAGCAGCCTAAATTAGATATGTACATTGGTAGAATTAGTGTAAGAAGGAGCAGGTTTCCCAGTAGATAAGGGCCCCACATTCAGTAGTTGGGTTATGCTTCTCCTACTATCTCCAGATAAACAGGAGAGAGAGAAAAGACCTTGCAGTGACCCCATGTGGGTGGAACTAACCTGTGCTCAGAGATGTCTTGAAGAGCACTTAGAAGTGAGAGCCCAAAATGTCAAGACAAGACTGGTAGAGCTGTGGATTAAATGGTTAAACTTGTGTGTCTTGGAGGAGTATCTGCATAGAATGTATGGCTGTTAGGCTTTTCAGAATTGGGCTGAAAGAGGCAGCCCCAAGAGGCAGAGTTCTTGTAATGAAAGCTGGAGGTCCTTAAAACTACATGGATTGGGTAATGGTTGCAAATTTCTGTACTGGCCTTAGTAGTGGTTGTTAACATGGTAGCCTTTTTTCAGAATGTGTAGAAAGGGACATTTATCTTACAGGCTTTACCAGACGAGTGGATCTGTGTCAAGAAGGAAACAGTATGAGGCACGTTTTATAGAGATCTTTTGTATGAGCGAGTATAAGAAGTGAAGAGCTGGTGAAAATAAAGTGCAGAGAGCTGAGGTAGAAGGTTTAAGGTTAAGGTGGACCCAAGCTATGTTGAAGCAAGGAAGGAATATTTGTGTGGGGTTTTTTAATGGAATAGGAGCAGCTAAGTTATATGTTGTCCTAAGAATGTTTAAAAAGATAGTGCTAGGCAGACAGTCTGAGAGATGCTTACCTTCCAAGATGAATTCCTTTAAAAATGCTCATACTCCTTCACTGTGAATGATGGTTAACTGCAATGTCTTCCTAAAATCCCCAGAAAAAGCATCTGAAAAAAATCTTCCAAAGGTGTTATAGCTCAGTTCAGATGTATTTTTTCTGGTTTGCTTAAAGCACAGTTTAGAAAGCTAGGAACAAAGGTGGGGCTGTTGCTGTCCCCTCCATTTGGCACGCTAATCTTGATCATCTTACACTTCAGTTTCTCCATTAAAGCAGTTATGAGTAACTTGTAGACCACTAACTCCAAATTTCTAATATACTAATCCACAAGATGATGTTTGTAATTGTGGTTGTGTTGGGAAAAGGGTATAGAGAGGGGTGCAGCCTCTAGGACATTTTCCACAAAATGATGAGAAGAGCACTGTAAGTGGCAAAATACAGCATTTCAGATTTAAGAAGGGGTGGGTCAGATGCAATAAATTACCTGTATTGTAAGACATGATGAAGGAGCTAAAAGATTTGATGTGAAATTCAGAGTACACTAGGTATCCCCTGATGGTGACTGGTCTCATGAGAGTTTATTAGAGTTGTAATAGAAATGGCAGTGCTTATGTTAAATAAAGAGACTAACTTTCCTAGTGACATGCTGTCACTCACAAGTTTTTGCTCTATAAAAGTTGCTCTTCATTTTATTGCCCAGTTAGGGAATTTATCTTGGAAGGTAGATTATTAATCAGTTAAGTTCAGAGTTCTGGGCATGCGTTTGCCTATTTTGGTAGGGAAATGAAATTTTCTGGATAAGTGGATGTTGGAGAAGGTGAGGAGCAAAAAGGTCTTGAAGAAAAGATGAGATTCCAGATTCAGGTTGAAGAAGAGTATGTGTTAGGTGGGAATGGAACTGGGATGCGTGGAGAAGAACAATGTTCAAAACTGAACATTGAGTTTACGTGCAAGAAAGGTAAGGAAAGGAATAAAGATGGTTAATAGAAAGTTTCTTCTGGGAACCAGTTGAGAAGCCATGTTCTTTTAGTTCTTTTGGGTATCCTGCTTAGCTTCCATCTTACTACTCTGTTAAATGTACTCCAGCAAAGTAAACATGCTAGTTGGCAAAGAAGTAATGACACATGATACAAAGGCTGGCACTGCCACCCCTCCAAAGTGGCCAGGAGATCTTCAGAGTGGAGCTAGATGTGAAACTGACTTCTGCCCTGACAGAAAAGGAATGACTTTTTTAGCACACAGAATCCTTTAAGCCAGGGGTAAGCAACCTTTCCCCTTTAAGGGCCGAGGGACTTCAGCTCCCAGAAGCCTCAGCCATGTTGGCCAATAGTCCCATGTTGACCAATAGCTCCTGGGATTCTGGGAGCTGAAGTCCCTCAGCCCTTAAAGGGGAAAGGTTGCCTACCCCTGCTTTAAGCTTTTACTTGGTAGTTGCCAGCATAGAAATAGACCAGGTCATTGATGATCACTAGCCTCTGGAAATCTTAGTCAAGTACTTGCAGGTTGGGAGGCATCTGGTTGTGCAGGAATGTTCTTAAATAAATGGATGGCCCGATGCTAATGGAAACCCAAAGTCCCATTAGTCATGAGATTGGCCTTGTAAAAATGAGAGTTTTCTTCTCTTTAAAGATGACTTGTGGGTTGTGTGTTTGTGTCCTGTTGTCAGAATTTGTAAGTATCTGCTTTGCTGCTGTTTGAGTAAAGCATCTGATTAGGACTTCAAGCGGCGGAATTGCTCGCTGCTTTGAATACATGCCCCTTTTTTGTCCTTGTTGGAAAACAACTTGTCAGTTTTGTTTTAAAAAAATCACACAGTTTAATTTATGCTTTTGAACATTTTTGAGTCAAATATTTGAATTTGGACTTTAGTAAATCAGCATATTATTTAAGAGTTACTTAAAATAGCCAGTACTAGGAACATTAGTAGTGTTCAGTCATACGCATCTTAATGATCTAGTACCACAAGCCTCCAACGTAGAGAGACACTTCACATACAACCTTGGAACAATTGGAAAAAATAATCTATTCTCCATGTTGATTTTAAGAGCAGAGATACTAAGCCATTCTCTCTATCACATGGGCTTGGTATCCAGTCTCTCCAAGGCAGAAATTGTGCCACTGGCAGCAGGGATTTCAGGGGAATTAGTTTGTCTTGCCCTTCAGTGCAGTTACATTGGGGCTGCAGCGTCTATCTGCTTGAATAATTGCGAATGGGTGATGAAGAAAAGCTAGTGCAATGGCTTTGTAAAATGCTAGAACAAATAATAATGTTTTTTTTATTAGGAAATTTTTGTAGGTTATTATGAAAATTATGCAAGTGCTCCAAGAATAAAATTCTAGATAAGGTGTCTTTCATTTAAACTAAAAAAAAAAAATGTTTTGTTTTGTGCAGTGGCCTATAGGACATGGTCAAAAATAAGTGGCTTAAATTATTTAAAATGTTCCAGTGAGTGATTCAGAATGATACGACCATTGCTGCAAAGTTTGTAAATGGGAAGCAAATGTAGAGGTGCTGTATTTGTCCCCTGCCAAAGTGGGGATGCAGTATTCTGTTGCCTTTTGAACTTGAAGTTCCAGCTGCACATTAACTTAAAAGGACTAGCCTCCTTGAAAACCCTCTTCCTTTTGACTTCAAGAGAAAGCAAGAATAATATTTTTTCTTCAGTAGTGGTGAACCTTTGGCCCTCTGGATGTTTTGGACTTCAGCTCCCAGAACCTGTAGTTGCTTTGGCCAATGAAATAAAGGATTATGGGAAATGTCCCAAATGTCTGGAAGACCAAGGGACACCTTCCTTTCTAGGAGATTGGTTAACTTCCAAATGTGGAAGGCTGTCTTCCTTTCACAAAGTCAGGTTAAAATTTAGCTTGCATGGTTGGGAAAACCTGGGGTGGGTTAGGTTTTGGAAAGTATTAAAGGCTTTTTAAAATATTCAAAAACACGGGATATCTTTTCAAGTAAAATTGAGAAAAATGCAGTTTTATTGCATTTTTAGAGTTATTTTTTTAATGTATTAATTTAGAACAAATCTTTGTTAATGTTATTTTTAATCTGGGTGGCTAAATGTTTACAATCGCCTGCCTGACATCTGCTCTTAAAGTGTGTGGGGATATTGGGCTTGGGTGGGGCACATGTGTGCAGCGTGTGTTGCATGCAATTCAAATGGGGGATTTTAAAATAAACAAAACAGTAAAAAAAAGAAAACATGCCAAAGGTAAGGCAGAGACTAGCTGGGTAGATGGTTATATTGTAGGCATTAGCATTTCACTATATTCTCTATATATCATATATTATAAATTTGCATGTTAAAGTAAATAGAAATAACTTCTATCTTATATGGAAAGGGACTTTAATTTTGGATTACTTGTAAATCTGGTCACTTGTCTTGATTCAGGATTGCCTGAACATCTTAAGCTTTAGCGGCTGCTTGATTTTGTTTTGTATTGTCTTGTTTTTGATAGCCACCAAACTCTCACTTTGTTGCCTTTTCATTAAAAAGGCCATGGTTTATCCAAAGTTTTATAGAGGGGTTTGTAAGCAGAGCAGTTAAACAGTAGCAGCAAAATTTACTTGAGTTGCAGCCAATATAAAACTTGTGGCTAATTTGCATCTTCTCAAATACTGAATCTTTGCTGGCCTGTCAAACTGGAATCTACACGATGGAAACTCCTGAGAGCTTTGTTCCACTGAAATCCACCTGGACAGTGCTATACTCTTGTGAGCAGTTGGAAGGTTTCAGTTCAGCTTTATTTGTTCAACCAACCTCCCTCTTGTTAGTTCCAAGTAATCAAAGCTACATTTGTGCACATTTATTTATTGCCCATGGGGAACTGTGTGTATGTGTTAATTTATTTTTTTTAAATGTCCCTTTTTTTGACTTTTGGAGAGTGTATTTTTCAGTGATAGTATTTGCCAAGTTGACTGTTAGTGAAAGTGGAGGAAATGAGGATTGCAGATGGACTTAATTTCAGGCTGCACTCTTCAGACTCCTTTCCAAATAACTCCCCAAAGTTGAAAGTTTGCAGTGCTCCATATGTGAGCAGTAGAGGTGCTGGAACCATGTAAGTTTGAAATCCCCTAGGTTTGATGGCCAATTATTTTTCTGTCCAAGGGACCCAGACAGAAGTAGATTGTAAACAAGAAAAGAAGGGTTGAGCAGTGGATTTGCTTCTGCTCTGCTGGCCTTCAACCCTAATGGGGTCATTGAAATTGCTCATTACCACTGTGAGGAGAAAGACCAAGACTGGAAGTTGGAATAGTCATAATTAGGTGGATTGACCAAATTCTGTAGAAGTATCATGACATTTGCTTTAAAACTTTAAGCTGGTCTTTATTTTTTATTATTATTATTATTATTTTTTGCTTGTCTACTGATTTCTGACTTCTGGTATACAGCAAACACTTCAGTAATCAACACAGTTTTTAAAGGGTAAAATACTTTATTTTAGAGCAATCAGTTTTAGATTTTCTCAAACATCTGATTTACAAAAAAAATAGCAATCAGGAACAGAGGAACATTCAGTATTACAAAAGAGTTGAAGATAGTCATGAGAATTAAGCATTCATTGGTCAGTAAGTGAGATAGAAGGAGAGATGGCAGACATCCTCCAGTACTTCCCAAGTAGGACAAGAGCATTATTCCTCTGTTAAGACTGCCATAAATAGTAGATTTTGCCTGACATCAATGGAATCCACAGCTTCCAAGATTTTAACATAGAAATTAGTTTAAAGTGATGAATAGCATAAAACAAGTTTTAGACTGGGGAGACGCAAGAAACTAGGGCCTTGGTTCCTATTTTTGACAATTCATGATTTGAGATAGAGACTGTTATTCTGGACACTGTTGAGAGGAACTGTATTAACACTCAAAAAATTGTGACCAGTTCTGAAGAGAAGCTCTTTCCTATTATCTGTCCTGAAGGGAAGCTTGTATAAAAACAAAACCTACAACACCATATATAGATGTATGCATTGTGTAAGGTTTAAAAATTATTTGGTTCTAGTTCCACATTGGTACAGAAACCAAACTGTTTTTAAAAGTAAGTGATGTTTATGCTAGAGTACATCAGTGATTTACTTGGAAGGATGTGGAGGTTGGAAATGCCTGTTTAGATAACATGATCCTGTTTGCTTAGAGCCTGTCTACATGTTACTTATCCACACAGCAAACCACTTGAGTGTGGTAACTCTCCTCACTCCAGCATAATGTTTTGTACAATCTTACTGTTTTCACCAGCACTGGATGTTCCCAAAAGCATCAGCCACTGATACGGAAAGGGTCCATGTGCCAGGCATACAAGAGTGCAGACTGTGTCCACATGGAAGTGGCATATCCTAAGGAACATGCACAGTAGTCTCCAATTGAATGGATACAGGAGTTTGTCTGAGAAGGAGAATGTTCTGGTTCCATGGTTTGCATTTAATTGATTTCAAACCCAGACAGTAAACTGCTTTGGATCCTCTGATTACTTTGTCTGTGTGTGATTGGCTGCTTGGTAGATTGAGCTCACAGCTTCTTGTAGAGATGGAGAAATCTGGAAACACGCAGATATTCTTTCCCTTTGAATTTCAATTGTAGTTGCAGTTTTAAAAGTTAATTGGCAAATAGTACCTCTTTGAATGTATCTGTGTGAAATACTATTTTCTGCATCCTGTGGGAATGAACCCATCCTGTAGGTTTAATCCAGCAGTATAGGACAGCTCATGGTCACTTGTTTCCATGTCTTGTTTGCTAGTCATCTCTCAGGGTGTGTTTTGTTTCCTGAATCCCATTGCCCATTATTTGGCCTGTGCTAAGTAAGACTCTGAATAGGGATTTGCTTTCCTTGTCACCACCCTCACTCTCTGCGTATAGTCCAGACAACCTGTCAGAAGTAGTTGCCTGACTCCCAAGTAGCCAGGTCAGTCTGGTTGACCTGGTCAGTCTGGTTAATTTCAATGGATCCTTTGGATTTAAAAACACACCTACAGTAGTGTAAACTAAATTACATTCTTCATTACTTTTGAAAGTTTTTTACTCTGTAAAAACCCTCATAGAAGCTTAAAAATAAAACTTTCTTTCCCTAAGTGTCTGTGCCTTTCTGTTTTCCAAGTTCATTTACATTTCTAGAGTTGTCTCCTTTTCTCAAATGGCCTCCATCCTAACCAAAACCATGAAAAAGGGCATGATGCTAACCCGCACATGTGATGTCCCATTTGTAGTTTCTCAGATGAGAAGTGCTGGATTACTTAACAAAATGGGCAGCATATTTTCTTAAATTTTGTCCCCTCCCATTTCCACACTAAAAGCAGGCAACTGTTAAATAATAATAGTAATAATGATCATTTGCAGGTTGGATATTAAGTCTTTGCAAACTCAAAGTGAAAAATGAAAAGAGTGTGATAGTCTCTACAAGAAACTCTAGAGCAGGGGTAGGCAACCTTTCCCCTTTAAGGGCCGAGAGACTTCAGCTCCCAGAAGCCTCAGCCATGTTGGCCAATAGTCCCATGTTGGCCAATAGCTCCTGGGATTCTGGGAGCTAAAGTCCCTCGGCCCTTAAAGGGGAAAGGTTGCCTACCCCTGCTCTAGAGAATACATCTGTCACTTGCCACTGGTCTTGAACAATGGGGACTGGGCCCAATTTCTCTGATTCCTCTGTGATCATGATTGGAGTCTATAATTGTATGCCATACATTCCAAAATGTAATGTTGGAAGCATCCT
The DNA here is from genome assembly GCA_020142125.1 of Phrynosoma platyrhinos. Lineage (NCBI taxonomy): Eukaryota > Metazoa > Chordata > Lepidosauria > Squamata > Phrynosomatidae > Phrynosoma > Phrynosoma platyrhinos. The sequence continues at coordinate 211,219,931 of CM034703.1, forward strand.
TAAGAAACTCTTTAAAAAGCTTTGATTACTAGTGATAGCTTTATGAAATCTTCATTTGACTTCAGCTTTGAATAGTTGTTGCCACCCCACTGCATATCATAGCCAAGTAGTTAGGGAACAAGGTCAATGTTTCTTTGAAATTTTGCTCATAAGCAACACTTGTAAGCAAGATATTCTTCCATGCATTTGGGTGCCAACTCGTTCCTGAGATTCTTCAGTATCCAGACTCAAATCCTGCCTAACCCCTGTGTGCATGTGTGTCCAGCCACATACGTTTGTTTGTGTGTGAGTGAATGCACTGAGTCATGTTAAACGATATTCCTGCCTTCTGTATCCAGCTCACCCACATCCCTATTGTCAAGCAACACTGGGAATGTGGCTGGTGTTCTGGCAACAGAGGATCAGGTGTCCAGATCACACAGTTCTTTCCCTTGTGCTGGCAGCTGCAAAGCAGCAGTGTCCTTGAATGGGGGCTTACGTTAAATGCCCTGTTCAGTTACTTCATCTGTTGAATTGCTTGTAAGCCTAGTGCAGATATGCATCACATCTTGGAGTTTACTTCCTCACCTGGAATACTGTTCTGGGCACCATAATTCAAAAAAGATGTTGACAAGCTGAAACGTGTCCAGAGGAGGGCAACTAAAATGGTGAAGGGTCTGGAAACCATGCCCTATGAGGAACGACTTAGGGAGCTGGGGATATTTAGCCTGGAGAAGAGAAGGCTGAGAGGTGATATGCTAGCCGTGTTTAAATATTTGAAGGGATGTCATATTGAGGATGGAGCAAGCTTGTTTTCTGCTGCTCCAGAGAATAGGACCCAGAACAATGGATGCAAACTACAGGAAAAGAGATTCCACCTAAATATTAGGAAGAAGTTCCTGACAGTAAACAGTTTGACAGTGGGACACCCCCCCCTTGGAGAGTGATGGAGTCTCCTCTTTTGGAGGTTTTTAAACAGAGGCTGGATGACCGTCCACCTGAGGTGCTTTGATTGTGTTTTCCTGCATGGCAGAGGGTTGAACTGGATGGCCCTTGTCTCTTCCAACTCTAAGATTCTACGTTTGCATCAGGATCTTAAACTTTGCTTGATGGCATTTTCCTTTAGCAAGTTTCATTTACTCAGTTTTAACACTTATTTTATTGTCCAGGGATACTAGATGCTGTATAGCTGACTTTGTCTCTCCATTATATATTGTAGTACCAATAGGTATTGCTGCTTCTTGGCTAGAGTGCTATGTGGACAAATACCTTTCGTTTCTGGATCTTGAGCGTATCCTTATAGCCATCCCTTCATCATAGGGGGAGACTCTGGATTCATACATGACATTTAGAAATGTGGTTGTCTGTGAATTATGCCAAAAGGATCAGGGACCTGTCAGAAGATCCAAGTTGTGGTGTTGGCTACAGTCTTGACATGGGATGTGGCTAGCTGCTGGCTTAGGTTCAAATTCCAGCAAGCTCACCCAGCCCCTTCAAGAAGCTGCTGTCTTTTAGCCCAGTGTGCTACATTAGGGTAACAGACGCTGGTCTGTTCAGCCAGATTGCTTGTCCAGCTAGTCCTGGACTAAGATTATGTCGATTGGCAAGATTCCTAGGACCCCTGGTTTTTCCTAGCTAAGTCACGTAAAAGAAAACTCCTGGCAGGACATGAGATACTGTTGCTATCTGATTCTTGTTAGAAATGGGACATTGGGGTAACTGAAGCACTGGCTCTGACTCGGGATGGTAAGGTTGTCTCCCGAACTGCACTATTTCCCAGTTGTATAAACATCCCATGCTCCTTTGTTTTTGAGAAACAGCTGTAGAATGCAGTCTAAATTAAAGCCCTTAATTTTGCCAAAGTGAGGAGGGCCATTTAATATAGTCTGCCTCAGAGAATTTGTTTACATTGGCATGGTAGTGCTTTGTGGCAAAGCAATAAACCTTCACAATACTTCGAAGTCCCCATGACTTAAGGTGTTTCTAGCATGTTTGTTTTAGCTTAGATGAATGTGGGTGTTCCCTGGAACGCAGCAGCCTCTTTCTCTGTGTGTTTCCTTCCGTTCTGCCTCTCCAGAATTCCACCCAGCTCACTAAAGTTGGGTTAATCTCTGCCCATCCCACCCCACGCCTGATAAGTGGATCTCAAAGGTGGATGGGAGCAAATCAAGAAATGTATCAGGTAGAGAGGGAAAGGCTTTCCAGGTAAGGAAGGGATGGAGAGACTGCCCAGTCTCTGCATGGGGTGGGACTGAACTGCAAGGATCTAAACAAAGTTGGCTCTCTGGCTTTGATCAGCCTGAGATAAATATTTCAAGGCCAAATTATTGTGACAGAGGAGAACTTGGCCTAAAGCATGTGCTCCGGAGGTAACTGCGCAACACTTTTGTGTATAATTCTAGGCACACAGACAAGTTTTTTTAAAGACAAGAAAGAACAATAGATGGGAAGGGAAAGTGTGGGATGAAATATAAAGCAGAATTGTGGTACAGAGTTATGTAAGCAAATCAGTTTTTGGATGCTGAGTTTGATGAGTTTTCAAGAAGCTTTTTTTCTTTTCCAAATTATGCATTGTTAAAGATTCTGGATTCAGGGCAGTCAGTGTTGTGATTTTCTCCCCAGGAACAAAAAGAAAGGCCTGATATCAGCTTGTAAAGGAGACAGGAGTCTCAGTCTAGATGCACAGGGGATGAAAAGTAGTCGAAGCACACGAGCCAGTTTAGGAAAGCAGTGGGGTTGCCAAAGGAACCTGTAACTTGGCATGGCCAAATTCCCACTTGCTGATCTAGAAAATGTTTAGACTCCTTGCTTTAGAGGACACTGACAATCTATTCACCACTTGAGAGTCTAGCAGTGTGAATGTTAAACTGTCAGATGTAACCTTTTATCCCATGGCTTGGTATCATGTCACCCTGCAGATGGTGTTGGACTGCAAATCCCAGAAGACTTAGCAGTGGTAATGGTAAGGAATGCGGGGAGTTATAGTCCAACCACATCTGGAGACCCATGTGGTTCCACCCTTGCTTTATCCAATGTCTTCGGCCCAAATTTAATACCAGCCAATGGAAAAGTACCAAGAGCTGCTTGCCTGATATGCTTGTTTCATGCATCTGCTTAAGTGGACTCTGCTTCATTTACAAGGCCTATTCTAAAATTTGTTAGATTTTAGGACAGAGATGTGGAATCTATGGCCCTCCAAATATTGCTGGGATCCAACTTTCAACAGTCCCAGTCACCCACTGTCAGTCATGATGGGTGCAAAGGAAACATCCCAACAATGTTGGCTTATTACTTTTATATCTGTTTTTCCTTCATTGAGCTAAAAGAAGCACACATGGTTCTCCTCATTCCTGGTTCATCCTAACGATGGCCCTGTGAGGTAGGCCAGGTTGAGAGTGACTGACCCAGTGGTGATTTCTGCCTGGATCTTCCAGTCTAGTGCTCCAACTGCTGCAGCACCTTCGCTCTTAAAATCTGTTTCCTACCCATACTCTACAGTGCTGCAACCCACCTTGTTTTACTTATGCCAAACTCAGAGTATCTTCTGGAGCAGTGGTCTCCAAACGGTGCCCTTTAAGAGATGTTGGACTTCAGCTCCCAGAAGTTTCAGCCATGTTGGCCAGTAGTCTTGGATTCTGAGAGCTGAAGTCCAAAATCCCTTAAAAGATCCCTGGACTTCAGTGGGGGATCACTGCCATTGTCACGGACCCATCCCCTTGCTTCTGTAGCTTATACAATCCTATGAGTCCTAATCCTTTCTGCCAGAGTGTGCTGGGGAAGATGGTGGTGGGGTAAAAGGACAACTCCCTCCCATTCTTTGCTGCCACTGTGAAATTCCTTGTCTTCTCCAGGAGGCTGCCCTTTCTCCATCCCTTGACCAGTGATCCATTAAAGCCAGGCCAGTTACCTAGACTGTCTCACTTCAGCAGGTCATGCTGGCCGGAGTGTGGCACCGCTTGGGGCTCTCAGCATACCTGCCGGTCTGTCGGTCGGTGTCTCTTGGGGAGTTGCCTCCTCTTGACTGCGTTAATCATAAATCCACCCATCTCCTTGGTAACCCAGGGACTTGCCTTGTGTTTCTTATTTTGCGGGACATTGTCAGGCTGAAGGTCACTCTTTTGGTGGCTTTCGGCCTCCATGGACCTGGCTAGCTAGTGCAGGGGAGGTGGGGTGAGAGAAGGCACCGTCTCCCTCCTTTGACAAGTGATGAAACAGTGACTAGATGTGGGAAAGTCTTGAAAGCAGAGGGAGGAGGAGAGAAAAAGGCAAAAGGAGATCTGGATGCAGTTGTGGCTGGTGTCTGCTTTTTGCCTCTCTCTTGACGCCTTAAATTCCCTTAGGAATAAACAGCTGGCACCTAATCCAGACATCCTCCCCTGTGACTTGTAACTTGACCATCCTGTGAGCTTACGGTTATTTTTAACCTTACGTTGACCTGTATAATTTTTTTTTTATTGTTCGGGAAACCATACCAACGTGGAAACAAGAGGCACTAAGTTGTCCGTGGTTTCTGTATCTTCTGGAGTAGCGTGAAATTGCTGGCTGCCATCCTTCCTGCTCTTTGGGTCGGGTGGCACTTTGTCTGACCTCTGTTTAACTTTCTGCTTAAACTGCATCTAGAACAAACCATAGCAGAGCAGCTTTGTCAGGCAAGGTAAGTGTTTTGGAGGCACCCTCTCCAAAATGTGGAGTTTTGCAGATGGATTTCAGCACTTTTACCTGTGGTGGGCAATGCAAAAACAGAACACCCTGTCGAGATCTGTAACCCTAAACTTCAGTCTTGCATCTTTCTTCCAAACTAGAGCCAAACACAAGAAAGTGACCTCGGCAGCTGAGAAGGATAGAAGATTGTAGGGGAACTTGAGTTTAAAGGAGAGGGACAGAGGAGTCAGTTGTCAAGCACATACTGTGCATGCCATTTTTTTAAAACATCAGTCCGAGAAATCTTGAGCAACTGGAAGCCAATGCTGCGGAAGAACGTTGCTCAGGAATTTTGGAGCAATGTTGATAGGCCAGATAACAAGGATCAAGGTGGTTCAGTAGCCTAATTTGGTATAAGGCAACTTTTTGTGCTAAAGCGGTAGAAACATTACAGAAAATTTGGAGCAGTGGAGGGAGAACTTTGTTATTTTAGCTCGCTGTAGTCCCCCCCCCTTGTAGTGTTGATTATGCTTTCTCACACTACACAATTATAGACACTCTGCTGCCAAAACAAACTACAATACCCAGAATTCCATAGCCTTGAGCCATGGCAGTTAATGTGGTGACAAAACTGAATTATTTCTGCAGTGCAGATGCAGCCATAGTGTTGTTATTCCTGGGATCTTGAAACTGGCAATGAAGGAAAGAGCCTCCAGAATTCAGAGTCAGGGAGCTCTTCCTCTCCTGCCTCTGAACAAACTACAAAGCCCAGGATTCTATGGGATAAAACCATGTGAATTAAAATTGAAGCATAGTGCTTTAATGGTGTAGTGTAATAGCATCCCTGGAAAGACAAGCATCCCCTTAATCTGGGTGTACAATTACTAGATCATTTACTTTCTGGTGTGCACTGGGATGGTGACACCCGTGTTTTTTCTGCCCGCGACCATGATGATTGTGGAGTCAAGAAGATGGTTGCAGGACTTCCCAGTGTAATGAAACTGGTTCTGGAGATCTTGAGCGTGGTGTGCCTTTAGACAACATGCTCTGTATGTTTGCTGTGGGCAAAACAAAGAAACGCTTAACATCCTATCCTGGAATGTGGAAAAGAAATTAAGCTAATGAATGTGGGGCTGGGGAGTGGCAGGAAAGTGTTTCCAAAGAGCTCTGAGGTTCTGGAACAAAGTTCCCTTCAACTCTCTTGGGTCTCTTGATGCAGCTTTGTTTTCTTATTTAGAGTAAAGAAGATTTGCTGCCTTGTTTTGGATTTTGTTTTGGAAGCCATGTGTGGGAGCTGCCAGCAAAGAAGTAACTTGTGGCGATGGAAGCTGCTTCTTTTTTTTCTTTGGAGTTGCTCTGGAACAGGTAAATTCTATGCAGTGGAGGTGGCTCTGGCATTTAGACTGGCTGGCATCAGTGATTTGTTAGGACTGATGCAGGGTTGCCAAGAAAGGTAACAAGAATATTATTTTCCTCTACTTTCATAATATACATCTTGCATGCTAATTCCTCAGGAGCAGGTACCTCTGTGGTCAACTTACTGGTTCAAAACACTGCATGATTATTTTTACAGTGAATTAAAAGGATCATGTGGTACCTAAATACCAAATGCCTCAAACACTATTCTTTAAGCTAAGTAAGGGCGTGTGTGTGTGTGTGTGTGTGTATGTTAGGGAGCAAGTCCTCTACAAAGAACTCTATACAGTTGGCCCTCAGTATCCATAGATTCTGCATCAACCATCCATGGCTTGAAAATACTTAAATGTTAGGTTAGTTGTATGAGTTGAAGATCAGAGAATAGGAAGTCGCATTTGTTATTACTGTTATTATGAAAGTTGTTGGGTTTTTTTGTTGTTGTTGTCAATTTTTAAAAAATGTTGTTTGATGATGATTGAGTGTTCTTAAATAAACTTTTTTTTTAAAGGAAAAAAAAGGAGGGGGGAACTAATTCCAAAAAGCAAGGCTTTATTTTATATAAGGGATACTGACTGTTTTACTGCACCATTATATTTGATGGGGCTTGAGTATCTACATATTTTGGTATCCACGGGGGGCCTGAAACCAAACCCCAGTGGATACCAAGGGCCCACTGTACTTACTTTGAAATAGCTGTAAAATAAATAAATAAATAAATAAATAAATAAATAATCGGCACACTTAAAAAATACATAGTTACTTGCCGCCTTGAATGTCTTAAACTTGTATTTCATTGAACAGGAAAAATTTTGACCTAGCTAAATTTCTTCACCTACCAGCCCCCCGAATCTAAAAAGGAAACAAGAAGATTATTACATTTTCTTCTAGTGGAGGATGAATGAATTGGATTAACTTGTTGAAAAGCTGAAATACTTTGGACAGGGATGTATTTCTTGACATCATGGATGCTTCTGCTGGAGTTATCTTCTGTAATGTGAAACTGCTTCTTTCTGTTCAGTTTTCCTAGCGTATATGCGAGTGAGCAGCTTGGCTTTGCCAAACATTCTTATTTTTCTTTTGATTTTGACTGGACTGGTGGTGGTGGTGGTGGTGATATTTGCTTCCATTGCACAGGATCTGTTTGTGGAATATGTTCCTAGAGAGTCAGGTGTGTACACTTGAGGGCACACTTAATCTCCAGCTCTGGATGTGCTTTCTGAGAGAGCCTTGTGGTAGATGTTTCCCCTGGGTGACGCACAGTGTGTTGCTGGAGGTCCTTCCGTTCTTGCCGGCTGTGGGTGGCTTCTATAAAAAGAGAAGCCAAGGTTTTCCAAGTTGCCTCGGAGTCAAAGTTTTTGATTTGAATTGCCCTCCTCTTGTTTCTAAGACTGAAAAGGCACCCTGAAAACTCAGGTACAGCATTTGTACAGCACCCTGTTTCTTTCCTCTGGCTCTCTTCAGGACGACTGTACGCTGTTGCAAGTGGAACTTTTAAGGGAAAAAGCAGCAAAGTGAGAAAGCAGAATGAGTCTCCAGGTGCTAGGTGTGGTCTGAACCATTTAGGATAATAGGTTAAGAAATAATATTTTGAAGCACTTCTCATGTATAAAACTCCCTGCAAATAAAATGCTAGCATATTGGTGAAAAATAAAATTTCCTTGCCATGCTAATTTCTTTTCTCCTTCCCCCCCGCTTACTTGTTGTTAGTTGCCGTTGAGTCAACATTGACTCATGGTGACCCTGCATATGAGACATCTCCAGGTCCCCCATCCTCTACTTGTAAGTTCAGGCCTGTGACTTCCCTGATTGAATCTATCCATCTGGCCTATGGTCTTCCTCTCTTTCTGCTGCCCTCCACCTTCCCTAGCGTTATTGCCTTTTCTAATGATTCATGCCTTCTCAAGATGTGGCCAAAGTACGACAGCCTCAATTCAATCATCTTAGTTTTCAGGGAGAGATCAGGGCTTGATCTGTTCAAGGACCCATTTGTTTGTCTTTTTGACTGTCCTTCCTTCCTTCCTTCCTTCCTTCCTTCCTTCCTTCCTTCCTTCCTTTCGCCTTAATTTTTAATGTATTTATTTAAAGTATTTATACCCTGATCTTCAGTCAGAATGGTCTACAAATTGTTAATTGGACAATTCCCAGCCTTCAGACTTACAGTCTAAATAAAACACAGCACACAAGGAAAGGGGAATGGCGGTGGAGGAGGAGATTAAGGCCAGCAGAAGCTGGCTGTTCTTCTCTCCCTCTGAGGCCATAGCGATGACAGCTGGAATGGAGGGAGAACCATAGCTTTTAAAAGATCCAGATTGCTTAACTGAGGCTGGCTACAAGGAGCACACAACCTCCTCACTGCAACAGCTTCACTGAGCTTCCTTCTCTTTCTAGGCAGAAATCTAAGTCCTGATTATGATCTGTAAAGCCCTGCACAGTTTTGATGCAGGTTATTTGAAGGACTGTACACATCTGCCTGAACCTGCTTGTGTTTTGAGATCTTCTGGGGAAGCTCTGCTCTCTTTTCCTCTCAGGTACATTTGATGAGAAGATGGGAGAGAGCCTTCTCAGTGACTGCTCTGTCTTTCCAAAGGCAGGCAAAAAGCCTATTCAAACAGGCCTTTGAGAATTGATTTTTCAGGGGAAACAAGCCTTGTATAATGTGTTAGATTTTGTTGTTGTTGTTGTTAATTTGCTTTAATTGGTTTCAAATTTTGTGATTATTTAATTTTTTTTTTAACATTTGTATGCTTTTAATTTTTAATTAAGTTAGTTTAAACCGTGGCAAGCCACCTTGAGTCCCAACCTGGAAAAAAATACAGGATATAAATATAACCACAACAACTTTTATACAGGCCTAATTCAAAAGATGTGCTCCTGCAATCCACTCAATCTACTCTTTATGCCTTATTTTCATCTTTTCATTCTTATTTCATGCAGGATCTGTCTAGAAGCCAGTCCTAATTAATCCATGGTGCAGGTTTTGCTCAAAGGCTGGTATTATGTTATCCTCATGGTTCACTGTACACAGTTGGAAGCTTTCACTCTGCCATGTTAAATTACTAATTCCAGCTGTCTCTCCCTCACAATTGGAAGTGGCAGTGGAAGAAAAGCCAATCTATTCTGTTCACCTTCCACCACTCCTTCCCAAAAGCTGGGGTGATTCACAGTAATCCAGATAAGGGAATGGATAATCATTCTCTCTAATAGCAAACTCAGATGGTTCAATGCCAATGGGATTGGATTCAGACTATAGTCTGGATCCAATCCTGTTGGCATTGAACCATGTGAGAAATCACTGAGAAGCACACTTGGGAGAACCAGATGTGTTCAGAAGTACAAAAAAAATCACCCCTCAATTAACACTTGATAACCCGATTAACACTTCATAGCATGCGAACCAAAGAAAGCTCTATCTGAATCAGGCCAAAGACCAATGTAGGGGGGATGCAGACCAGGGCGTCCAGGACGCCCTGGTCCGGAGCGCCGCGGGGCCATGGCAGCCGCACCGCGGCGCTCCTGCGGCGTCCCTGGAAGGAACGCTAAATCAGCGCTCCTTCCTCAAGACAGCGAAAGTGCACCCTAAACGCGTAGGGCGCACTTTCGCTGTCTTTTCTGCCACAGCGCATGTGGTCGCTGCGGCGGGAGGTTGCCTTGGAAGCGCCGGCCGTGCGGAGGGCCGGCAGCTTCCAGGGCGACCTCAGGAAGAGACGCCGCGCGTGCGGCTGCCCCTCCTCTTCCCTGCCTCGGAGACGGCCCTATTAGCCGTCTGCCGAGGCCTGTAGTCCATCATTCTTTTCCCACTATGACCAATCAGTTGCTTATGGGAAGCTGTAGGACAAAAGGCATTAAATGTTGACTCCCAGTTGGAAAAGAAAACCAGGAGACTAGTGGGGACAGGTGAACATTATTGGCAAGATTGACTTTTACAATACTGAAGAGGAGGCAAACCTTGGAAAAGTTACTTTTATGGCTACTTGTCCCTTAATTTCCATCAGCACAGGCAGTGGCCATGTTGGCCAGATGGCTGGATGGCCATCTGTCAGGGATGCTTTGATTGGGAGTTCCTGCATGGCAGGGGGTTGGACTGGATGGCCCTTGTGGTCTCTTCCAACTCTATGATTCTATGATTCTATGACTGTGGGGTTCTGGGAGTTGTAATCAAAGCAGCTTTTCCAACTCTGGAGGGGACTATTGACTGTTTGGAAAATGGAACAGGGATACTCCATCCTCTTAGGAGTTGGACATGCTGCAGTTGCAACATTTTGTGGCAGATCCCATTTGTAGGATATAAAAACAAAATAAATGAGTCTGAGAGCCCTATTTTGATTGCAGTCGCACTGTGGAGCAATTTGGAGGGACTTCCTTGTGTGCATCAGCTGACTCTTATCTGTGTCCTGTTATCTCATTTATGCCTCATTAGTTCTTTTTTCCCTTGTCCTCTGTCATATTTGGCATTGCTAAATATTCCCTATTCTTTGCATCTTGGAGTAAATCTGGCAAAGAAATAAACAGATTTAAAATCTGGACCTCACACATTTGACTGCTTTGGCACAGAAGGATGCCAAGTACAGTGGACCCTTGGTATCCTCTGGGGTTTGGTTCCAGGACCCGGAGTGGATTCCAAAATCGGTGGATGCTCAAGTCCCATTATATACAGCGGCAAAGTGAAATAGTATCCCTTATATAAAATGGCAAAGTCAAGATTTGCTTTTTGAAATTTATATTTTTTTAGTATTTTCAAGTCATGGATAAAGAATCCATGGATACAGAGTGCCGACTGTACAGGCATACCTCAGTTAACAAAGCCTCTGACAAAGAAGCTCCTTTTTATGAAGTCTTTTTACACTAGCCATCCCCTCTTTCCTCCTTGTCTTCTTTCTAACTGGAAGATTTTCTTTAGCAGCATCAGTATTGGGAACATGGTTATGGACACTTGCAGAAATACAGAATTCCAGTGCCAGGTTGTAGCAACATGTTTGCATTAAACAATACAATAAAGCTTGAACTGAGAAAGAATGGGATCCTACTCTAGCTGTAATAAGAACTTGACCTTGGGGAATTTATAATTAGCTCAAAAATAGTAAATAGGATCCAACCCATTGTATGCAGGGGGCTAGAGGGAACAGTTCCTGCAGAGACAGCATTTGTCCAAAAGAATGGTACTTTTATTAAGAGAGAAAAATGAATCAATAAGCAAGTACACACATATACAAAGGATCAAACATACAAAAAACACCCTAACATACATGCACACACACAGAGGAATTTCAGGAGTAAAGTAGTTAGCTTGGATGGGAAGAACAAGGCTTTCTAAGGGTGATAGTTACCTGAAAAGGAGGCTGCTCCAAGATGAATGAAGAGGGGATCCACTATGTCAGAGAAAGGACAAAGAATAGAGTTGAGAACTCTAGATAGATCTCACAATGGCAGGACACCATCATGACATCTACCCAGAGCTCCCATCCAGACTCCCCCTCTCCCAAGATTTTGGGAAGCATTTTATAAGCTGAGTCGAAGAGTTGCTATTGTATATCAAAGAATCATAGAATCATAGAATCATAGAGTTGGAAGAGACCAC
>CM034703.1:211231641-211245373 GCA_020142125.1 Phrynosoma platyrhinos
GCAAATGGTTGTAAATGCAGATGTTTGGAGTGCCTACGTGATGTACTCACCTTGAGCTTATGGCGATGGAGGCTCTTTCTAGCCTAGGGCTTGGACAGATACCCAAAAGGGCCTTGATATCAGGACCAGTCATCGTAACAAGCACACTCTACCTGTGTGTGTGCCTGCCTACAACAAGCAAGGCAAACAACAATTGTCTCCAGAATTCCATACTGGGCATGCGTAAACAGAAAAATGGATAGCAAAGAGGAGAACAGATTAGCTTGCCACCATGTTTAAAAATCACCACGTTTAAAAATCACAGATCTATAAATCTAGCCCTCAAAACTGAAATTGCAAAAAAGTGGAAACTGGTGGAAAAAGGGGGGAAAAACATCCCCAGATGCATTTTGGTAGAAGCTTTCAAGTAGTCTCTAGAAGGTTCAAAATGCTTTTATCTTATGCAAAGCTTACCTTATCTGTTTCTTTTATTTTGCATGCCCATATTGTCAATTTTGGATAAAAGGTTGGCTAAAAAAAACATTGAAAATGCTTTTTTTTCTGATCTAAGAATCTATCCCTATTCTTTCCATATTATTTCTGCCTGAAGCTGCCAACTTGTATCTTTCATTTAGTCTCAAAGGTGCAGCAAGATCTCTTTACACAGACTATCACAGCTATCTCTTTAATGTCTGCTCGGTACCAATTTTTCTGTTAATGCCTAGGAACACATCTGAGGTATATCTTTATACTGACAGCTTAGGATATGCACTCCCTGAAACATTATTTCTTCCAATGGATCAAATATATATATATATGTTTCCTTTCTTTTCTCTGCAGAAGCCTGGCACCGTCTTGCGTGTCTCCCCTTGTCTGCTTCCACTCCACAACCTGTGCTGGGCTTTTGGGAGCTGCTGCAGAAAGGCATAGGATGCTCCAGCCAGGAGCGCTCTGCCACAGGGCAAGAAGTGCACATTGTCAGCCTGAGTGGTGGCGTGCCAGCTAATGCCCAGGTAGTGTTTGTGTTTGTTACCGCAGACTCTTTGTCCAACCTCATAGTACAGGAATTTAAGGATGGATCCCTGTGTTGCTGAGGCCAACATTTTCCTGTCTTTCTGCAATGTGAGATGGATGCTGGGGGTGGAGAGATTATTGGTGCTCTCAGTTTTATAAGGGTTCCCCTCAAAATAATTTAAATAAGAAATGCATTGTGGGCGACTCAGCAGAAGAGGTGGTTCAGTGGAAGATTTCCCAGAATCTGAGCCAGTTTGAAACAGCGATGCTATTATACAGCACCTTCAGAGCCATCAGAGTATGACAGAAATCTCTCTGGGTCACAGAAAAATTTAGATGGAAGGATGGGATAGGATGGACATGTTTGTGCATGCATGCATGAATCAGTGGCCAACTCTTGCCTTCATTTAGTCAGCCAGTCTGAAACATAGAGGAGCATCCTTTTACATTGATATTGGCCAAAGCGAGGGGTGGACAATATATGATCCTCCACATGATGGGCTGCAATTCCCATCATCTCTCATAATTGGCTATGCTGGTAGGAGCTATAGCCCAACAACATCTGGAGGGCCAGAAGTTGCCCATCTCTGACCAAAGAGGGCTCAGCAGCCTGGCTTTCATGCTGAACATCATCCAGGTCAGATATTATACACTATAATCCTTCTGTATTGTCCAAATTTTCTGGCTGGTGTGTCTCTCATTCCCTTTCTCTCCCCACTCTTTTCTCCTTTCATTTGTTTATGGAGAAAGGTAAGTACTTAACTGCTAAACTCCATTTCAGGTAACTCTTGTGGTGGCCCCAGATCCAAAAGATGGAGCTCCTGTCTTTATGCTGCACTCCCAAGAACCTGTGCTTTGGATGCTGCCATCTCCCCCTGGAAAAAATTGGACCTTCCAGGTGAGAATGGTTACTGGACAGAAGAACCTGAGAACACCATGGGGATTATTCAGATGACAGGTGACTTCACCCAAGGGGATGGTTGAAATCCCTTGCCCTATGCAAACCAAGAGCAACAGATATGGGCTATGGGTAGGAAAGATAAGAAAGAAGACCCACCTGTTACCTACCTAACACTTTGAAAACATGCAGAATGATTTATCATCTAGCCTTGTTTGTATTCAGAACTATTCTGTGTAGTAAGTTACTATTGTTCCCATTTTAAGGATGGAAGAGTTGAGGCTGAAACTTGTCACCCAGTGAGTCTATTGCTAAGGTGGAACTTGAATCTAGATTTCTCATATTAAGCTGCAACATCCTTAGTGCTTCTCAGTTTAGGGTATCAGAGAAAAGCCAGGTCTGCCAGGCAGTAACTTTGACCCTTCTTTTCCACCTGTCTGCAGATCTCCCCTGGCTCTAGTGTTTCAGCCTCCGAGCCTGGGGTTTTCACTGAGGAGACCAACTTTCCAGAGGCACCCCGAGGCCTGCTCAAGTGGGCACGAAGAGAGCATGGAGGGGTCACATCTCTGGCTGAGTACCATGGAGTCAACACTGTCTACATCCACCTGGGGGCTGGTATGGGCAAGGAGAAGAGGGAGGGGTGCCACTGTAAGGCCATGCCAGTTCTATAGCAAGGATGAGGCCACCAGGCTTGGGGAAGGACTGCTGTTCACACTAACAGACCAGGAAGCATAAACCTTTTGGGCACTGAAGAGCACATCCACTGTCATCTGGGGTCAGCGGATATGCACGCGCGTACACACACACAGCTTGGAAAAGTTACTTACATTGGAACTTTACTCCCAGAATCACTGAGCCAGCATGGTCAGTGACCAGTTGTAGCGTAAAAAGGCACTTTTCCAAGTCTTCTCAGTTCATGGTGAATAGGTATGGGGAGGTTTAAGCCCTTCGTTGCTCCGAGATCAAGGTGTGTTTGTTTATGTGTGGGAGGGAGGGAGGATCTTTTTAATCCTGCAGTGATCTTTACTAGGAAAACCAAGAACAGGATGTGTAGATTCCCTCTAACTGTGGGGCTTGAATGATTTGGCCCCCTGAATTAGATAGTAGATTATAGTGCTTAATGTTTCCTGCAGTGATTGTGGAAGAACTTGAGAAGGGAATAGGGTCTGATGCAGCAAACCTTGCTTGGGGTTGAAGTCACCATGCTTTCTTTTAAGGTGACTCTGTCCCAGTGACCACCCCAATTCTCCATTCCTGGCTTTTCTCCTTCAGATGAGACTGCACCAGCCACTTGCAAGCTGCACAGGAATTTCCTCACTTCCTTGCATTTTGCCTCTGAGCGCCGACTTCAGCCTCTGCAGGTCTGTCTGAATTCTTACCCTTCCCAGGACCTGGAAGTTCACATCATCTTCTCTAAAGGGCTTGCTCCAAGGTGTGCACTTCAGCTTGTCAATGTGAATCTGTGGTTGAACATGTAAGAAGCATAGCACATAATGGCGAGGGACAGATGTAGAAAGCTGAAATGGTTTGCCATGTTAAAGAGGAAGGGACTGGCTTGGGAATTAAATGGAATAGAGAGAACTACATGTACGATAAACACTTTCAAACAAGATTTGTCTTTACAAACGAATATGCTGTAAATTAAAAAGTCTCTAGGATCAGGGTTGGAGCCTAGGATTGGGAGGCAGTCAGTGCTGTTATAGCAGAGACAGAAGGGGTATTATCTAATGAGGAGAGGGAGTGTGTTTCTCAGCAGCGCTTGGGTATGCAGTCAGATCTTTTTACCTCTGCTGTGCGCTTTGTTCCCTGATCTGATATTGGTGGTGGGGATGGCAGTATGCTCTCTTCTAGGACCAGTTTGGCTCATCTGACTGTGGAGCTTCATGATGTCCGAAGATCCCCACGCCAGGGGTTGCTGTTGATACTGAAGAGTGAAGAAGCTGCCAAGTGGAGGGTTCAGGCACATCGCCTCACTGGCCAACTGCATGTACTGGTATGGGTAGGACCTGGGCCAGCCACAGATTCTGGCATACCCTGGGCTAATTAGGTCTTTTCTCCCCTAGACAGTGGTAGCTTTGGGGAAGGGCACATGTGTACACATGTATGTATATAACTAGATATATGTGTATATATATATATATATGTGCAGGCATGCAGGCTCAAGAAGAGCTGCTTTCCTTCTTTGTTTACTTTTTCCATTCTTCTCCCTGTTGTTGGTGAAGGGTAGAGCTGCTTTTCTAGGAGTCTGTCTGGAAGCTGCCACTTGGTTCCCTGGGCCATTTCCCCTTTTGGCAGTCTGTTGCTTTTGTCCATATATCTGTTTTGTACTTGGGCTTGGTTTTCTTTCCAGGCTTCACACAAAGTCATTGTTAGCAGCACAGAAGCAGACCTACCTCTGACTGTGATCCAGCATATGTCTCCTGAGTTGGCTTATAGCAGGGATCCCTTGGAGTATGCAGCAGAGCAGAAGCTTCCTGCCTTCACATCCTATACTGAAGCTGAGCGAGTGAACCGGTTTCTCCTTGTGGTTGGGTTGAATGGTAAGTGGAACACGAAAGGTTCAAAGGGGCACGAATTGGGAAAGCATCTGAGAGCATAGCAACAGTGTCCACTAGATGTTCCTGGCATTTTGTTTCAGCACTTGTGTTATTAATCTGTCCTGCAAATTCATCCTCTACTTTCGCTTGCATCATTTTGTCTATTCCTGCCAAATTCTGACCCAGCTAGATTTTATTTTAGACATGCATCAGCCATTACCATTATGAAAAATCTCCAGCATTAAAAATATGTTTCTAAGGTTGCCAAATGCCTTTGACCTTTTTAGTTCTTGGCTTTATCTTCTCCCTGGTCACAGCTCTATCTGATGCTTTTTTTTCCTCAGTAGCTATGTGATCCCAACCAGTAAGGAAACATGTCATGAATAAACTGACTTTTGGTAAGCAGATTTATTGCTTTCACACATCAACACTAATTGGCCATTGTAAAGCTCCGAAAGACTCTGTCATCTTAAATAGCCCTTTGAAAATTTAGAACAAGGGTCATGATTTGCATCTTCCTAGATCCTATTACATTCTGTCACACTCCTACAGCTGTGTAAATATGCTTTATGCCTAAGGCCTTAATACCACTCAGTACTGCATCTGAAGAAGTGGGCTTATTCCCATGAAAGTTCATGTAAAAATACAAACCAATTAGTCTAAAAGTTGCTGCCACATTTTTCTCTCTTTTTCCTCTCCCTTCTTTCCTCCTTTTTATGCTATAAGACACTAAGATGGCTCCTTCTTTAAAAATTGCTGAGATAGTATCATGTAACTGATAAGATCTGGCTACATGAAAATATTCTCATAGGGCATGATTGAGATCATATTTCCTTCACTCTGAATATGTTTCTGAGGAGAGAGGGATCCAGAATGTGGCTCCCTGTCTTGTCTCTGTTAACTGCAGACTCATTGCCCAATCTCACAGTGGAGGAAGTTAAGCAACAAATCCTTGTGCTGCTGAAGCTATTGGGCCAGCGTTTTTCTATCTTGAGCAAGAGTGAGATGTATGGTGGGGAAGGACAGATTATTGGTGGTCCTACTTTTTATAAGGGCCACCCCCAGTATTATTGCCATAGGCTACCACTTCTGTCTGAACCTTTTACTGATTGTTTGACCTTTCCCCTTTAAGGGCTGAGGGACTTCAGCTCCCAGAAGCCTCAGCCATGTTGGCCAATAGTCCCATGTTGGCCAATAGCTCCTGGGATTCTGGGAGCTGAAGTCCCTCGGCCCTTGCCTACCCCTGCCCTAGACCAACAAAGTTGCTTAGGGACTTTTCTCTGCCCAGTTGCTGAGGATTTCTCCTTCCAGTCCAGCTCCAGAAATATCAACCAATAATGAACTTTGGATTTACTTTTCCAAGGCAGAACTTCGTTGAAATATTCTAAAAATGAAAAAGAGTGCCTTAACAACCACATAGTTGGTGGAGATGGGGAGAATTGCTGCAAAATTTCCTTTTAATTAAAACAATGCTGCCAAATGTTGAGGATATTTTTTAAAAGGCCCTAGTTTTATCGATAGAAATTATTCAATTTCTCTGTTTCCCTTTGAATGCTGAGTCTGCAAAGGAGATGGTGGGAGAAGACTCTATCTTTTGAAGACTTTATACACCTGTCACTTGAGGAAAAGATGGGAGAGTTCATCTGACTAGTAGGGTAGCTGGATATGTTGCACCTGGCTGTATCATCTTTGCATATCTTTTATTTCTTTTTAGAGGCCACACCTACTATACCAGCAGATCCTAAGCTCTTTGGGCCATTGTTTCTGCCTCCCCCAAAACTCTTAGTCAAAAGACAACAGTTCCCAGAGGCTGTCACAACAAGCTGGGCGGTAAGACCAGAGATCTCAGAAGAAGACAGTTCTGTAGTCCACCCGCTGCCCACATCTAAAACTACCCTGTGTCTTACTGGGAAGCAAAAACCCCGTCAGGAAAAGAAGGGCATTCAGAGAGTGAGTACCCAAGTTTATGATCACCAGATTGACAGAGAGACTCCGTTTCCTATAGTACAGCTTTGTTAGTTTAATATCCTGCTTTACTCCCAGCATGGGATTCAGGATAGCAGATTACCTTTTAAAAACACAATACATCTAAAGCACAGACCTCTTAGTACAAAGTTAAAACAGAATTAAGGAGGTAAGGTGGTTGGGCAGACATTCTCCTGCCACTGAAGACTCTCATGACAAGAGACTGGATGAGCATCTGAAATGGCTTTT
Organism: Phrynosoma platyrhinos; assembly: GCA_020142125.1. Taxonomy (NCBI): domain Eukaryota; kingdom Metazoa; phylum Chordata; class Lepidosauria; order Squamata; family Phrynosomatidae; genus Phrynosoma; species Phrynosoma platyrhinos. Next base: position 211,238,284 of record CM034703.1, read on the forward strand.
ATACAGTGTCAAAGACTGATCTGGATGGCTAGCTGAGGATTCCCTTTTGCATAGGTTCTTCTGTATACTAAGCAGAGGCTTATGCTAGTATTGTCACCCAACAATTATTTCACTGCTGGGAATGGAACCAGACTCTTTTTCCATCCCAGGATTCTGCCATTAGCATTCTGAGTTCCTTTTGTGAGCTCTATTCTTATTAAGAATAAGTACAAGAATTTTGAGCTGGTGATGCTCTGAAACTGGCTTTTAGCTCCCCACATGGAGATGTTTTCTGCTCAGCAGCTGGCCTTTGATTTGGATGTTCTCTTGGCTACTGCTGTACATCAAAATCCCATGTGGGCTGGTGTCTCTCATGCAGGTCTCCCGTGCCTCATCATCTTCAACCCAGACCTCTCCCCCAGAAACCACCATGGCCTTCCAGGATCTTCCCTTCCACCATGGTAATGTTCTGTTCAGCCTAGAGGTTTACAGCTCGGAGTCTTTTGCTAATCAGCCAGGACCCTGTACGGTCTCTGTCAACAGCCGGGTCTTTGTAGAGGTAAAACTGATGTTTCTACCTTGCAAGAATTGGCTTTGCAACCAATGCTAGGTTTTGGAGTCCTTTCCCTAAATGTAGAGGTAGAAGTAGAGGATCTCAGTCTTCAAGGCCTAATCTGGCCACCAGGGATTCCCCAAAAGACAATATCCCATGCCCTATAATTTTAACCTTTGGTAGTTTCCCAGCATTTGTACAGGTTTTCCCTCATTATTTTTGTGTAAGAGTTCAATCCTAAAGAATAAAACATTCATTGCTTAAGAAGCAATGGGAGTTGCTGAATGTACCAAACCAAACAGGATAGAGGAAGCAATTTTAAGAAAGTAAGATTTATCCAGGAAAAACCATAAACATCACTTTAAAAAAACCAAACAATTAAAAATCACATGTGCACTGTGATTCCACTAAAGCAGAGAGAACTCACAGAATACTGTGTCTCAGAATTTGGTTTCTCTTAATGCAGATGTTTTTATTACTGTTGGTGGCATACATAACTCTGCCCCATAGTAGGGATTTTAATTCTACAAGTAATAGGAGAGACCTGTTATATGGGAAGAGCCCTTAATATGGTTCAGTGGCTTTTACTGGTAATGGAGGGGTCTTGGAGCCTGGGGGACAAGAGCTCATTTCAGGATACTTTAGAGGTGGGTCATATAATTGTTTTCTGTGGAAGAAAAAAGAGGATGATATCCATGGTTTCTGTACTGACTTTCCCCTGTCAGGAAGCCTCCTAGGCATTTGAAGTATAGACAATGTGGCCTGCCTTTACCCATCTATGATGTATCCATAACAATTGACCAGATGACACCTTTGAGGGAGATTGGGGGAAGCGGCTGCCATTTTAGCCCCCGGTGCCACAGCAGTTGCCCTATGTGATATTGTCACTGTCTCTTCTTATGTTTTTATCATGGATTGTATGTTTTAAATTAGTAAGCCGCCCTGATTGGAGTACCACTGGGCGGGATATAAATAAATTTTATTATTATTATTATTTTAGCTTATTTGAGAATCAGGTACTCTTGTGCTTCCAGGTTAACTGCACTTCCTTCTGTCTCTAGGCTTCCTTGGCTTCCTACGACTGGTGTCTTGGCTTCACCATTCAGCGGTGCTTCATCTCTCCCTCTTCCGATTCTTTGGTGGCTTCTTCATACCTGCTTGTTCAGCACGGCTGTGCTGTTGATGCCCATGTCAACATGTTAGAGTTGGAGCAGACAGCCCAGGGCCAGGCATTGCCTCCAGGTTACCAGGAACGCCAACGACTGAGCTTCCTGATGCAGCCTCGCTCCAATGACTCTATTCAGTTCCTGCACTGCCATCTGGTGCTGTGCAGCAGGGAGCCTCAGGATCCCAAGACCAAGGGCCCAATCCCCAAGGTCTCTGACTCCTCGGGCAAGGGGACACTGATCCCCAGCAGCTACCCAGTGGCACTGTGCCTCCTCTTGTCTGTGTACTGTTAGAGACTTGGTGCTCCTGGTGGGAGATCTTTATGTAAGAAACTGTGCCCTGCCAAGTCAGACTGTCAGGATATTCTCCTCTGTCTTGCAGTCTCTCACTATGCTCTTGGGCAGAGATTTTTCCCATCACTTGTTTTTCTTGCTAGGAGATGCTGGGGACTGAAGCTGAGGCCTTCTGTATGGAAAGTATGTGCTCTGCCACTGAACCATGGTCCTACCCATAATCTTAGAGGCACCCCTTTCCTTGTGATGGAAGAGTGCTGTTTAAGAATCGGTGTGGTAGTAGTAAGTTAGGGTGCTGGATAGGGGCTTGAGGAATCCACATTCTGACTTCCACAGAAGCATGAAAATCACCTAGTGCCTAGTGAGGCACTCATAGACTAACCTAGTTTTCCAGTCTGTAATGAGGATAACATGGTGTGTGTGTGTGTGTGTGTGTTTGTGTAGAGCCATATATGCCACCTTGAGTTCACGGGAGAAAAGGTGTGGTATACTGCATTTGTAAATAACAACTAATAAATAAGGAGATAGGATTAAGGCCACAGTGAAGCACCTTGGGCGAGGTCAAACCTCTCTGGAATGGGCTTGGAGCCCTGACGTTAGTCCTGGGCTTCTTGAGAATGGGGAGAAATCTGGGTCCAGGCTGTTTCCTTCTGCCAGAAGTGAAGCATACTTTGATTTATGTTTCAGTGTCCATCAGAGAACGAGGCCTGCAAGGGAGAAGCAGAGCTGGCCAGAAGTCCCTTCCAACGCACTATCACAAAACCCATCATTGTGACTGTGGAGACTCCGTTCAGAGCTGCCACTCTGAGGCCAGGTAGATGGGAAGATTGGAATGGGTTCTGGAGACTAGTCAGGAGAAGGCTATTGGACTCAGTGGCCTCATAGTTACATAGGTGCTGCCTGAGTCAGACCATGAGCCCATCTAGCCTGGTGTTGTCAACTCTGACTGGCAGCAGTGGGCTTCAGGCAGGTTTCTTTCCTAGCCTTACCTGGAGACTGATGGTATTCTCCTGTAGTCTTACATCCAGATACTAACTGGACTGAACTGTGCTTAGCTTCCAGAATCAGGGGAGGTCAGGTATGTTCAGAGTGGTACGATGGGTGCCAAACTGCATAGCAGTGATTCTTTTTGTAAAACAGTGAGTAACCTCTGCCTCCGCTTCTAGCGTATCAGGAAGTGGAAGAAGGAGCTGGCATGGATGAGACTGACCTGAACATCTGGTCTCAACAAACTGCAGACTCAGAATTTGCCAGGCTTGTCTGCTGAGAAGTTCAGGATATTTGCTGGGCAGAAGGGACTCCAATTAAGTGTCTGCTTTTTTTAAAAAAAGATTGTTCTGTAGTATGTGGTGTTTTTCCTACTTTCCAGGGGGATGTTTTTAATTGTTAAGTGTTTGCTAGTAATCACCTATAACTTTCTGGAGAACAGGGAGGATATAAATGTTTTAAAAATGAAATTGTGTATTATTTTTCTGATGGCTGTCCTTAAGCAGACACACTCTCAGGGTGTCCCCTTTCCAAATCCCTTCTTTTCTGTAGATAATTTTCCATCCACTCATAAGGGAAAAGCACTGAAGGATCCATTCTACTCGTGGAAGACACAGCCAATCCCAAGTAAGTAAATTTTGGTTACCCTCTCTTGCTAGTCTCATTTCTCTGAGATTGAAAGTCTGGGACCTCCTCTAAACCTGGATTCCACCTCTAACTCTAGGAGTGGAGTCAAGGGACGTCATCACACGGGGAGTTGCGGGGAGAAAGTGGAAATAAACCGGATGAGCGGAAGACTTTAATTTACGGGATTTGTCCCGTTCTGCCTTGTCTGATAACTAAATTCGAATTTAAAAGGGGGTGAATTCGAACGAAAACCTGATCTTTTCATTTTCGGGATTTTTGAGGAAATGAAAATATCAGGTTTTTGTTCGAATTAACCCCCTTTTAAATTCGAATTTAGTTATCAGACAAGGCAGAACAGGACAAATCCTGTAAATTAAAGTCTTCCACTCATTCGGTTTATTTCCACTTTCTCCCCACGACTCCCCGTGTGATAACGTCCAAGGACTGGTCCAGCCATGTGGGCTGGAAGTGGGAAAGGCACTAGTAAGCTTCCTTTAACAACTAGCCAAAAACGTTTTGCTGCCTGAGGCAGAGCAGCAAATGGTGATCTCCCCATCTAAGTCAAGGCACATAGTACCTAAAGCCAGCCAAGTTATTTTGGCTTGCATGAGGCAAAGGTTATTTAACTGAACGAGACTGAAAATCCCAGCATCGTCCCTCCCCTTCACTGGAAGTAAAAATATAACATAAACAAATTAAATTACTAAGATTTCCCCATCCTTTTATGACACCCCAAATCTTTTGCCTGGGTGGCTGTCTCATGTATGGTAGTGGCAGTCCTACATGAGACATGAGGGCTTTTCTCCGTGTTTCTGGAGTTGGAGTGTAGCAGGAGCCCTGAGTCTGGGACATCATTCTGTGCCACCCTATTTTAGGGCTATAAAAAGCCACAGAATCAGTTTTCACTCACTTCCCCATGTATTTACCTCCCTGTTTCTGCTTTTCTGTAGCTGCAGCTGCACCAGGCCTAGAGCTCCCAGCTGTAGTTGGCATTGCCTTTTCAGCCTTCATCATCGGTGTGTCCCTCACTGGTGGGCTTTGGTTCATTCATTCCCAGACAGGTTGGTATGAAGCTAAAAGAAATCAGATGGCCATCTTTTGGGAATGCTTTAATTGTGTGCATGGCAAATGTGTTGGACTAAGTGGCCCTTGTGGTCTATGATTCGGTGAGGAGTGTGATCTCAGCCGCATCAGAGCCCCCTCTGCCAACTTAGAGTATTCTTGGCCAGATTTATTCAGAGGAGATTGTCATTGTCTTCCTTTCAGGCTGAGAGTGTGATTTGCCCTAGGTCACCCAGTGGGCTTCCATGGATGAAAGAGGTATTGAACCCTGGTCTCCCAGAGTCCTAGTCCAACACTCAAGATGCTTTATAGCCACCATGGTGTAATGGATTAGGATTCCAGGAATCCAGGGTTCAAATCCTCATTTGGCTATGGAAACCTACTGGGTGATCTTGAGGATGCCACACTGTTTCAGCCTTCAGGGAAGCAATGCCAAAACTCCTCTGGACAAACCCTGTCAAGAAGACCTCATGATAGGGTTGCCTTAGGATTGCCATGTGTTGGAAATGACTTGAGAGCACACAAGTTATATCCAATGATCTTAAGGCAGTATGCAATAAAATTGGTTTAAGACAATACATAACAATAATGATAATTAAAACAATACATTAAGTCATTTATCACTTAAATTTAAAACAAGCTTAAACAATTTTTAAAATAATGCTGATTGTATCACATGGGCAAATTGGATAAATTCAGTTAGACCTCAGAGGCTTATAGTCTCAAATAGGACATAGGGGAAACAACAGGGGAAGGGAAGCATAGGAAGTCAGCGATAAATGGAAGAATAGCTATTCAGTTATATGCACTCTAGCTTGATTTTGGTAGGCCACGGAAGTAGAGTGAGGAAGTTGAGGGAATGTTTTCCTTGCAGGCCAGCTCTCAACAGGATCAGATAATGGCATCATGGCTCTTAGGGGCTCTGTGATGAACGCAGCTTCCGCTGAGATTGGAATCAATGGCCTGGCCATCTGGCCTGAGCCTCATGCCACAGAGGGGATTAGGTGTCCAGCACATTTGATGTTTGGCTTATTATGACCAGTAGAGCAATATGCTTTCTTTGCCTAATCATATTTGTCAAGGTCTGTGGACCCCACTATGGAGAAGGAAGTGGAACAGATTGGGGGGGAGGGGGCGGAATAAAAGGGCAAACAGTGACAGACAGTGGAGATCACAAGCGAGGGAAGCAGGATTTGTATGCCTATCAAAGTCTTGACCCTCATCCATGGGCTTCTTTTTTGTTTTTTTTAGCAGACAACTCATGCATTTTCATGCCTTTCTCTGAAACAATGAGATCTAGAAACATGCATTTCTAGACTTTAATGCCAGCCTTGAACTCTTAGGTGAGGCAGCTATCAGAAACAGAAGTCGACCGACAGCTGAGAGAGGTGAGGTGGACTGCTAGACATTGACAATCTTGCCTCAATGGCAGAGATTAAGATGCTGTACTCATTCCTATCCCTGGTGGTAAAAGGTATTGTGTTGACCACTTTAGGAAATATCTGTGTGGGCAAACATTCATTGGTTTTACTGTTGTGGTTTTTCCCAAAGAGAAAAGAGAAATATACAAAGACACTTGGAGCGCACAGAAGTGGAAATTTTGGGGTGTTGGGTGCAAGAAAAAAAAGTCAGATCTCTGTGCAAGAGACCCATTTAGTGCTCTAGGGCTAGGGTTCCCAAATCATGATTCTTGTCCCTCTGAACTGGTTTTGTTTTACAACCACTGCCCCCTGTGCTTAGTGGCAAAGATGTCAACTGGGATCCTTTTGGTGATACATGCTGGTATAATCCAGTGTCTATACTTTTTTGTTTGGGGTATTGTAAAAGGAAGAGCTACCATGTTGTAGTGGTTTGAGTGCTGAACTAGGACATTGGAAGACCAGGATTTATATTTCCCATCAGCCACAGAAACCCACTGGGTGAACTCTCTCAGCCTCAGAGGAAGGTGAGGACAACCCCCCTCAGAATAAATTCTGCCAAGAAAACCCCATGATAGGTTTGTCTTAAAGTCTGTCATAAGTCAGAAATGACCTGAAGGCACACAGCAACAACAAATTGTAGCAAGAGGTATTTGGTATCTTTTTCTACAATGTTCTTCCCCCACATGGGCAAGAGCAACAGATGAGGTTCCCTGGCTGCATTCCCCCAGCCACTGATGGGCTGTGGGCACATTTTGGTTTCCCTTGTGCATCTAGGGGAAGAAGCAGCAGCCTTATGTTGGGGATGGCAGGGGCTGCTCTTTCTTCCCAGGTGTGCAAGAGCAACTGGACCTCAGCCACATACACCATATAGCCAACCAGTTGCCCAGGGAATATAGCTGTGCAAGGGATCCCTCCCACATGGCATGCTGGAGGAGACTTCATGCTCAGCCTTGGATAAATACAGTGGTACCTCTACTTACGAATGCTTCTACTAACGAAAA
>CM034703.1:211245473-211312265 GCA_020142125.1 Phrynosoma platyrhinos
GTAAACATAGCACAAAGAAAAAGAGTATGGGATAGGGAGACAGAGGTGTCACCCCTGCATCTTTTTTCTTTTCTTCCTGGCAGGTCTTGAAGAAACAGCCATTCCAAAGTCCCTAGAAGTTTCCTCAGCCCTGACTGCAGCAAGCCCTGCACATGGCTCCCTGCCCTAACAAAGACAGGTAGCTGGATGTAAAGAAGTGAATGAGATTAATGAAGGCCCGGAATGGTAATGGGGGAAGGAGGAGATAACTCTAAAGGACAACCATCAAATCTGCTGCACTGTGTGGCTCTTGTGATCTCTTCCAACTCTGATTCTATGACTGTTTCCTTCAATTCTTAAACATTTTTTGCATGAAAATACACAAATTTAGGCGCTTAGACCTCTAAATCATATAAATTAACAAGAAAATCTAATTGATATGAAAAAAGGAGTCTCTAATTTTGTTGCCCATATTTATTATATTGGGGACTTGGACAGTTCTTGCTGAGGATACAGAACCCAGGGCACAGGTCTGGAGAAACGATGGCACTCCAGAGATTAGTGTAATGTATTATTTCACTATCCCCCCCCACCACTGGCCAAGCTAGGTAGGGACTATATATCTGTGTGGTCCATGACTGAAATGCTTGGGGAATACCAGTAGGTATTCCTACTGGTGGTGTCAATACTTTCATTAGACTTCTAAAATATAATTGAAAAAAGCAACTGGTTTTATTCTTCCGAACTCTTCCTAAAGAATATTAAAATTTCAAATATAATCCTGGCTAGTATTTTAGCCATGAAATATGTAGTTCCTTTAACTTCTAGAAGACACTTCAAACTTGAGTCATCTTGGAAGCATGTCTCAAGTTACATCTTGGGGGAAATAGACTTAGTTGGCTTTCTTCTCCTCTATAGACAGAAGGACTTGCAGTGAGGCACTCAGCAACTCTCTGCTGCATTCAGTCAAGACACTTAGCTGAGTGCAACAGCAGTAGCGACTAGATAGATCTGTAGTAGTTACAGTTTGGAGTGAATTTGACCCACAATGGGGTTTCCAAAAAGGTGGAAGCGGTACACTAGAGATGGTGTATTTTACTCATGCTGATTCTATGTCTGTTTTGTAGATTCTCAGCTGTGTTTTGCCTGTGACCAAGTATTTGTTTCAGCAAACCTGTGTTCCCCAGTACCAAAAGCACTTACCTATGAAGATGTCAACCTAACATCAGTCTTTAAACTGATATCCCATGCTGCATAAACCCACGTTCACTCTAAGCTTTAGCTTAAATGTGTAATTCCTGTTTGTTGGCAGCAGTAGTACAGCTTTTTCATGCCTTAAATTGGGCACTTCTGCTGCCTCCTCTTTTGGAGAGTTCTGCTGCCCGCTCTTTTTGACTCTCCATTTCTGCACTGATGTTTGGACAAAGAGGAACAACTCTCCTATGAGGATATAACATTCCCTGGTGAGGTTGCAGGACAGCTGCTTCCCCTGCCTGGCGGGAAAACTGCCAACAGACACACTGTGGGAGAAGACAAAAGGCCCAGGTGTGTGTGTGTGTTTGTGGGGAAGGAAGGGAAGGGAAGGGAGCTGCCATTTCCATGGGCGGAATCTGGACAGAATGACACTTGACAGTTTTACTGATCTGCTTGTAGTAATATCTTGTGCTCTTCTGATGAATGTTAATCTCTGTTGAGAGATGCTCGCTTTCATGCACCTTTGAAGCACAGGCTTCCCAACTTCCTGAGGAAGCTAAGATCAATGCCAAAAATCAAGATTTAACTTTAAGCAAACTTTGCAGGGGGGCTTCTCTGGTGATCTACCTTGCGAATGATATAGTTGTTTATTAAACTGCTGTGCAGCAGACTTGTAAGAGTCCATTGTGATTATTTCAGCTGGCAGAAGTGTTTTCCTACAGCTTTTAGTGAGTGCTGTGCTATTAAAATGCCACACATTCTGTCGGCTGTTTCTGTACAAGGTTGATTGAGCAGGACAGACTATTAATGACTGCATTACTGTACTTGGGGATTTATGAGGAGGCAAAGTAAATGGCCTTTGTTTAATCTTGCACATGATCCTTCGTGCATTTTCTTCATAGTGTGTACAGAAACTATCAGTTCCACCATAAGCTACAACACCATAGCATAAAAGGGAACTTAATTTGGTTGGGATTCCCTGCTTGACCATGGAAGCCACTGGGTGACATTGGGCAACTCACGTGCTTTCAGCCTCAAGAGAAGGCAATGGCAAACCCTCCTCTGAACAAATCTTGTCAGGAAAACCCCATGATAGGTCGCCTTAGGGTTGCCATAAATTGAAAACCACTTGAAGGCACACAGCAACAAAAGGAGGTTGACAACCCATGGCCTACTGAATGATACTTGAAGTCCAATACCCATCAGCCCCCATAAGCATGCATGATGGGAGTTATGGTCTTCCACATGGTAGTTTACAGGTTTCCCATTTCTGTGCTAAGTCCCGAGATCAGCCTCCTTGAAAATGTCAGATTGTTTGCATGAACTCTTGAGTGTTTCAAAATGGGATATTTTTGAGTTTCTGAGTTTTCTGGAGCTGTAGAGAGTTTTGTGAATAATACATACGTATCTTCCTCCAGGTAAATAATTATAATTCAGCATTTGACTCCTTTGCCCCGGTTCATACTGACACAAACCAGGAGTGGACCAGCATGTTTGCCTCAAAGATTTGCAAAGTCCCTTCCCCTGCAAGGCCTGAGACAGAGTTATTAAGACAGTGTAAATAGTTTATTTTGCTTTTGAAATTACAGATATTTTGTACAATAGTATTTGTTTTAAAATGGTCATGGGCTAGAAAGAATGAAATTTATTATTCTGAGGAGCACAGAAGGGACACTGGTACACAGTTACACTAAACACATGGTTTCAGGAACAGTTGGGCTTGTGAGTAGATAAAAAGTGCTTTCCAACCTGAAAGCAAACACACACTGTAACCTGCACTTTCCTCCTGGATAGAAGCAGCTTGCTGTTTACTAGTAGTGAGAGGTCTAGCTGCACAGACTATGGGGTACATTAATATACAAAGATGAAACATGGATAAGAAATCTGCCAGGAGAGACCATAGCACAGGTAAGAGTCCCAGCATAGGTAGAGCTCCACAACAGAGGCTTAATTCACCATTTAATGCCCTCTTCCCCTTCCCCTTGACCCTCAACTCTTATATTCTTTCATGCATACTATCTCACACATTGACATAAATCGAGGCCAGAGATGCAAACGAGGGGTGGCAGGTTTATATCACTTACTATGCCAGCTAATTCAGCTGTACTTGAATGGTCTATAATTTTGGGGTGAATTTCAGGAACTACCATCCAAAGAGTAAAACTCCTTCATCCTTTTACATGTACATGACCATATTCTTTTGGGATTTTCCAGGCAAACTCTCTTATCCAGTCTGATGTGCCTAATTTTGTTTTCTTTTTTAAAAAATAAGATTAATAACCAACCTTTAATTTAGAGACATAGTAGTGTTAGTCTATAAAAGCTCATGCTACAAGTTCTTTCACTCAGTTAGTCTCAAAGGTGCTGTAAGATCCCTTTGTATACCAACCTTTAATTTGACATTCTAGCGGTTAAACTATCTAACATACTTGATTCCAGATATATTCTGAGCTGAAAGCTAAAAAAATGTGCTGTCTACCTCTGCCTAAATAAAACTTATTTGTTCTACCACCTGAATTCACTTTTCCTTCCTTTAAACCACTAACTTGTCTCCTAGCCTTCTCCAAGCCTCATTGCAATGGCATTCCTAATGTTAGTGCCACCAAAATCTCCCTCCCATTATCACAGCTCCCCCCAAAATTTACAGTAAGAGTGAAAAGCAACAGAGTTCCAGCAGTGCAATCCTTCAGTGCCTTTGCAGGAACAAATGCTAAGCAATGTTATCGTTCTGATCTCCACAAAAATCAGAAGTTTTTTCCCTGTCACCATGATGGTATTTAAAAAAACCCAACCACAACCTTTCTAATAGTGAAAAGATCTTTTGTCTTTTAAGGAAAGGGATAACAAATTTAGGGAAAGACTGGCAGCACAATCTAAGATCACTCACAGTGAAATTTCCACTCAGCTTTGCAACTGCTGTTATTTACAGCCTGTAGACAGCAACAACATTAATGTCGGAGAACTTTGCTTCCCCATTCTCATATTTATCCTCTGTTTTATGTACCATGCAGTCTATCTTTTAAAAAGTGGCCAATGTTTTTATACAATATGTACCATCGCAATAGTAAATGAATGTTTTTATTGTAAACTGGTTGGAGGGGCAAAGAACCTATTTCAGAAGTGCCCATCAGCCAGTGCCAACCAAAGCCAGCTATGCCCTGGTTCAGACTTACGGTAACCACACATTAGTTGTTTTTCAAAGCTATATTCAGAACAGAAAATGAACAGCTATGGGGTGAATAGCAGTAGTACTCTCAATGTAACTCACCTGGTTTTAAAATGTGGAGGTCTGTGTTCACCATTAGTGTTTCTATGAAAGATTAAAAACAAAGGCTTGAGGACTACAGCTTGGTTTGTTCTAACTTCTGGTTCTGCTCTATCTCTTGGAGGACAGTGTCTTTTAGGATCCTGTGCTTGGGGCTGGCATGAATTGGGGTTTGTGTAATTAACAGGGTGCCATCCAAAGTTATTCACAGTAATAAATTCAAAATCTCCTGCTTCTACAGAAGGGGAAGTTGTGGCACATGAGAAGGGTGTGTTCAAGCCAGGCAATGACTTGATGTCCAGTGTCAAAGCTGGAAGGATAGTGGGTGCATTCCTTTTGCTGGTGTAAACACAACACTATATTACTTTCCTCTATGAAGAAGGGAAAGAATTACTATTAAAGTGCAAGTTGAACTATGTCAGCAGCTATCAAAGTCACACAAAAGCACCTTTTCCAGCCTATTCTGCCCAAGTGAACAGGCTGGAGCCACACAAATGGCTCTGGTCTACTGCCTCCCCGGTAAGAATGGGCAGCCTCCTACAGAGCGCAGGGAAGGTCCTGAATCTGATAACCCAGTGCTATCGAGAATACTGGAGGGCCACATGAGAAGCCCAAGGAAGGATAAAAAGATTGAGGAGCTTTGGGCTTCTCATGTAGTCTGTGCAAATTTGCATTTGGGCAGAAATAGGTAGGCACCAGAGAGCAGTCTGCATGGACAGATACGTTTCCATCTGTCTCCCACCTGGTTCCAGACTTCCCAGATATTCTAGCTGTCCCACACTGCAGGGCACTGAGTGGGCTAAAGTATTTGGCACCTTCAGTTTGAACTACTCAGGAGTAGCTGGAAAGGGAAATGCATAGGAAGAAAGCTCACAAAAGCCATGATGTGTAAGCAAATGTACACCGTCCTTTACAATACATTGCGCTAATAATCATGTTTAAAAATAAAATAAAAATGGTGGGGGCAGCAAACGGGGATGACAGACGGCTTGGCATGACAATTCTGCACCTCATGCTGACATTCAGAGAAGCTCCTGCTGGTAAGGGACTCTGGCAAGGCAGAAAAGTGGCCTCATGACACAGGTCCAAAACAATAGTGCCCAGGAAGAGTCTAGTGCAATGAGGCAGGTGGAACATTGACTTGACTCTTGCTTAGTCTAAAGGAGAATAAACCCACCAAATCAACTCTTGTATGGTAAATCCCATTGATTCAATGGGTCTACTCTACTTGGAAACAGCAATGGAATTTCTGCCATTCTATGGGCAAATATTAGGCAAAAAAAAAAATACAGTTTTCAATTTCAGGAGCTTCTGTACATATCATTACCATTTTAGTTAATCATTACAACTACAAAAAGGTGCAAGTCCTTGAACATATTATTAACATTTCTAGAATGTCTTCTTTGGGAAGGGGTGTTATTTCCTCCTGAACAGATTCTGTGTCAAGAACTGAAGGCTAGGTCTTGCATGAGAAAGATCAGCCTCACTCCACCATAATCAATGAGGTTATATTTTTATTAGGTATGACAAACCTACTGTCATTTAGTTCCCTGGGAATTCTCCCTGTCTACCATTTAGCTAAACTCAGCAGGAGGGAACCAAAAATGCCATCTTGCATCAGAGGCATGCCTTGTGCTCTGTAGTGGCAGAATGAGATTTGCTGCCATCTGTCATCCAGTCCTTTAATACCCTTACTTCTTCCATGGCTAGAAGGAATTGATTATGTTTCAATTAGGAATAAATTAGTGTTTTAAAATTTTTATTGCATGTTATCCAGTGTAGTAATTTTTACCACATAGTTTTATGTTATTCATGCAGTGCTCCAGAAGGATATAAAGAAATATTCTCTGCTGGGAAGCAGCAGACGTCAGAGATCTCATCTAACTTATTCTTGTGATGTTGCATAGGCCTCATCTCAGAGATCAAATACTTTGGGGAGAAAGCACACATTTGGACCATACAGCAAGTTTGCTGGCCTGCCAACACTGCACTTATAGAAGCAGTGAAGTATCTGGAGCTTGTGGCAACCACTATTAACAATAAAATCACACTGTTTTATGGTCATTGTTTCAAATGCTGCAACAAAATGTCAGTAATGGGAATCAATAACTGTAGTATAGAATAGAAGAAGTCAAACATTACAAGCTTCGGTTGGGTATGTTAGAATAAACCAAACTCATAAATTCATAACTAAATGACTTTTAGATTAAAAACAACCACATTAAGCCCTGACCAAAATAGGTTGAGGAAACACTTTGGAGTTGAGTCTGTCTAAATGAGTCTGGTTTTCTCCCATTTACTCCCGTAACCTCCAAAGGGGCCACTTCAGAATTAGAAACAGCAGTGATTAAAACGCTTCCCAACATGTAATCCTGGAGGCAGCAAGAATTCAAGATAGCACTACACAAACAAATATCAACAACAGCTAGGAATTATGCACAAACTGGCAAACAGTTTCACAGCCCAGCCAACACAAATGTGCCCACTGCTAGCAATGGGGGCTGGGGGGGGGGAGGGAAGTGGCAGGTGAAAAATTAAAATATCATCATCAGCAGCAGCAGCAGCAGACCAACAACACGAAGGAATCAATGCAAAGGTGCAGAGCTGAACTTCTGTTTGGACCATTGTGTTGTTGATCTCTGAGGGCAGACTGAATAATGGCAAAGTAAATCACTGGATTTGGCAATAAAGTGTAGCATGTATATACAGAATACATCTATTAAAATATTGAAGATTATACCAAACTGGAGCCTTTCCTCAGGCCTATTTATATAAATACATAATTATAATAACTTCAGGACCACCCATGAGGTGGGTTGGGCTGGCGCAGGTTTGCCTACCTGATTCAGCAAATGCTAATTTAATCTCACGACAGGAGTCTGCAACATAGGAGTTGAAAACAACCAACAAAGCTTGCTTGCTGTGTTGATAAGTCACAATAACATTTGGAAAATCCAAAGAACTCCTTCACAAGGAATGAAATAAATTATAAACCCATGCCAAGGAGGCTGTTTTCAGAAAGAAAGGTCTGTGAGCCTGATACAGAACACTAGTAATTAATAACATTGCAGGATTTAGAAATTAGGTACAATCAAAAGGCATATTTGTCAGTAAACAACACAGTGTATGAAAAGAGGATTGAAAGATGGATGAAAAGAAAGTTAGTCCATAACAAGAAAGACTCCTCCTTCCCTGAAGGCAAAAACATTCAACTTGCAAATTCAGAAACTAGTCCATAAATTCTATGGCACAGAAGGTTCTCATTAACCAGCACTTGTCCAAGGGAATTGCCTACCATCTTGGTGGGGTCAAAGTTGGACATCTTAGGTCCCACATCCTGAGGAATCCACATCCTCCCCCACCACTGCCATTCTGAAGCCCTCGGCATTTCCTAATACTGTATCACTTGATCTTCATTCCCTGTCAGGAACATTTGAAATAATGCTTTTATTTAAATACCTTGCAAGGTTATGTATCTGATACCAGGACAGGTTTGAGTTCTCCCCATCTTCATTGAAATGATGATGATGATGATACTGTATATCTGTCCAAGTGATTTTCCACACAGCTGTTCTTGTGTTTAATAGGGTCTGAAATCTTGGCCTTAATCACCTGGCTAAGGCCTTAATGACCATGTTACATTAAAAGGACTTTACTGATTTTAAGCTGTAACTCCATCACTCAAGAGAAATGGGGCAGAATTAGACTGTGACTTAAGGGAATGGGGCAGAATCAAACTAGCAGGCCTGGGCTCTGAAAATGAAGGAATACCAACTGCTGTATAGCACCAAAACTTGCTGCAATTATCTTCCCCGGCTGGTATGGTTGAGAAGGGGCGTATAAAATCAACATATAGTATGTGCAAGGGCTCACCTAGCAATACAGACATCCAAAATTGTTCGGGCACTTTTCCCAGTTGAGCTGGGGACCATGCCACAGTCCCTTTACAATGTTCTCAAGCAGCTCACGAGTGACTAATTGTGGATTAGGAATTCTCAATTTGCCCATTGCTATTGGTGGGCTGAGTCAGTAACCTTCATGTTAAGTGAAGCTGAGAAACTGATGTCAGTGAGAAGAGATTTTTTTTCTTCTTCTTCTTCTCCACACCAATTAAAGAGAAAAAACAGCTATTGCTGCGAGTGATGTTTCTAGGAGCAGTGTCATGTATTATACAAGCAAACATGTTTTCTGGTTACCATATAGGCAGAGAGAGTGGAGGGAGGCTGAGAAGTCATTTGCATGGGACTAGCCATTGGAGGAAAAGAGGTTGAGCACACCTCTCATTGACTCTCTCCTGCAGCTCCAACTCCATTAGTGTTAGAAAGCAAACTTGGAGGTGAGAATCTCATGTTTGTTTCATGGGTAGATGCACATATGGGTGCATCCATTTAAAAAAAAAAATCGGGGAAGATCACAAGTCTTGACAGCCCAGTAATTCCCATCTCTCCACATGCTAGCTTTGCTTATCATCATCATCAACAATAAAAGCATTTTTCAACTTACTTTCCCAGATACTTGAAAATTAAGCCAGTTATTTTGACCTAGTGAATCATAGACAAAATAAAAAGGTTAGGAAGGATCTTATTAATTTAGCTTTCATTCCTAAATAAACTATATTTGCTAGGTATTTTGAAGGTCTGTCACCTACCTGAAATAAATCTGGTACTGGTTTGAGTTTTCCTGAAACTAGTGTTTGAAGAGACAGTCATAAAAGTGGAGTTGTGGAAGAATACAGCACCATTCCACACAATTCCAGGCAAGGAATCCTTGAAGAACTGCTGTTTACCATAGGGAGTAAGAGAGCACCTCGATCGCCTGTTATGGTTGCAGCACAAGAGAATTGCAGCTGCAGGTAAAATGAACCACAAAAGGTATCACGCTAAACACCTCCCTTACCGCAGCACTGTTAAATAAAAAAGATTCTGTATCTTTAACTACAGAAGCAGTTCTGGCTGCTCCAGAAAAGCCCTCACAATCATTGAACTTAAAGCTTTATACCAAGGCTTCTCTAAGGGAGAAGGTTTGGCAATTACACAGTATAAATAAATAATATATGCAGGAACAAAAATATAAATTTTCTCTCTAGCACACAATCCTCTTTTCAGAAGCACACTCTACACACACTCTTTCCTGTCCTTTCCCTGCTCTGAAAATCACAAGCAAGTGTGGAGGCATTTGATTTTCTTCTATATATGCAGAACAGCAGGGGAGGGGACATATATAAATAAAGGGAAGACTGGCCCCATTCCTCTTTCCAAGTGCAATAAGGAGACTGAGATTAATTATTGAGATTAATTACTACTGGACTGCATATGATGGAACTGGTGGAGTGTTTGCTTCTGTTGCCCCTTCAAAGTTCTTGAGTGCAAAAAACCTGTGGAGGGAATTTAAAAAGCTGTGGCAACAGGGTTGGGGTGGGGAAAATGTGAATGAGGCCAATACATGGGTTTGGATTTTAACTACCAGTGACCATAGAGCTGGGAAGAGGAGGAGGCAGTGCAGACAATACTCAATCAATAGAAAAGGTCCAGGTAATGCAGGCCAGCTGTAGACCACTGCCTTTCCCCTGTGCCATCCTGACAAAGGGGCATAGTACTCACTGGGCAGGAGATGCTCAGTTGCATCTTACATGATCTGTCTCTAGCCCCAGCCGCCTCAGTACAGCCTGGCCAGAGGACCAAGTGCCTTCCAGATGTAAGCGGGATGGCAGCCTCTCTCCTCATTTGCCCAGAGCTTCTGCAAAGATAATCTCACCATTGGGCTCGGTAGCAGAGGCAGGATCATCTGGATCACTATCTGTCGTGCCATCACTCTCCTTGCCAGAGCTCTCAGCACCCCGTAGAAAGTGTGTATTATGGGGAGACAGTGGGTACAAGACATCTTGTAGGGCACCCACTACCATAGGGCTGGTCAGCAGCTCCTCATCTGAGGAATGCAAAGAGTCATCATCCACTGCCAGATGACTCACAATATGGATGCCATCGAAGCCCATGGAGTCCTCAAAAGGTTTCTGTCCCTTCATCAGCCGGATCTACAGGAGACAGAAAGTATTAAGGTTAAGGGGAGCCACAGAGACCTGGCATTCAGCATCTGGGTACTTTTTAGCATTCCAGTGCAGAGCAAGTATCCACCACAGACAGAGTAGGTTCCCTTCTTCTGTGCTTCTGTGTAATATATTCTCCTCCTAAAGCTCCTGTGGAACTATTGTGCTCAACTGTAGTAAAGGCTCTGCCCCACCCTAGTAAATGTGTATGTATTCAAAGAACAGAATCAGTACTCACTCTGAACTTTTATGTATGTGTACACAAAAATCTTCCTGTTCCTCTAGGGTTGCCAAAAGAGGAGATGTGTAAAAGGATATATAGCAATAGTAACCCCACTCTTTATAACCGAGTTTGTAAAAGTTCTTTTTTAGACAACAATCCCACAGAGAGCATGATCAATATCTATTCTGGCTGGGAATGCAGGAGTCGTAACTTATCCCTGCTTTGCCTTAGAAAGAGCAGACTGGTTGACAGAATTGTATGAGGCAAGAACAGTTACTATTAGGACAAGTTGGAGGGAATCTTTAAAATACGTATATAAATGCCTTCCTCAGTGAAATAATAAGTCTGTATCTCTTACAAAACCAGGTTTTGAGAGTGCGTGAATCCCTCCTTGTTGTGCTACTTTGGCATAATTCTGACATTTTATGTTGCAAACCTGCTAGACATGCATCTTAAAAGCTGACTTCTGATCAGGAAGAAAACAGTAGTCCTGCAAACTGATGTTGCTCTCCAGTTTGGTACTTACACCAAAAAGAGATGGCTATAGCTTGACATGGAGGCTAACTGGGCAGCCATACAACCTGGACCATTCACAGATTTCTCATCTTTCTTGCACCCAATTGGGCTTACCTCAGCCTTGAGTTCATCAATTTGATCCTTGAGTTCACGAATGTACTGGGAGGAGTCAGAATTGTTGAGTTGGCCCTGGATCATCCCTTCTTCCCTCTATGTATGGAATGAAGCAGAAAGGGAATTTGGAAGAGTCACATGTTTGACTGAAACTATTATTACTATTGTTGTTGTTGCTATTATTATTTTTAATATATTTATACGAGGCCTTTATCAAATATCTCAGAGTGGTTACTAATAGCATTAAAACAAGTTAAACAGTTTAAAACAATAAAATAATAAATACACTAAAACCAATTAACAATAGACATTAAAAACAGATCTTAAAGATTTAAAAGTTTTTAAAAACTATGTATAACCATATTTGGGATAAATTTAATGAGGCCCAAAGGTTTGATGAATAACCACTTTTTTAACTTGAATGACCTGAGTGCTGGTGCTAGTCAGGTGACCAGGGGGTTATTCTATAGTTGGCCTGCCATTGCTGAGAAGGCCCTCTTCCATGTCCTAACAGTGTATTGATCTCACCGGTGGGACACAGAGGAGGGCCCCTCAGCAGACCTTGATCCCTGGCCAGCCACATATGGGGAGAGGTACTCCCACAAGTGTCAAGGTTCCAAACCATTTAGAGCAGGGGTCGGCAAACTATGGGCCGCGGGCCACAGTCAGCCCATGGACCCCCGCCGACCCCGCGCGCTCCCGCCGCCGCAAGCATCGCGGCCACCATTTTGTTTGCCAAAATGGGGACTGCGAGTTGTTTGCGCATGCGCAGTACTCCTGCACATGCGCAAACTACTCACAGCCGCCATTTTGGCAAACAAAATGGCAGCCGCGAGTGAGGAGCCTTCCAAAATGACATCTGCTTCGTGCACGCAGCAGCGACAGAGGGGCCTTTCTAAGGCCCAGGGAAGTGGCAGCGGCGGGCAAATTCGCCCGCAGCAGCCATGGAGGGGCTTCCCGGGGCCTTGGAAAGGCCCCTCTGCACCCGTGGCAGGCGAATTCACCTGCCGCAGGGGTGGGGGGGGCCTTTCCAAGGCCCTGGGAAACCCCCTCACGCAGCCTAGGGAAGCCCCCCCACACGGGGGGCTTCCAAAATGGCGGTTGCGTTGCACACACATGCGCATGCGTGGAGGGAAGCAAGCATGCGCGCACCCCTCTGTCCCCCCGCGCCGTCCCCGCACCCTCCCAGTCCCCCAGCAACAAAGGTTGCCGACCCCTGATTTAGAGCTTTGAATGTCATCACAAGAACCTTGAATCCAGACCAGAAATGTATTGGATGCCAGACTAGACAAACAAATTCCATCCCTTTTCTTCACAGAATGGCATTTCTAATTCTTGACCTTCAAGACATCTTCAGGGTTTTAACTCAACCAACTGCACCAACTATGAAACTTCTGAATTTTTAAGAACTCCTTTACTGTGTATACATGCCTTCTCAATTGCTGGGAAGCAGCCGATGTGAGCAACAGAGGTCTCTTCCCTGTCACTTGGGAGCTGAGTGCCTTTTTCACCCCTTCCCATGAGTGATCTCTGGTGTAACAGGAAGAAGCAGGACACATGTTGCAATTCCCCTTTGTGCCGGGGTTCACTTGCATGAAGGGGGATCAGGATCATCAGCCAGCTGCTTATTGATTGACAGGGAAACAGACCTTGGTTGCTTGTAGTGGCTGCTTCCCAGTAAGTGGGAACAAGGGAATTTCATGGTCCCTACATAGCCCCTAAATGATCATGAATATGTAACAGCCATGAATGTGTAACTCCAGGTTATGCATTTGTAACTGCCATAGATGATTCTGGCTAGTTACTCCTGAGATAAAATGCTGTGTTGGATCATAAGCAGTTCCATGTTAATCTTCCTTTGCCCCTCACCTGGATCTCCAGTTCAGCAATCCTTTGCCGCATTTCTGCCACAGCAGCCATGCTGTCAGCTTCTCGCAGGCGCACAGCCATCACCTCTTCTTTGCTCTGCAACACAAATTTAAAATCAATGACAGCTGCCCAGCAGAGCCCAATCAAGCAGATCAGCCCTGGGTGGGGATCAGACACAATCACAACACATGACTGGTAGCTTTTTATAACACCTGAAGATGGCCATAAAGAACCATTACATTGCCCAGAATTTCCAGAGTCAGAACTTTTCAGTTGTCGCCCCCAAACTCTGGAATGGCCTGCCGGATGAGATCTGTCAGTTAACATCTTTAGACAGCTTTAAAAAGGCTGTCAAGACGGATCTCTTCCAGCAGGCCTTTCCAGATTAATTATCCCTACCTCGGGTACTCCCACTCCCAATGATCTTCACGTGGCCCCATCTACTGATGGATGAAGAACATTGCCTTGGGCCAATCTTATGCTTGTAATGTTTTTAATTTTTTAATTGTTTGAATTTGTCATTTTAATTTTTCATTGATTTAATACTGTTTTAAGGGGGGGAGGGATTATGTTTTGGGATATATTGTATGGTTTTATTGTTGTAAGCCGCCCTGATTGGGTCCCCAAAGGGCGAGATATAAATAAAATTTATTATTATTATTTATTATTCACAAAAACAGGACAATAATGAAAGCCAAAACCTTCAGGAGTGTAAGGTCTCATCTTCTTAATAAGGTTGATTTGCAAACTGCCATATACCAATGCCTATAATTTCAACAGGTACAAGGAACACTCTGTCTCTCTAGCAACAAGGATTAGCCTTACAGGTCTGCAAACTCATTCAGTTTCTGTTTTGACTTCTTTTCCTTTTGGCAATAATTCAATAAGATTCATTTGCACCATGTATGAAAGGACAGGGGAAAGCAGCATACAACCACTGCACAGCACCATGTCAGACCTCACCTTGCATTCAGATTCAGCATGTTTGCGCTTGGTCTCACTTAGCTGGGTCTGTAGTCCCTTGTTCTGGGCAGTGAGGTACTGAACCTTTTCATGCAGCCCAGCACACTCCTGCTCCATCCGGTTTAGATGGTTGCTGTGGATCTGTTCCTAGAATACAGGGTTAAAGGCAACCTGATAACCTGGCATTTTCAAAACCAGACATACACTTATGACAAACATGTCTCTGTGTACCATATCCCCAGAGCCTGGAAAATGTACTGTACATGCTGTTTGAAGGATTCTGGGAGTTCAAAAAAGTAAAGTTTTGAAGTTCTGCATATCCTTCCCTTAGATCCTTTCAGTGTTTTCAGTGCACACAGAAAAATACATAATCCACTTCTATTGGCTTCAAAATGTCACCTGTTCCATTCCATCAAAAAAGGAAGCAACACACAATATTGCAGGTAGACAGACCTTAAGTAAGCTTTAAACCTTCTTCATAAAATAATAAATAGGGAAAAAAACAATTTCTTAAGATATCTGCATAAAATTGCCAAAACTGATGGTCTTTTGTTAACAATATTCACTTGCCTGTGTTTCAAGCTCCACCGCCCTCTGGCGCAGTTCTCGGACCTCAGCCTGAGCTTGTGTCTCACGGAGACGGAGGCTCATCAGTTCATCTTGGAGGTCATTCATGGTGTTCTTGCGAGGTGAGTCCTTCCATCTCCCACCTGTCCGACTCAGATGGGCCTAGATTAGGGAAGCCAGAACGATAACCTCCAAGTTTAAGCCTTAATGGGTACTGATCAATGCAAGGTATGGACACAACAGAATAGGACATGACACTACTGAAGCACTGTCCAGAAAGGATAAGGGACTGGCACAAATAACAGGAGTTGTTTGGGGTCAGACTGGAAATCAATCTGCACAATTTCTTGTTTCCAGTTGGTCCCATTTTTGATATTTCACAGGAAAAAGGGAGCACACAAAACAACAATGGAGTATCTGATTTCCTGTAAAATTCCACTTCATGGCACCAAGTTAATGTATATTCTGAACACCAGAATGTTTCTATTACATCAACAATAGTTTCTAAAAAGCATTATTTTAAAGGTCCAACTTTACACAGAGGAATCCCTGAAGTGAAATTCCACTCAGGCTTTCAACACTAATTTGACTCCTATTTTGTTGTTGTTAACTGCCCTCAAATTGATCTTGACTCATGGAGACCCTATGGATGAGAGATCTCCAAGACCTTTTGTCCTCCACTGCTCTGCTTAATTCCTGCAACCCCTTAATACTTGTGATCTCTTTAATAGAGTCCATCTATCTCATATGTGGCCTTCCTCTCTTCCTACTTCCCTCCACCTTCCCCAGCATTATTGTCTTTTCCAGCGATTCATGCCTTCTCATGATGTGCCCGAAGCATGACAGCCTCCGTTTGGTCATCTTAGCTTCCAGCGAGGTTTCCGGTTTGATCTGCTCTAGGACCCACTTATTTGTCCTTTTGGCTGTCTATGGAATCCTCAGCACCCTTCTCCAGCATCACATCTCAATGAATTGATTTTCTTCCTATCATGTTTCTTATCTATCCAGCTTCACATCCATACATGGTATTAGGGAATATAATGGCTTGTATGCTTCTAACCTTTGTTCTGAGTTGTGTATCTTTGCATTTTAGAATCTTTTCTAGTTCTTTCATAGCCACACTCTCCATTCTTAGTCTTCTGATTTCCTAACTGCAGTCCCCATTTCTATCAATGTTTGTTCCCAGATATGAGAGTTCTTTTACTATTTCTATTTCTTCATTGTCTAGGTTGAAGTTGTGAAGGTCCTCGGTTGACATTATTTTGGTTTTCTTTATGTTCAGCATTAAGCCTGCCTTTGCACTTTCTTCTTTGATCTTCTTTAGTAGATGTTCCAGATCTTTGAGGTTTTCTGCTAGTACTATGGTGTCATCTGCATATCTTAGATTGTTGATATTCCTTCCTCTTATTTTCACTCCTCCTTCTTCTGTGTCCAAGCCTGCTTTTCTTACAATATGTTCTGCATACAAGTTGAACAGATAGGGTGAAAGGATGTAACCTTGTCTGACCCCTTTGTTAATTGGGAACCATTCTGTTTCTTCTTGTTGTGTCCTGACAGTAGCCTCTTGTCCTGAGTAAAGATTCCTCATTAGGACTATCAGATGTGTTGGCACTCCCATGTCTTTAAAGGCATTCCATAGCTTTTCATGATTTATGAAATCAAAGGCTTTGCTATAGTCTATAAAGCACATGCTGATTTTCTTTTGGAACTCCCTGGTGCACTCCATTAGCCATTGTATGTTTGCAATGTGGTCCCTAGTGCCTCTTCCTTTCCTGAACCCCGCTGAAACCTCTGGGATTTCATTCTCCATGGCTGGAGTCTATGTTGTAGAAATTTGAGCATAATTTTGCTTGTATGGGAAATCAGTGCTATGGTTGCTGAAGTCTCTTGTGTCTCCCTTTTTGTGGATGAGGATGTATATTGATTGCTTCCAATCTGTTGCCCATAGTTTTGTTTTCCATTATCTGTTGAAATATGTTGGTTAGCACTAGAGTTGACTCTGTCAATATGGACTGCAGCAGTTCAATTGGAATATCATCTGTTACTGGTGATTTGTTTTTTGCTATTTCTCTTATTGCAGTTTCCACCTTGCTTTTTAGAATTTGGGGTTCATCATCATATGGCTCTTCTTTCCATGTGTCCTTCATGTGCCCTATTAATGCTATCAATTTGTAAATTTGTAAAAAAATACATTCATATGTATTTTCAGACACATCAAATTCTTGCATTTTGTATGCAAATACATGTATTTTTTGTGATTGATTTGCCTTCATATAATGCAGTTTTGTGTACACTTTTTCTGAATAAGTTCATTTTTCTGCCCAAGTTTCCTTATTTTATATGTTTTTGTATACATTTTTGGATTTGCAAACAGCCCCACAAAATTCAACAAAGTGTGTGTCGCTGTGTTCATTGGTTTCAATTGACACATAGATTTTGGAAGGATAAATCTGGTTAATTTGCATTAAAATGCAAACCAAACAGATTTCTTATATACCCCAAGAATTCATGTCTCATTTTTTATCTTTTTTACTTTCATGAATTCTTAATAGATATTTACCAAACAGAGGTAAAAGGCTGAGAATTCAAACCTAGGTTAATAATAAAATAAGCGCAGAAAGATCATATCAAAAAATCTTCTGAAAATCAAAGAACACTGTATTAAGTGCCATGGAAGAGCACAGGTCACAGCCTTCTATTGAGGTGGACCACTGATGCATCCAGTTCAGTATTATCCACACTCTGGAACAGCCCTCCAGAGTTTTAAACAGTTGTCTTCCCCAGACTTACTTGGAGATATTGGGAAGTGAACCTGGGCCCTTCTGAATGTAGTCCATGGACTCTTCCAATGAGCTACAGCCTTTCCTTTCCCCAAACAACCACACACTAATTGTTACCTTTAAAAAAATAGAAATGTTGAAACTCTGTTTATTGTTCCCTAGTATGTCATAAGGGGAGCCAGCATGGTGTAGTGGTTTGAGTGTTGGGCTAGGACTCCAGGAGATCAGGGTTCGAATCCTCACTCAGCCATGGAAATTTACTCAGTGACCTTGGACAAGTCTCACTCTCTCAGCCTGAGAGGAAGCCATTGGTAAATCTCCTCTGAATAAATCTTGCCAAGAAAATACAATAGGTCACCTTAAGCCAGAAATGACTCAAAAGCACACGGCAACAACAACTTGTTATAAGTACTTTTGTACTTTTGTATTTAACAAACTTCAAAAGTTGAGATTAGTGTTATGCAGTTTAAATATTCAGCCTCTGCAACCTTCTATTTTAAAAGGCTTATCGACAAGACATGCTGTGAAGAATGAAAATCCTTACCAGTGATAACAAGGAAGTAGACAGTCATTACCTGCCAGTTGTCATTGAGCTCCTTCACCTGCTGCTGGAGCTCCCTGAAGGACTTCATAGCCTCAGCCTCCCGCACCTTCATTGCCTTCAGTTCTTCCTGAAGGCGAGCTACATTGTTTTCATCGGGAAGCAAACTGTTCTTCTGCAAAGTGAAGTCAGAAAGATGACTTAAGAGTTTAGACTCACTCCCATGCTCAGACTCTTAATACCCAGTCTAAAGATGTCAGAAAAGCTAGAGGAATAGGCACACGCCCGTTCCTGCCCCCCAAGCTTTTCCAGACTCCAGCTGTCCTTCCGGGGGCCGGGAAAGGTCCAGGAGGAGGGGCGATGGGTGCATGCCGGTTTTCCTCCTCCCTCCGCCCTTTTCCTGGCCCCCAGCTGTCTCCGCAAGAGGAAACATCTGGGAGGAGGAGCAATGGGTGTCTGTATGCCTGTTCCTCCTCCTCTTTGCCGTGTGGGGCGAAATGGTGTTGCGGGCCATTTGTGGCACGTGTGTCATAGGTTCGCCATCACGGCACTAGGGAGTCTCAGGTTCGTTGTTTCCTCATTTCTGCTGAGGGAAAAAAAAACCACTCAGAGCTTTTTGTTCTACATCCTCTTCTTATGGAGATTTCTTCTGAGAGTTTTTGAGGTGGTAAAATTAAAGCTGATGTTGAACACATCTAGTATTTTATATTACTCATAAAATCGAGGGCGGGATGCAGGACTTGCTTTCCAAGGAAAAAACAGCTCCACAAAGAATGAGTTCCTCTGCCTCATTTTTGGTGACCCTCCTTCACCGCCAGCACCACAGCCCAACCCATTCGGCAGAGTCCTCTAATCCTCTGTGCAGCATTTTCAAGCAGGAGGGCTTGGGTTTTGGGGAAGGGTTGACGGTGGAAAACCACTTCAACCAGCCCAGTCACATGTGCCTAAATTAGAATCCAATGGCATAATTAAACACGGAATGAAAATAAGTTGTTTTTTGTATTGCTATCTACATTCACATCAACCATGCAAAGAAATCTGTATTAGTGAATGAACTTTCCTGTGAAGCTCCAGCCAGTTCAGGCTTTACTGGCTTAGGCTACTATCTTGGCTGCTTCCTAAAGCATGCATGTTTCCTTCCTTCCATGCCAGTCTGTTTATAAATGTACCTTTTCCATATCCAGCACTTTGTCTTGCATCTCTTTAAGTGCACTCAGAGTCTCAGATTCCCTCAGGCGTGACTGCTCCAGCTCCGTTTCCAGGTGACTCACAAATTCCTCAGAGTAGCGAGGATTTCCCTACATGGGAGGAGGATCATTGCTGAATCAGTACAATTGCAAGGTACCAAAGCCATCCATAAGCCAAGGTAAGGGATGCTGTCTTCACTGTTTTTACTGAATCTACAGATCTTATTGAGGTCCACTGCAATGTAGTGAGTTGAGCATTGGAGACCAGGGTTCAAATTCTCCTTAGCCATAGAAACCCATTAGGTTCCAAGATAGCAAGTCAACTCTCTCAGCCTTTTCAGAGGAAGGCACAGGCAAAAACCCCTCTGAATAAATCTTACCAAGAACAGCCCATGAGAGGGTCACTACAAATTGCAAACAACTTGAAAGCATACAGTTCTTACTGGAATAAAGTGAAATATGTACAGCTAGAAAGCAGAACCAAAATAGCTATAACCAGTGGTGACACTAGTGTTGGTGACACCTAGTGCAGGTGCCCAGAAAGGGCTGCCAGGGGGTGAGAGGTGATGGTGGTGGCCTGACCCACATTCCCTTCCCTCCCACTGATTCACCCGCCTTCCCACCCTTCTGCCACCTGCCCAGACCCAGAAAAGGTTGTTGAGGGGATGATGGCAGTGACCTGTAGGGGGGATGTGGCAGCAGGAGGGAAGGGAGGGCAAGGCAATGCTCTGAAATGATGGCATCCTCTTCCATGCCCCTCTCTTCCCTCTTTTGCAGAAGCACCCTGACTGGCAGTGGGAAATGCAAAGCAGCTTCATTTATATACCGCTTCATATCGCGCTACGGGATGTCTTAAGCGGTTTACAACTGTAAGCTCATTGCCTCCCAACAGCTGGGAAATGAGACAGACAATGAGCAACATGAGCTGTCACTCAGTGCACTCCGCACTCCCTTAGTGACACCCATGGGAGGCCCTTGAACAGCCTCTAATGTTTTTGCATTTGATTTAAGAGAAATCCAGCTGACTTACTGTGGAGCCTCCATCATTGCTGAATTTTTTGCACAGATTTTTGCTGCTGACAGTCATGAGGCATCATTCCAGCCAATGATAGTGATGGATCACAAATGTCACACTGGGGATGTGTAATTTATAAGGGCATCTGATCTAAACTAAAATTCATGGGTGAATAAATATATTCTTTTTTTTTTAAATGAGCAGTTGGAAGGGTAAACTGTCAGGCCCTTGGTTTGCTCAGCTTGGTCTCAGGGAAAACCACCTCTACCAAACCAAACCAATTAAACTACAACTCTTTAATTCTGCCAACTCATCCACATTGTGGTCTCGTGTGTGACATCCCCGTTACCTGCTGGTCCTGCAGCTGCCGAATAGTGCTTTGGGCTTTCTGTAAGTTCTCTGTTGCTGAGCAGCACTGCTGCCTTACTACAGCCAACTCCCTCTTAATGATGTAGTTCTCCTCGGCTTCCTGTGCTCTGGTAACTTGGCCCTAAAAAGGAAAGAGACTAGAAACTATTTTCTGAAGAAAAGTGCACCTACACAAGGCTTTTCTATAACACATAAAAGACAAGGCATCACAACAGAATTATTTTGTGGTAGTAAGCAAACTCCTGAACAGTTAGGGTTTCCAGGTTGAAAAGTACAACTACAAAAGTACAATAAGCGAATATAAAATCTTACTAGACTCAACTTTAATGGTGGTGTACAAGTGAGAATTTCAGCAAATGTTGCTTTTCATGCAACCAGGTAACAAGGAACACCTGCTGAAATTCCCTTTTTTTGTACAGAGCCCTCTTCACTTTTCATTCTGGCAGTCCTATGAACAATTAATGTAAAACCTTCTTATCAGGCATCTTCATCATTGAGGCTTATCAAACCACTGCTCTGGTGCCAGTGACACAGAGAGAAGATATGCAAGTTGGCATTACCACTTGTTCTCAATTTTTTAAAAACTTAAAAGCCTGGCTCAGGGTCAACTATCTTTCAAAACTACCTGTGATCCTGCACAGAACTGTGCCATGCCACAAAGCGTATAAGGATTGCTCTCTGGAAAGTGTAATTCCTGGGTATGGAAAAGTTAGTATCTTAGGGTGCATAAACACTGTAAAAATGGCAGTTGACACCACTTTAAGCCCTGTAGCTCCATCCTATGGGATCCTGGGATTTGTAGTTTTACAACTAAAGAGGTCTTCAGCCTTCTTTGCCAAAAAGTGCTGATGTTTCACAAAACTACAAATCCCAGGATTCTGTAGGATGGAGCCCTGGCAGTTAAAGTGGTGTCCAACTGCATTATTCCTACAGTGAAAATACACCCTTAGACGGCTAGTATCCTTCTCATCATCAAATCTTGTTCTGAATGGGATGGTTTATATATAGGCTATTTAAATGTAAGGCAGTAAGTCACCCCTTGGAACTGGTTCAGGAAAGGAGTAGATAAAGAGGTTAGGGCACTGGTGGCGAACCTATGGCATGCGTGCCAGAGGGGGCATTCAGAGCCCTCTGTGTGAGCATGCGTTGCTGTTGCCTCTTCCTCCTCTTCCTTGCCCCCCTCCACCGTCATGTCCTCCCTTCCTCCTCTTCTTCCCACCCCTGGCCCTTGCGTCCTCCCTCTTCTTCCTCCTCTCCCCCCCACCACCATCCCATCTTCCCTCTCTCCTCCCCCCCATCGTATTTAGGTTAAATTGCTGTGTTGACACTTTGCAATAAATAAGTGAATTTTGGGTTGCAGTTTGGGCACTCCAAAAGGTTCTCCGTTGCTAGGATAAGGAATACATACAAAACCTTATATATTTTCTTCCCACCTAAGAGTGGAGTGGGTTCTAGGGAAGTGTGCATCTATGTCTAGGGAAGTCTAGCTCTCCTAGACATAGAGGAAGGTTAACAAACTGTCAGGTTTGATTTACAGCCAGGAGTAAAGATCACATGGAATCCAATCTCTCTACTCCAAAGAAACCTTTTAAAAGGGGATCTTATGTTATTACAGAGTAGTTTTAGTAGCTACCAGGTGGCTGCTGCTGGTAAGTTTTATCACAGCACTGCCATTATCTTAGCTGTAGCGCAGGTGAAGTCACCTTTATCCTGTGAAGAATTGCTGGGAATGAACATCAGCTACTACATGGCCACAGAATGGCCAAGGGGAACAATTTAAAGCAGGAGCCTATCTTGTAAAGGCAATATAACTGGGTTTTTAAAGTAGCATCATAGATATTGATTCTTTAAACTGAAATGACGCCAGTGAATGAGCACAGCTTACTTCTTTGCTCTTCAGTAGCTTGTGTCTTTGCGCTTCTCAGATTAATTTGGTATTTATCATGTTCTCCTACATAGATCCTTCAATTATTGTTTTTGTATTTGGACCTCTCTCTGCAGAGCTCCAAAGAGTGGTTTTACACTTACAGCCACCCAGTGTTGTAGGTTAGGCTAAGATATTTTGAGTTGCCCGTGGCATGAACGACACACACAGAAAAATATGAACTTCCTCCCCAGTTCAAGCATTTTCACTGAATCACATAGAACCCCCCCCCCCTCTGATTATGGTTCCGATCCATTTCCTCTGCTGGAAATAGTGTCAAATAGCATTTCTATCTATTCTTCTAAACACCCACTTCAATCCCATCATCTGGGTCCTATCAGAAGCACCACTAAATTGTTTCTATAATCTCCTTTTCTATCTCATTTGACCAGATGGACCACAAAGATCTTTACATTTGGACCATGTTAATGAACAGTGTGAACCTATAAAGTAGGAAGATGCCTAGCCCCCAACATGCCAGTTGTACATGCAAAACCTTTAGCTTGCCTCACCTCTAAGAGCTTAATGCCCAACAAAATATATTAAAGTGAATGGACCAAATGACACTAAAACAGAAATTTCCAGATGGCCTCTCCCATCTGAAGAGGGACCCTGATACTACTGGTCCTTTGAGCTTGTTGGCCTGGTGAAATGTATTATCAACCATGGAGCTCTCTGGAGGCTCAGGCAGGCTAAGACTTCATTTTGAGGGCTCCTCAGAGTAAGATATTTGTCTGCATCCCTCTGCTCCAGCATTTATCACGGTAGATTTGCCAGTGTAGTCACTAATGCAGAGCAAGATGAGACAGGTGGTTGCTCTCAAGTTTCTTTCCTGCTGTGGCATTTATAGGAACACAAGAGTAGTCAACAGCACTGCCCAGATATCCTCAGACTTCTTGGTCTGGTTGGTGACAGCTGGCTAGCCATCAATGGGCAGCCATTTAGTGTGATCCCAAGTTGCATTCTCTCAGCCTCAGAGGAGGGCAATGGCAAACTCCCTCTGCAGAAACTTGCCAAGAAAACCCCTTTGGGTATCCATAAGCTGGAAACAATCTGAAGTCACACAAAAACAAGTGTGTGATCTGCTGCCCTTCCTGTCACCCGAAGCAAGGATTTCACCCCGCCACATGAGACGGGTGGCCTTGTGACTACCATAGTTAGCTAGCTTTATACTTTTAAAATTTTAGTCACTCCTTCCATTTTTAATCCATCATTGAAAATGTCTGAAGTTTTCCATGAAAAGTAGATAGAGCAATAATGTTTACATTAAGAACGGCTTGTCTCCCATAACACTGCTGGCATATGGGTTGCACAGACTCTAAAACACCCTAGTAACTCATTCACACATTGTTCCAGGAAGGTTGAGCATAATGTAGGAAGAAAAGCACCTCTATTAATTTGACAGAGGCAGTATGGATAGCATCCCACCTTTTTCAAAAAATTACATGTGGGATTTGTCCAGTTGAAGTCTTATTCAAAACATTCCTGGTTCTTTTCTAGGGAGGAACACGGTGTTAGTGCCAGTGAGAATTAGTTCACATCTATTGCTAAATGCATCAAATCCATTATTTCATTCTCCATTAATTCATTATTTATTGAAGCAAAATGCTCCATTCCAGTATCTAACAGGCAAGAAATAGCCTTCCATAAAAAGGTTCAGAAATTGTATATATGCACAGCGTGTACGTTCATTTTATCATTTGCCTAGTCATTTCATCCCACCCTCACCATGACTTACTAAAACTTGAATATACTTTGGGCATAGCCTCTCAAAGGAAGTTCTCTGGCCAATAACAAATTCTGCTTATATATTGTTGTAACCCTCCACCCATATATAGATGGAGGTAAAAATCATAGGCCCAATCTCTCAATGGCACCTGTTGAGTCCTTTTAACATTTTAATCAGAGATATGGTTAGAAATCCATAAATGAAGATGTTTGCTGTGCATATTAAATTCCAGATTGCAGTTCTAAATTTTCTCTGTCTTCTTTTTGCAGTGGTGCCTTCAGGTACAGATTTTGGGTCTACTACACTTCAAAGTTAAGTGCTATACATTGTGCTCCCACTACATTATCACCCTGCTAACTGGGTTTGCCTCATGTCCATCTGTCTTCTGGTTTCCTCTTTCATATTAGGGCTTTACACTCAACAAAATTACACTGCATGTTCACTTTTGAGTATTTTCCAAAGGTACTTTTAAATTGATTTTCTCAGCCTGTCAACATCTACTTTGCTAGTTTTTAACTCTGTAAATGTCAGATTTCATTCAAAGCTTCAGATGAGCTGTTTAATCTTGTTATGCTTTGATTATAATAAATCACCAGTGTCCAACAAGCCAGGTGCTGAGGAATGGCAAGTTTACCCAGGGGTCAGATATACAGAAAGCAGCAGCATGGCAGCAGTTAAATCATGTTATCAGAAAAACCTAATGTGGACTGTTGAGAGGGGGAGTTAATGTACCATAGTTCTGAATTTTCATTCCTCTCTCAAGCTGCATCTGCCCTGCAGAAATAATGAAGTTTGACACTGCTTCAAACTGCCATGGCTCAATGCTATGGAATCCTGGAATTTATAGTTAGTTGTGACACCAGAGCTCTGGCAGGGAAGGCTAAATATCTTACAAAACTACACATCCCAGAATTCCATAGCATTGTCATGGCAGTTAAAGTAGTGTTAAACTGCATTATTTCTGCAGCGCAGATGGAACTTTAGTTGAGATCCCTTCCTAGTAGTATTCTGCATATGTCTGGAAGGACCTGGGCGGTTTCTCTCCTGGTAGGAAGAATGCCTGATTGGGAACACACACCTAGCCTTTTATGCAACGAAGAACAGCATCCAAACAAGAGCAAGAAGAGACTATGAACACTTGTCAGGTAATTTCTTCTATTCCTGGCCAGGCTTCTCTGATGAAGAGCACAACAAGATGATTCCTTCCAAGCACTGAAAACTACTTTGTAATTATTTGTATTTGTATTTGTTTCTAAGCATCAGCTTAGAAAGTGGAAGAGGAGAAGAAAGTATCAGACCCAATTCACTCCTTGCAGGTTGTATTAAAGCAAGAAGCATCAGAAATCTCTACAAAAGAAGAGACTCAAGAATGGTTCCTATTCTTCTTCACACCCTCACTGATCCTGCACACACTCCTTGAGGGCTCTTGAAATTTGTTTTCTTTGTAGGCTGCTGTGGGCAGAGGCTTGAGAATGGTAGGAAGCAATGAGTAATTAAGCATGGGTGCTGTGCAAGGCTGCAATACTATGTGTACATACCTTAGTCTAAAATCCACTGACAAACCAACAGCAATATTTATTATACAAGCAGGATTAGACATTCAAACAAGGTGTAATCCTAAACATCCTTGCTGAGAATGGACTTCACAGCTGGTTATTAGACACTAAACAGGTGCAGGCACAATTTATAATGCCATGTAAATCACTCTTCTTTGAAAATCCTTTTCTCTAGCACCTTCACCCCGCCCCCCATAAGGTTCTTATTGCCAGAGAACTGTTTACTCAATATTTGATAAACCCTCATTAATGGATTCTCATGGAACATAAGATGGCACACATGCTTGTAAGTCACATATCTGGTAACACAACATTCAGATACATGCCTGCAAGGAACATGCATAACAATATCATACTAATTAGCAGCACAGGCTTCTTGGTAGTGTTGCATGAGTATAGGTGTTTTCAACATATCTGTACATCAACACAAACACAGGGGAAGGAAAACACACATTGACAAAGCAAAAGTATGTACAGATTCCATCCTTAGGGTGCAGGGAGTGAAATATTATTTGTTTAATACAGCATTCTCATACAACCCATATAGTCTGATTCCATTCTAATGCTCTACTTAGTACTACATGGAGATGATGCGGATCCTGTGTTGTATCAATGTCTCATTGTGCTACCTGCAGCATTAGCTACCAGACCTGTAATATTCTAGAATTTTTATAATATGTGTATCTTTCTAATAATATCTAAAGGTGACAAAGGGAAGCTTGAGAACCAATACAGAATGGTTAGTCTGGATGGAAGTGCCAAGCGGGTCCAAGCACTGCTTAGAGTCAAGGTTGCAAGTGGTTTAGCTGGATTGGAATGAAATGAACCATCAGGAGGAGAGTTGGAAACAAACGAAAAGGTTTACTATACCTGAATCAATCTATCTGCCAAGGCAGCACTCTCCTACAGACCCAGAAGAGGAAGATCCAGAAGAGGAAGGAAAGATGAAGAAAAGAAAAAAGATACAACAGCAAGGTCACACAAGCACTCTACCGAGAGCTAGAATCACAGAAAGACAAAGATCCCAATAGAGCCCAAGAAGAGAACTTCCATTCCAGAACAGTCCCAACTCTGCAGTGTGTCACTTCCTTTCATGGGACAAGCAGTGCAGCATGTATGTATGTAATTCTGTCTGTCTATAAATGAAAGCTTTAACCTGTCATGCAAGGACTTTTATTCAATCTTGCATCTGATTGCCTATATTCTTGTCTGCATGTCAGAGTGACAGAGACATCTCCACACTAGAGATGTCATATTTGCGTGGCACAAAGATTTAAACTATATGGACCCAAGTCTCTTACTGTTAGGACTTCCTGGAGTTGCTGCATCTAGGCAATTCTCCAAGATCTCCTCCAGATTTCT
Source organism: Phrynosoma platyrhinos (assembly GCA_020142125.1). Lineage (NCBI taxonomy): Eukaryota > Metazoa > Chordata > Lepidosauria > Squamata > Phrynosomatidae > Phrynosoma > Phrynosoma platyrhinos. The sequence goes on from CM034703.1 coordinate 211,272,670, forward strand.
ATCAGAATGATGCCAAGGATTTTTGGTATTTTTCATATAAAAGTTTAATATTTAGCACAAAAACATTATGTGAGGTAAGTGGCCCATTATGGGAAGAGAATTAAGGTTCAACTGTCACACAATAAAGCCAGCCAGAAGGTAAAGTAAATGGCTGCTTGTCCAGAATGTCAGTTACGTATGTTCAAGTTACCATGTTCATGAATGCTTTTTTCCAGTTGGCAACTTTTCCTACAGGGCTTGCAGATTACTTTTTCCATCTTAAAGCATCCAAGCAGGAGGTCACTAGTGATTCACCTCTTCATCATTACCAGTAGAGGTAACAATGTAGAAAGATCAGTAGTACTGCCTCGAGAAAGCACATTCTCTATCCTTGAATGGCTTGAGAGATAAATGCGCACAGCAGTCCCTGTGAAGATGCACAGCAGAGACTAATGGTTGGCGCTTGGAGTAGTGTCTATAGTCAACTGGGACAGATGGCTGTTTAATGTCTCATTTTTGGTGACCAAACTAGTCTGGAAGCGGAGGAAGTGGATTCTCATGCGGCTGGGCATACTCCTCACCTTCTCCAAGGTTTCAATTCTCTGTTTCAGGAGGCGGTTCTCAGTACGAAGCCTCTGCAAGCAAGATCAAAATCAGCATGTGTTCTAATGTGCAAGCATGAGGTTTTGTTAAGTGATTGCCAGCATACAAAATTATGTTGAAATCTTGAATACCAAACTAAAACCATCTGCACAATCAGCTGCTTGAATAACAAGGAAAGGAAAGGTTATACCACACTCACACATGCAAATGATTAGATCTACAGTTCAGTAGTTGGGAATCCCTTAAATTTCTATCACACACTGTATCCTACCATTAGAAAAGGTTTTCAAGGCCTAATGACTGAACAATGAGTATTTTCTTTAAAAACAAACAAACAAGGTCACTGTTGTTTTGTGTTTAAATAGAATACACACCTCCCTATAGACAGAAGGAAGAATTACCACAGCAGAAGTTCAGGGCACAACTATAAGAGAAGAATGCAACAATCTAAAAAAATACAGACACCAATCATCATTGGGGAACAGCATTTTTGAAGACTCGCCTCTGTAGTATATGGAATATGAGGCTATAGTAACTTAGGAAACAAAGCACACAGAACTCCCATAGCCTTATTCTGTGTTCCATTGAAATGTACACAACACAAGTGCAAGACTACATGAAAGAGGGCTGACCTTGATTTCAATCTGCTCTTCCATCTCCCTGTTCTTGATTGCAGTATACTCCTTCTCCAGTCTGTAATGCAGGCAGAATGTAGTTCACCATGCTTCTCCTTAGACAATATTGAAGCTCTAAGCATACCCTGATGGCCAAAACTGATATGATGGGAGCAGATCTGTGCTTTTAAACTCACATCTGCTGCAATCACACAGACAGTGGCAGGTTAGAGTTAAAAGAAACATATAGGGCTCACAGATGAGGGAAGCTGAAATCTTCCTATACTTTCTGGTGTTTAACTGTAACTCTTCCTTTTGAGAAAGGGTAGGGATATTGTGAAGTCGTAGGCTTTCATGGCCGGCATCCATAGGTTTTTTGTGGGTTTTTTTCGGGCTGTGTGGTCATGTTCTAGAAGAGTTTCTTTCTGACGTTTCGCCAGCATCTATGGTTTTCTCTGAAGATGCTAGCCATAGATGCTGGCGAAACGCCAGAAAGAAACTCTTCTAGAACATGGCCACACAGCCCGAAAAAAACCCACAAAAAACCTACGGTAGGGATATTGTTCAACTATCATCTGCCTCAGCCAGTAAGGAGTTATGGAAGTTCTAGCTGAACAACATCTGGAGGACCAAATTCTCTAAGACTGTGGGTCTAATTCAGTCTGCAGAGATTCCCCATCCAACATACAACTTTCGCAAAGCTTCTTCAAATTGGTTAGGTGAGAAGCCTCAATATTTCTGATGAATGATTAGAAATATAAAGTGTCCCTTCCATGCTCTCATCAAACTCTCACCAGGTGCAGCATCAAGACTCAGCAGCTGGTTAAGAGTGCCTCACTCTTTCTCCTCTGACTTTTTGTGCAAAGCCAGGTTCCAGCCATGCACCATATGAAGAAGCTCCACCTGGTACGTTGGCTGGGAATCCAATGAAATGGAGGGAGGGAGTGAAGTGGGTTTATAGTGGGAATAAACTCCTCCCCCAATACACCCCCCCAGCCTTGCCCTAAGCAGTTTGTCCCACTCAGCATCACTCCTGTAGAAAGGTAAGCAGTTGGTGCAGGTGCAGTGAAGGTTCAACTCTCTTTGCTAGCAGGATTCTATGATTCTTCCGTGAACCAGCATTCCTTCCCTGTTTTTTATATAATGATGGAAAATCAATGTTTAACCATTGATTTGCCACAACTGCAAATAAGTTTATTCTGAGTTTAGAAGAGCCAATGTTCTGGACAACTATGCTGGCATTATACTACTTCAACATTTCCCTAATCACACTTCATTACTATGCCATGTGATATAACCTTCATCTTGATCTTGGTAGGGAACTGGATGCCACTGAAGACTATTCTCTCTTGGCCACTTTAGATGAGTACTCAGGATACCCTAGTTTGGAAGTTTAAACAAAATCCCCAATTAAGTCAGCTGAAGACAGTTACCTTCTTTCAGCAGTATGTATTAGGGACTAAAGACACATTCATTTTCTAGTCTTCTGCAACATATTACTGTAGAACAGCAGTGGATACAGCCTTACTCAATTGTCTGCCTCATAAATTGTTGCCACTGTTGCTACCATGAGCAGCTAGTTCTTTCAGAGGAACTGGAAGCTTCCTGACTGCCTGGCTCTGGGTCTTCAGAGCCAGGCCATGTGGGTGGGGCAGGGCTGACTGGGGAAGTCATCTGTGCCATACCACAAGTAATCTTCCTGTTATCCCCAACCCCCACCCTAGCTCTAAAAACTGAGATATGATTAGTCAATAAACAGCCAGTTTTCTCTACAGCAGAACTGGCTGTTAATACTGGCAGTGGCAACATGTTATGACACAAATAGATGGGAAGGTGAGATTGTTGTGCCACCGTGCCCTCTGCAGCTGGTGGCGCCAGCATTTTTTCTTCCAAAGAATGAAGGAGGGAAGGAGGGAGACACAAATTCTTGACAGGCAGTCTAATTACAGAAGGATTTGCCCAGAATTGATGGGAAGGTAAAAAATGGAGGTTAAATGTTTGCTGCTGAAATTCAGTGAAAAGCTGCAACACCAATTTTTGGTAGGGGAAAAGGGTTTTAAAAATTAAGGAAGACTGGGGCATCATGCAGCTGTATAATTCCCATTCCTGTTCTAGAATACCTCTCATGTTGTTCCATAGCAAGAGCCCAGATCTATGAGTATTTTAACATAAGGCAAGATCCCTTTACTTTATAACAAGTTGGAATTCAAGATTTATGAATTTATTCAATCACCTCTACAAACACTCCCACCACCTCTTCCCTTGAACCAATAACTACTGCATTGAATCAACCCCATTGCTTTATACAGCTATTTGGATTTCTTCCTGTTAAAGATTAATTTTAACATCAGGTGGTTTTCTGGTGTCTTAACAAGTTCAAATACTGCATACACATATATGTTCTGGGTAGCCTTCTGGTTGAGCTGATCCATCTCATCACCTTTACCTAGTCTCTCTATTCTCCAGATAATTTAAGTTATTCTATATTCTCCAATCAAGCTTAATATGATGGAGGGCTAAACTTACCGTTTCATTTTCTTAGGATTGTATTTGACCTGATAGGCCTTTAAGATGAGCTTATCAGGACAGCTGTCAAACTGATGAGGAATTACCTTCTGGAAATACTGTGAGAGAGATAATATTCAAGTTAGAGTAGATGTCGCATACATTCTCTGAAAGTAAACACGATTCTCATGCCCTGTTCAACTGCACATACTGTTTTCCCTCTAGCTAGGAGAATGCAGAAGTGACTAATTTTGGGTATGCCACCTGTGACAAGATGCTCAAGTGCTGATCACTTATATTTCACTTCCAGAGATTTCCAACATTATGATCAGATGACAGAACACAGAAAAGTTTGAAACCATTCCTGTAAGACACTTCTCAATTTTGACAGGACAAAATATGTCTTGGCTTTATATATGGAAGTACCAGACAGTACAGCCAGAACAGACAAAATGAAGCAATGAAATTCCCACTGCAGTAACTAGGTCACAGCCTCTTGGTATCCACAAGATGCAATGCAAAAGAATCAATGGCTGTTCATGTCTTACACTGTTTGAAGCTCTCTCAAGCAGCAAATGGAGATCCTTACTGCTCCACTAAAGCAAGTCAAGATCAAATGACTGTATCTCATTCTAGTTCTCTAGAATGCAACAAAGGAGAAAACATTCTCTCTTAGCCACTTTATCCTGCTATGAGTTATAGTCCTGAGAAAACAGAAAGATGCTTTGCACGAAGTATTGTTCATCATGGAACAGCTGGGTGTACCTGCAGTGTAAGCAGGCTAAATTTAGCACAAGAGTTAAAACAAAGTTTGACACAAACCTCACAATGGAGATGTTGAATAGGAAGACTGCTTATTATTTAAAATATTTTTATTCTACTCTTTAACCCCAAAGATGGCCAGAGTGACTTATGTTAAATAGCAGTAATAAAGACTAGCAAGTGGTATATTAAGCAAACTGGACCTAAACTATGTTTAATTATAATTAGTGGTAAAATCTAATGTCTGACTATTCACAAAGCTGAAATGTGGATCAGTTTGCAAGAACCTCTGATACTTGAAAGCAGAGATGAGTGGACCTCTAGAAGGGACTGGATTGCAGTTTCCATCATTTCTCATCACTGATTATGGTAGTTTGGGCTGATGAGAGACGCAGTCCAATACTTAAGGAACACTAGTTTACTTTTAGCCTGTATTGTTTTTAATATGTTGTAAGCTAACATCAGTTATTGGAGAAAGGATGGGATATCAATGAATAAAATAATATTAATATTAGTTGCCCACTTCTGCTTTGAAGGCAGGAGGCAAAACAATTTATAATCCTTTTCACTGGCATTTGCTGATTACACTTTTTACTCATTGGACTACCATTTTTCTATAATTGATTTTTGCAACACAATGTATTTAGGACCTTGACCATTATCTCTGCAACCCTGAAAGCTTGAAATATTGCAATTCAGCATTGCAAACTGCCACTCACTTAGCAGAACTGGAGGCAAGTTGGAATGCATAAGCCAACCCATCCATCCTGTATCTAGCTACCCTCATCATGCCACTTCTAGCATCTACAACAGTGAATGTGAGCCTTGACTACATTTCCTTTTAGGACTATTGTAGGAAAAAGAAATAAAACATATTTTAGTAATCATAGCACGACAGCACGGACCTTCTTTGATATATATTCTCTTCTCCCCATCAGTATTTTAACTTTACTTACAGTAAATCCTACAGCACAATAGTTACAAACTGCAGTTAATACAGTAGGTTATTTTATTGTGATATCATTCTCTTCTTCCCAGAAGATCTTACATCACTATATTGGTACAGGGGAATGAAATAAGCAGGCAGTGTGTCTGAGCAAAACAATACTATTTTCTATTTTTAATACAGCAAGAAAATTTAAAGGAGCTTGTTATCCTGCCCACCCACCCCCAGCTGCTTTTAGGTACCAACAGGTGATAAAAGAAATAGCTGACTGTGCCTCACCACATAAACTACAAAGGAATGAGGAACTGAACTACAAAGGAATTAGGAACAGCTGATACTTGAGCTTTGGTTTGCTCCGGAGTTGGCTCTGACACCTTGGCTCCAACAGCAAGATCCAAACAGTATGACTTCAGGAGACTGTATTCCAAAGATGCTGAAGCCAAATCCCCATTTCAATTTTCCCTCAGAACTCTACCATTCTGCTCAAACCCAATATGGAAATCTAAAGGAAACTAAAATTTTGCATCCCATGACATCAAGCAAGTCTACCTCTAGTCTCATAGTGCACTATAGAGCTGACCTGTGACATCCCTTCCATGTCCAGTTGCATCAGTTCAGCTTGGTTGAATTGTAGAAGAGCCATTCCTACACGGAAGATTATTTCCAGTCCCTGGAAATAAATCAGAAGTTAGATGGACTCTCAAAGGGAGTTTTTCATGGTTTGGAGTAATTGTTAAAATAGCCACTTCTTAAGCTGAACAGACATATACCAATTTAGAAGACACCTAACAGAAGAGTAAGATGCTTCTCTTTCCCCACAATGCCACGTCATACCAAGAATTAAATAATTCTGAATATGTGCTTATGCGGAAACTGGCATATAAACTAGAAAATAAAGTATTGCTAGCATACAGAAATTATAATGGCTGGAGCATTTTATGGCATCAATGTAGATGGCTCTGAAAGGGATTCAGACAAGTTTATGGAGAGTAAGGCTAGTTATAGCTACTAGTCATGATTACAGAGGCAACATATCTCTGTGTACCAGCTGCAGAAAAACTGAAGTAGGAAAATGGTGATGCTCTCATGTTCTGCGTTGGTTTGAACAAATATATCAGCTACTCTATTATACAGAGCCAGTGTGGCATAGTGGTTTGAGTGTTGGACTGCAACTCCAGAGACCAGGTTTTGATTCCCAGCTCAGCCATGCAAACCCACTGGGTGACTTCAAGCAAGTCACTCTCTCAACCTCAGGGGAAGGGAAGGACAAACCTTCTCTGAACAAATCTTGCCAAGAAACCCCCTTAGGGTCACCATAACTTGGAAATGACTTGAAGGCACACAACAACAACAACTGTTATACAGAGCTCAATTAGGACAGGGGAGATGACAAAGTAATCAGAATCTGCTCTGTATCAGCAATGTCTAGTAGCAGTACACTAAATTCTGACATAGAAGCAAACCTCAAGAGAAGCATGCTTAGTTTCATCCCAATTTATTCTAAAATGTCTGAAAGATGCACATTATACTCATGCCATCCCCATCGCATACTATACAATGGTGTGGAATGTGTAATTTTAAGAACAGCCACAATATTTCCTTGACTTGCTATATAACTTCTCTTCTCCACTCTATGTCCCCACTCGCATTTTAAATACCAAACAGTTTACCTCATACATGAAGATGTCAAACACTCGAGTGGCCACAGGTAGTGGAAAGGTGGTGAGGAAGAGGGTAAGAAACCAAGACGATGCATACATGGAAGTAAGGAAGCTTTGGGAACGGAAGTGGATATTTAGTTCAGGCAGTTGCTCCTAAAGAAACACAGAACACATTTCTTGAGATGAACAAAACCCTAACATCACAGTTGTATGCCTAACATCCCTGCAAATCAGTAAGGTCTTGCACAGCTATGTTCAATCCAAGATCTTGAACACATCAGATGCAATCTTTTACCTGCAGCATGTATTCAAACTGGTAGATGCAGAGTCCCAGCTCAGCCATAGTGGGTTTGAACAGTTCCCGTAACCTGTACTCTTGCATCAGCCTTACAAACACACAAAAGGCCTCTTCTTCAGGCATCTAGAATCAGACAAGAGACTTGCATATGTCTTTCCAAAGCTTATTCAAGGATAAAAGCAAAATGATTATATACTAAAAGCCAAAACCTGAAAAAGCTTTATATTAGTTTCATCAGGGTGTCCATTTTTAAGAACCAAGTAACCAATCAAAAATGGTACATGGAGGGACCATAGACTCTCTACTTGCAAAAGGTCCTAGGCTTATTGCATCCCTAGTTGAAAGGTTTACAACAGGGGTAGACAACCAAGGGCCGAGGGACTTCAGCTCCCAGAATCCCAGGAGCTATTGGCTAACATGGGACTATTGGTCAACATGGCTGAGGCTTCTGGGAGCTGAAGTCCCTCGGCCCTTAAAGGGGAAAGGTTTCCTACCCCTGGTTTACAAGTATCCGTGCCAGAAAAAAACTTGCCTAAAACGAAGTATTACTGCCATCAGAGTGTGCAGAACCAGACTAAAGTCATCAGTTGTCTGAAGAAGTGAGCTGCAGTCCACAGAAACCTATGGTGAACTGGTTACTTTTAAATGTAGCATAAGACTCTTTCCCATTCTGCCCCTCATTTTGTCTAAGTTCATTTAGAACAACTTTCAAGTTAAACACTACATTGCCACAGGAGTGTGTAAGGAGTCTTAGCAAAAAAGGATATTTGAGCAAGAACACACTTTTAAAATCTCTCTGGTACAAACTGCTTGCAAAGGCCAGCATCCAACAGAGCACTGGTGTGTTGCTTCTAGCTTAAAAGTACTGTCCTGACCTCCCTTATGGAGGCCTTCCTACTGTCCCAAAATCTGCTATGCAGGGCTTCCTCGCCTTTTTGGGGAGATGGATGGTGTGGGGAGGGACCCCTCCCCTCATCTGGCAGTTAGAACTGCTCCTATCAGTGGAATTAATACTGTTGGAACCTGGTCAATACATATAAATGTCAACTGATTGTATCAGTGTATTCAACTAATACGAATAACATTCAACTAATTTTATGTGAACTAGTGTGACCAAGGCAGTCTTTCTGCCAATACTCTGAGGCTATTTTTTTACCCCAGAAACATCCTTTGACTCCTTGGTCTTGACACTTGCCCCTTTTATACCTTTTTTACACTTCCTTTTAAATGAATTAGGATTGGGATCCTCAGTTTCCTTCTCTTATACGTGTTTTGCCTTTAGTAATGCATTATCTGTGCTCTTGTTCTTGCAAATTCATCCAGCCAGTACTCCTTTTTGAAACAAGTGAACTTTAATTTTATTTACAGACATATGTTAAGATCATATCTTTTCAAGTTTGTTTCATAGATTGTATGGTTACAGAAGTCAAAGTACTTTAATAGTTACAATATTGTTTCTTAGTCAATTCCCTCACTGAACTCTTTTAAAAATAAACTGTTTCTTGTTTCCTTTAGATCTCTTGTCTTACACTATTAAACTGCTTCCCCTTTAACAGAACTATTAATTCTCTGGCCTGAATCCCAACTGTCAACTCTCAGAATGGAACAGCTCTGAACTGATTCTTAAACTGACCCACTCATCTCTCACTCTGACTGGGTCCTCCCCTTTTACAGTAACTCTTCCAGCAGGCCCTCCTTTACAGCCAGAGTGAGCCATGATTGGCTGCTGGGGAAATCAACTCTGCCTAGTGACTCACACAACTAGTTATAGAGTTGCTCTTTCCTTGTACAGTGGTCCCTCCACATTCACTGGGGTTAGGGGTGAAGGACCTTGTGAATGTGGAAAAACCGCAAATAAAAAAAAAAACACTATTCTTTTTATCTACGAAAGCACTTTTCTAGGAATCTCTAGGTCTTCCAGTGCAACTCTGTGGTCAACATCTGCCAGAATTTTATCACAGAATTATGCTGGTGGATCTATAAATGCCTAGAGAAGTGTTTTCTCTAGGAAGTTCTAGGTTCTCCAGCACAACTCTATGGTCAATGTCTGGTAAAGTTGCGCTGGAAGACCTAGCGATTCCTAGACAGAGCATATTAATCAAAACTGCAAATAATCAAATCCACAAAAGTTAAAGCTGCAAATGTGGAGGGCCAACTGTATAATGTTAGAGTTTCTCAAGAAGATGTTACTGTTGCTTAAGACAGCATTAGTTTTCATTTGGAGCAATATCACAAAATTTGTGCCTGATTGGATTCCTTAGAATCCATAGAATCTTTTCTAAGTCAAAGTCTATGAAATGCCTATTGTATGTTATATTGACATATGGATGATACCATACCTAGTACAGTTCGGTTCAAAATAACAGTCTTAATTCTTGTTTGAAGCATCTGAGGTTAGATATATTTGCCACTAAAAACTTGTTAACTATGATGCCAGACTTGCACAGCAACCCACACTAATATTAAAATTCAAGCAACACGATTCTGAATGATATAATGAACCTATGGCAATAAATTCTCAGAAAATGGTCTAGAAATTTCTGAGTAATGATGAACACTTGAACACAGACAAATATCTACTCTCATATTACACAAACCTGCATGAGGAGTAATCCCACAATGAATGCGCTGCCTTGGCAGTACCCAACCTCACGGTCTACTAGAGAATAAGCCTGAAAGAGATGGAAATTTAGGCAAGAGAAAACTTAATCCGTTTGCTCAGAACTTGGTAACACAGCCATCAAGTGCTTTTACTGAGGTGAAACACAATTAGAGACACACAGGCATCAGGCAAAGTTTTAAAACCTGGCAATATTTGCTCAATCACAACTGAGCCATACTGCATTGTACTGATTTATCTACACGAAAGCTGGGACTCGAAGTGGCCACATAAATCTGGTTCCTGCAGTTTGAAGTAGAAGCAGTGGGAAAGAATTATGTATAGATGATGGGGTTGGGAAGGAAAAGGAACATGTCACTAATAACATCACTTATACCATGAAGAGATGAAATATTCTGTAGGGGAAACAAAAGACTATGGATAAAATGATACCAAAGGAAAACACGGTAGTGTCCAGTTGAGTTTATGAGAAATTAATTGAAGGACCACCTTACATCTAGAAATTAGATGCTGGAACTCACATAACTAAAGGAGGATGTGAGAAATTATGTTCTTCTAGAATGGGTGGCAGCAAGAAGAAGGCAGGCAGCTTCATTAATTAATGAATACATAAACACCCCAAGTGCTTTGTTGTGTGCAGAAGCCATGAAAAACTAAACCAACAGCCACAGCATACTTTGTAGAAGTAGAAACATGATGTTGCACAGATATTTCTTACAAAGGGCCACAATAACATTATGCACATATTCCACTGTAGCATCGTCTTGCAGCATCTAACTACAGAAATACTACTTATGCAAATACACTGGACTTCTCTTTAGTTTAATTAAATATTAACTAAATATTTCTAGAAATGAAGATTAAAACGCATACCTTACATTGGAGGACTTCTCCAGTGCTGAAGTTAAAAACATTAAATATATCTCTGTTTACACACAAAGGAACAAACAGTGAATGCTACTTTCCAAAGCGAGTTTATTATCAGGGCCTCTTACTTGCCTTCATGACATTGAAGAGAACCTCCTGGCCCAGACTGTCCTGTCCCTTAAAGAACTCATGCTCAGGATATGTCCTAGCAATGTCCCTCCTGATCAGCTTTTCACAAGGGGAAGACATCTTCAGCAACTCTGAATATTGATTCTTCACAGGCATATCAGTGGCACTGCACAGAAGCTGCCAAACAATGGCTCGGAAGTGATGGGGAATTCCTTTTCTTATGAGCTCCTGAATTAAAATAAAGCATGAAAAATTCTAAGTGACTTTAAAGATCTCCAGAGTCCACAGCTCAACTTTATATTACAAGGAGATGGCTAGTTTAACCTTTGTTATGCTCTAAAAAAGATTTTGGGTACTATATAGTTCATTCGATTATCATCATTAACAAAAAATTTATAAAATCAGAAATCAGCTTCTAATTGGGAAGTCAGCTTAGTATTTTTTTTAAAAAAACTATCTCTATAATGATGTATTAATCAGTATTTGATTTGAAAATTATTAGAAGGAAGAATGAAAGTAAAGATATCAGAATATACAGAACGTAATACTTTTATAGCAATTAGGAGAGATAATAATAATAATAATATAATAATAATTTCTTATACCCCGCCTTTACCATGGCAATCAAATAAGTTTAATTATATATAGACGAACAGGGAACAATTGGATAAGAGACCTAGGATAGCAGTAAGAGAAGCCCATTAGAAGAATGTTTGTAAGAAAGAAGATGGAAAAGTTAGTGTTTTTTAATTGTAAAAGTGGACAGAGAAAGAAGATAGTGTTAGAAAAATTTTATATAGTCAAGTAGGAAAGAGAAGGTAATTGGTCCTAACCACTTTGCAGTCATAATAAATCTGTGTGTAACAGAAGATTAAGAATGTAATAAAAATGGTGTATAATAGAAGTATCCTTCTATTTATATTTATGTTTAGTTTATTGCAGACAGAAATATGTGAAAATATATAAACATATATGTATAAATGTATGCTGAATGTATGAATTGAATGTGATAATGTATGTTCATGTTATGTTTTAAATATTCTCAATGTTAATGAAACTCTAACAATCCTTTGTTAAGCTGGTAGAAGTAGAATAAGTCAATATTGTACTAAAGGAATGAATGATATATGAAATATTAAGATTGCACTCTATTATATTAACTGATGAGTTTGCATACTTCGTTTGGACATAGTGGTCAATCACGTCAAATAAGAGAGTAAAATAGATCAGCCTGAAGTCAGGATCAGGAAGTCACTTTGTGCTAGGCTTCTTAGTTACCGTCTTTTCCGGCGTATAAGACAACTGGGCGTATAAGATGACCCCCAACTTTTCCAGTTAAAATACAGAGTTTGGGATATACTCACCATATAAGACTACCCCTCTTCCAACCCACACCAAATAAAAATTTAAAAAACATGAGATTTGATTTCAATATGCTAATTTTAATTCAAATTCTTATGACACGCAGATACTTAGCAGGAAAACTGTCACTTATAAACACAACAAACTACAGCTCCCATGTTCCCTAGCATTTATTTCTGCAGTATTTTAAAACAATAGTCCATATTTAAATGCTGCTTTAAAAATTATTTCCATCTCCCAGCTATGAGATGGTTGGGGGAAATGAGAAAGTGTTGTGGGGAAGGACTGCCAATATACTAGATGATGTATTCTGGGGTACGTACCATTTGCGGCCAAGTAAGTGACCCTGGGCATGTCACACACTCTCAGCCTCAGAGGATGGTAATGACAACCCCCATTTGAAGAAACATGCCAAGAAACCCCCATGATAAGGTTGCCTTAGGGTTGCCATAAGAGGGTAAGGACCTAAGTCACACAAGAACAACAAAAAAGTCTGCAATTGTTTCAATAGTAGTACGTGGGAATAGGAGCCAGAATAGTGTAGTGGTTTGAGTGTTGGAGTACTACTCTGGAGACCTGGGTTTGACTCCCCACTCTGCCATGAAACCCACCGAGTGAACTTGGACAAATCACACTCAGGGGAAGGCTCTGAACCTCCTCTGAACCAGTCTTGCCAAGAAAACCCCAGGAGGGGATCGCCTTAGGATTCTCTTCCTCCTCCTCCTGCTTTGCCACCCCTGTCCTCCTCCTCTCTCCTGGCTTCTTCCTGCCTCGCCACCCCTGTCCTCCTTGTCCTCCATGTGCTCTTTCCTGGCTTCTTCCCTCTTCTCTCTTGGCTTCTTCCTGCCTCACCACCCCATCCTCCTTGTCCTCCACATGCTCAACCTAGCTTCTTCCCTACTTTCTCCTGGCTTCTTCCCTCTTCTCTCTTGACTTCTTCCTGCCTCACCACCCCGTCCTCCTTGTCCTCCACGTGCTCTTACCTGGCTTCTTCCCTCTTCTCTCTTGGCTTCTTCCTGCCTCCTTGTCCACCAGGTGCTCTTTCCCAGCTTCTTCCTTCCTTTCTCCTGGCTTCTTCCCTCTTCTCTCCTGGCTTCTTCCTGCCTCGCCACCCCTGTCTTCCTCGTCGTCCCTGTCCTCCTCCTCTCGCCTGACTTCTTCCCTCCTCTCGCCTCTGTCCTCCTCATCTTTATACCCAGTGTATAAGACAACGCCTGACTTTAACCCAGATTTTCCTGGGTTTAACCATCGTCTTATACGCCGGAAAATATGGTAGTTATATGTCATTATTGTAGATGTTGAATACATGATTGTATTATCTGTCAACTGGTGTTACATGTAGTGTGAATGGGTTGTTAATTGTTGATTGTTTTTATTGTTATATTGTAGTTTTTTTTAAATCTTTAATAAAGCTTTTTCATAAAAATAAAAAAAAACTATCTCTGAATTCTATTTTACTGAGGATCTTCTCTAAGGTTAGAATCAAAGAATTTAAGCTTTCGATACTTTAATCTACCAGATATTAGGGCAGAATCCCTGTTTCCCATCCAATTCCCTGTCCTTACTTCTGTAGTACTGTATCACAATTTCTCATTTTATCTTTTATAAAGTTTCCCAGAGATAAATGGCTACAGTAATAAAGCTTTTTCATAAAAAAAAAAAAAACTCTCTGAATTGGTTAGAATCAAAGAATTTACAGAATCTCTTTCCCTTCAACATTTGTCATTGATCAAAAATACATCTTCTTCTTATCTGCCATCAACTGTACAGTTACAACTGTAATGTGTGGACACAGAACTGGGAAATGGATTGTTAGTCCAATGCAGCATAGCTTGTACAAAATGGGAATAAGTCCATGCCATCTTAGCCATGGCCATCACTAGACACATCATTCCCTCACCTTGAGCAGTTTTTCCTTCTTTTTCCGCCATTCTTCCCATTCATTGACAATCCTCCCCCACAGGATCCAAGTATCCTCCTCAAGATGGCTCAAATTGGATGAAGCAGAAGAGCTGGAGACCAAAGAGGACCCACTGTTCCTTCGTGAGCCATTCATGGAGCGCAGTGACTTGGAATCTGCTTCTAGAAGCCTGGAAAATGTCATCTACAATCAGTAGCATCCTTACCAGGTCAACAATAACACTGAACTTTAGACTTCTGAAGGTTACTCCGACACCTAATGAAGGTGCCACAGAGGTGGGCCTCTCCTGGTTTTTCAGCTGACAAATACATTTCACACCCATATACTTGTAAGCAGAAAGCTGCCAAATGAAATAAAATCAAAGTACCCTTATATCCAAACTTTGTGTCATGCCAGCACTTTTGAAGGTGTTTTGTGCAATATTGTAAGCGCTAGCAACACATGAATACACATACTTTTCACAGTGTATTATACAGACATACATACATCATACTCAATATTGTACATTTTCACAGAAGTATACAATTTTCAAAACTTTGACATATTGGAGGGAAAAAACATTACATATAAATCGGTTTGCCCATAAAGATGTACACTGGGTATATTAAAGTGGGAAATATAGTTTGGCTAGAAAGAAACAGAAATGTAACACTTTACTTTCTTTTTAATTTTTGTTGCAAATGCTGAACTCTCAAGAAATCTTTTTTTTCAGTTTGTGACAAATAAGCAAAAATATGCCATCAGAATAATGGTAACACAAAAGTAAGGAAGTTTATCATGGATTCTGAAGTTAGTCTTCTCCATATGTCACACACAAATAGTAATCACTAATCTTCAGAAAATGAAGTAATGAAAAGGGGAATTGCTAAGAGTCTCTACATGAAACCTTATCTAATTAGTGTCTTTCTCAGTTATTACTATCAATATTTTCTGTTTTTTGGAACCTTTATTTTAGTAATTGTCATGGATATCTAAAAACAGAAGGCTTCTCAGAGGGGAAACAAGCTTTCCTCTATGCTTTCACATGCCTATTTCATTGTGTAGCATATTTCCAAACACATACCAGTTTCTTTCACAATTGGTGATGGATTAATGATGGATGAACGTGAAGCAAGCAAGCAAGAGGAATCAGAGGCTATGTCATGCAAAAGCCTTGCCATCATGTTGCAGAACAGACATGCTTGACAGAATTCTATAATACATTCCTGGACCAACTGAAAGACACTTTCAAATGTTAAGTTTTAGATATGTACAGAAATCACTTTAAAGGAGTAAAGGTCAGGCAGCAATACATGAACAATCTGCATGTAAGGGGTTGGACCACATGGTTCTTGTGTGTCTTCCAGCTCTATGATTCAAGTAGCCTATCAACTTTTTTCCCTCCTCCTCCTCCTCTTCCTCATTGTTATTAATATCCCAATTCTTCCCGAAAAATTGGGACTCAAAGCAGCTCACAATTTAAAAGAACAATACAATTTAAAACATACCAAAAAGAAGTGGCCAACATTAAAACAGAATTAAACTATTACAATATTACAACAAATCACACAATAAATGAATAAAAAGCAGTTTTAAAAAAGATTAACAAGCTCTTAAAAACAGTTCAGCTAAAACAATATAGCACTCCCTAGCCCATTATTTAAAAACTTTGTTTTAAAAACCTTATTTAAATAAAATAAGGCTAAAAGGGAGGGGGGGCAGCCTCCGAGAAGGATGTGCCTCATGTGCACACCAACCATGCTTGTCATGGTGATGGGACTGACAGAAGGGCCTCTCCGGATGATTTCAGAGAGTGGGCCGGACAATACAGGGAAATACAGTCTGCCAAATAGTCTGGACCTGAGCCATATAAGGTTTTATAGGTCATAACCAGCATTTTAGTTGTTCCTGGAAACAAGCTAGCAGCTAGTGGAGATGACTTGTGTCTAGCTCTCAAATTTCACAGGGTTTTCTTAGGTAAGGAATACTCAGAGGAGATTTTGCCATTTTCTTCCTCTGAAATATAGCCTAACTGGTATGCATTAGTGATCTCTCATCCAAGTCCTAATCAAGGCTAATCCTGCTTAGCTTCCAAGATCAGACAAAATCTGGTGCCATTAGGGTATTTAGGCCCTATGAACAACTTATCTTTAAAAATTCTTAATAATTCTAAAGATAAGTATTTCACAATTCATTTCATAATTCATCATCCATATTTTTCTCTTTTTTAAAAAAAGCCTAGGGAAACAGAAAAAACTCAGTTTCCCCCCTAATTTCCTCACACTCCGTAAGTAAGGCAATATTTTTTTTTAAAAAAATCTCCAAAAGTAGAAGTGGAATGGAGGAATCCACAAAGTCACTATAATGCATAACAGGACTTGCTCATCTCTTTATAAAATGCAAATTATTTTGTGGTGTAGGAGACGAGAAGAAAGGACATAACACATTCCTCAATTTACTAATTTACTAAATCTCTCTTTATTTAGAAAGAGTGCACGGTACCAATTTGCCCTATGTCCCAACTGCATCAAAGGTTCACCCCTACTCCAAAATTTAAATCCTTTCTTCAAAATAAAAGTGGTATCTGTGTTCTACCACAGGACCAAAGAATTTAATCAAAATCTAATTTAGTGGTTTTTAACAAATAGCTTTCAAGGGAATGCTCTTTCAGGATCCTCTATATATCAACTTGCTACTTTTCCACATTTAATGCATTCTGCACAATCATTTATTTTTGTACATTTATACACAAAGGCAGCACACATTTCTATGAATAATAAGAAAAATGTGTTTTCTATTCACAGCTCAGCAGAATTTGATTCCTCAGATTACAACAGAAGCTCTGCTTTCTCATCAACAAAATATTCATGGCATGTTACCCACTTCACACTTCCGATCATCACAGTCATGATAAAAGTGTTCAGGTAAATCAAACTGCTTTTGAACCAACAAAATAGCTATTACAAATACTTCAAAGGAACAGCCAAGTAACAAAATACCAAGAAATCACTGCTTACTCTATTCAGCCATTGGTGGCTACCATTACAGGTCTTTTGCTGTACTAATAATTTGATGTTACAATGCCACCTCATGGCCATTCAGAAAATCAAGCAGGATACTTGAGTAGAAGGAACCCAGAGCTACTGAATCTGCAGCTCTACATTTATTGACATGATCTGAGCAGTTACCACATCCATGAACAAAAAAACTAAAAGGTAAATTAAATACAGAGTTATCATTACTTATCTGTTTAGTCTACCTGCTCACTTCTTTGAAATTATCTACAGTGGGCCCTTGGTATCCACTGACGTTTGATTCCAGGATTCCATGTGGATACCAAATTCCATGGATGTTCAAGTCCCATTATATACAATGACGCAGTAAAACGTGTCCCTTATATAAAACCAAGGAGTGCTTTTTGGATTTTTAAAAAAATATTTTCAAGCTGTGGAGGTGGAATCTGTGGATATAAATCCATGAATACAGAGGATTAAAGTTATTTCCTCACCTAGCCCCACCTACATAAACTGCTATTTGTTGATGTGTACCTTCAAGACATTTCTGACAGAAGATTACTCTAAGGAGAATCTATCATGGAATTTCTTGGCAAGATTTATTCAGAGGAGGTTTCCCTTGAGTTCTTCTGAGGCTGAAAGACTGTGACTTGCCCAATGTCATGCAATGGGTTTCCATGGTGGAGTGGGAATTCAAACTCTGGTCTCTAAATGTAATCCAGTCGTCAAACCACTACACTACGCTGGCTCTAAAGTGCTATAAGCACTGACATTTGAACAATATAAGGACTAATAAGTGCTTACTGTCTGTTAAGTAAGATTTCTTATTCAAAATCAAAATAACTTCTCATAACAATTCCTACCACACATATCTAACACTCATCCTCAAACATGAATAGGATGCGCTAAGAGATAAGAACAGGTTGCTTACCTGTAACTGTAGTTCTTCAAGTGGTCATCTGTGAATTCACACAAATGGATTATTCTGCGCCTGTGCAATTAGCTTCAGAAACTTCTGGAATCACTAGGGAAGACTTTTTGGCAGTAGCTCTGCCCACCCTCTATATAAGCTCCGTGTCTTCCCGCTCTCTCATTTCCATAAAGGACGCCTCATAGCAGCACCATAAGGAATGAAAAGAGCAGGACACGACTGAGGGGAGGATGGACGAGATTTGTGTGAATTCACTGATGACCACTCAAAGAATTACAGTTACAGGTAAGCAACCTGTCCTTCTTTGTGATCTCTGCAAATCACACAAATGGGTTAGACTGACAAACTTTGGTCAGTGCAGGAGGGAGTGTCATGACACCAAATCTAAGTTTCAAACAAACTGACTTTATTTTAAACAATAAAATATTGAAACTTTAAAGGAGCATTGTCAGTGTCATTTGTCTCAGTTATGGTTTTAAGGCATATAAAAAACATGCAATGCAACAAACCTTTAATGAAACTCAGAAAGTAACACTGGCCTCCCAAAGGCTGAATCCTGTCTGGCTCTGGTGTCCAGCCTCTAATGTTTGATGAAAGTCAATGGCTGGAACCAGATAGCAGCCTTACAGACATCCTTCAGAGGCACACCAGTCAAAAAAGCGGAGGATGTCGCTACTGCCCTAGTAGAGTGAGCTTGAACCTGAGCTTGAAGTTTGCAGTACAAGTGGACAGTGGCAGTCACCCACTTGGAAAACCTCTGTGCAGTGATATATAGTCCCTTTTTGGATTCCGAGTAACACACAAAAAGTCTCTTGTAACTCCTCAAACCTGAGGTTCTGTCCACATAAAAGGGAAGTGCTCTTTGGGCATCAAGGGCATGAAACCGGCGCTAGGCATTGGAGGGTTTGGGGCTAGGGTAAGCAAAGCAATGTCCTGATTGAGACGGAAAGAGGACACCATCTTAGGTAAAAAGATGTCAAGGCAGAGCACTACTCTGTCCTTGTGGAACAGAGGTAGAGCTGGTTGATATGCAGGGCCCAAATTTTGCTCACATGTTGAGTGGAGGTGATGGCCACCAGGAAAGCAGTTTTCCAAGTCAAAAGCCTCAAGTCTATCGTAGCCATGGGCTCGAAGGGTGTGATAGAAAGAAATTAAAGCACGAGTTCGAAGCTTCATGTCAGGGTCGGTACCAAGGATGGAGATTGTTGAACCCTTTCAGAAAATTTTTAATCAAAGGGTCCTTAAAAAAAGAGGGGCAGCCATCAAACTGGTAATGAAAGCAGATGGTGGCCAAATAACATTTGAGAAAGGAAAGGCACAGTCCTGAATCAGTCAAAAATATTAGAAATTCTAAGACAGTCAGCACTCAAATTCAGAGAGGCCCTTAGAATTGAGAAAGTTTAAAAACTTATTCCATTTGATTAGATAGGATCTTTTGTGGAGGGCTTCTGGGCAGCCAAGATGACTGTCTGTACCAGATCTATAAGAGCCTCTAGGGAAGGATTCTCCTTGCTACCAGAGGTAGAGTGTCGATGTCCGGATAACCGACATGGCCCCTGTGGAGGGTTAGGAGGTCCGGACAAGAAATAGGAGGTCCGGGCAAGACAGAAAGCAGTGAAGCTCCTTTTGGGGCAAATGAAGGAGGGGAGTGAACCAAGGCTGTCTCAGCCACCAAGGTGTGACAAGGATGGCATTGGAGTGGTCCAGTCTCATCTTGGCTATCACTCTCGTAATGAAAAGGAAGGGAGGAAAAGCATGGAGCATCTGCCCTGACCACTAGAACAGGAAGGCATCTCCTTGGGAGCCTGGTGACCGAGTCTGAGAACAGAATTAAGTGCAATGGCTGTTGAGGTGAGTGGTGAACAGATCAATGGATGGCTTGTTCATCTGAAGAATAGGTCGGCTGCCTCTGGATGGAGTCTCCATTTGTGGCATTGGCCCAAAGATCTGCTGAGCTCATGTGCTATATCATTTTTCTCTCCAGGGAGGCAGACAGCCTGAAGAAAGATCTTTCTTAGGATGCACCAGTCCCATATGCAAAGAGTAATCTCGAGGAGCGTTTGGGATCTCGTTCCTTCTTTTTTGTTTAGGTAGCATATGACAGTGGTGTTGTCTGTCAATAAAAGTACCTCTTGTCCTGAAGGAGGGTTTTGAAGGCATGGAGAGCTTTCTCGATGTCCAGCATCTCGAGTGTGCTGATGTGGAGAGCCCTCTCTGATGAGGACCATTTGTCCCTGACTGTCAGGTCTGTGGTTTGGGTACGCCATCCCTCCATTGATGCATCTGTCATTAGAGTGATTTGGGGCTGAAGAGGCAGAAACGGCATCCCGACACAAACATTCCCAGGATTGAGCCACTATTGGAGCATCTGGGCTGCAGGTCTTGGTACCGTGAGCCACACAGGATCGAAGGCACAGAGGAACCAGGCTTGGAATGGCCTGAGATGAAGACTTACCCACGGGGTGACTTAAGTTGTTGAGGCCCTATATTAGAGGGCTGCCTCAGCAGTATGGGCCCTGATCCTCCTATGGGACAGGCAGTCCTGAACAGCTCTTGAGGGAGAGCCCGAAACCTGTCTGATGGTAGGTAAGCAATAGACTGGTCAGAGTCGAGGATGGTTTCGATGAATCTGACTTGCCTGGATAGAGGCAAGTTGTATTTGTCTTGGCTGACCATTAGACCAAGGAAGTCTAGGACAGACAAGGGGAATTCAACGTCCCTGAGGAGCTCCTCCCGGGATGGAGCAGCGAAGAGCAGTATGAGAAGATAGTGATGCTTTGTTGATGAAGGTAGGCTGAGACGAGTGACATGCATTTGGTGAAGACCCTCGGCACTGTGGAGAGTCCGAAGGGAAGGATCTGTATTGAAAGATCTCAGAACTGACAGTAAAGACAAGGACTCTCCTGTGATCTTGTCAGTTTTCCGATGTGAAAGTAAGCGTTCTTCAGGTCAAGAGTTGCGAACCAAAGACCTTTCTGTAAGAGTGGTAAAACAGAGGCTAGGTAAACCATGTAGAAGTGATGGTAGAAAATATAGAGATTCAGATGACGCAAGTCCAGAATGGGTCGGAGGCCACAGTCCCTTTTGGGCAGAATAAAATATGGGGGGAAAGCAGCAACAGGCCCAAGTAGAGTCTACGGATTTGATTGCACCTTATTGAATAAGACAGTGCACTTCATCGAGTAAGCTGTCTGAAGGGTGGTGGAGGAAATAACAGCTCCGGTGGTTGAGAGCTCTTTGAACTGGAGGGCATAGACCCTCCAGACAATACTGAGTACCCACAAGTCTAGTGTTATGCTGGCCCAGTTGTTGGTAAAAGATGCCAGCCTATCACCAAAGGCGGTTGGAACAAAGTGTGCAGCCCCCTCTCACAGCCTCTTTTTGCCCTGGTCTGCATCCCTCTTGCGGTATCCTGGGTGGTACTGAGGTTGAGTAGGTTAGCAGCAGCCAGATGAAGAGGGATGACATTGTCAGGACTGTTCTGGAGGCTGGTACTGGTGGTCCTGAGACTGGTATTGATATTGTCTCTGCTGGTAGGAGGGATACCAGGGGCACTGGCCTCTATAGTGGCGATGTGAGGGTGACTGAAAGGAAGATGAAGACATACCATGCTTCCCTGCCGCTGTCTTCGTCTTATAATGGAAGTTGAGCTTCTCATCCATCTCCTTATTGAAGAGGCCAGAGTCGTCAAAGAGCAGGTCTTCAATCATCGTTCAGGCTTGTGGAGTGAGACCTGAGGATTGAAACCAGGTGTATCTTCGGAGGGCAATAGAACCTGAAAACACTTTAGATGTGCAGTCAGCCGAGTGTCTGGCTGAAGTGATTTATTGACCCTCCAGGGAATGGTCCTTAGCCTGAAGTACCAGTGCCAGGGGATTTTTATCATCAGGTAGATCATCCAACAGGGGGAGCACACATTCCATAATGAGCCATTGGTAAACCCCATGCAGGACAAATAATTGGCTACCTTAAGGTCCAACACCAAGGCTGCATAGCATTTCTTGTCCATCCCATCTATCCTCTTACTATCTTTATCCATTGGAGAGGTGGACATCTTTAGGGTTAAGATGTCCTTAACCAGCTTCAAAGCTGAGTTAAAGACCACACTGTTTAGAGAAGCGTTCCCAGGGAGTCTGTGATCGTGACCTGGTTGTTCCTGATGCGTGACCTAATATTGATATTTGATGTTTTCACTTGTTTTTTATGATGTTTTAATTTGTTGTTTTACTTTTAGATTGTACGCCACAGGCAGGCTTTTTATATATTCTGGATTTTATTTGGTTTTGTACAGCGCCGTGTACATCTACGGCGCTTAATAAATAAAGCTAATAATAATAATAATAATAATAATAATAATAATAATAAAGGCAAGTTGGACCCCTTCAAGAATTGCAGTTTGGCTTTGGATGCTCATAAAGCCAGGAGGATGCACAAGGAGTAATGTGATTGTCAGAATCGGGGAACTCAGAGTCTATGTGCAATTAATGAGTCTTGTAAGTTGAACCAGAACAAAACTTTATTGAAGTCACACAGCCAGAAATTCACCAGTTCAGCATTTAGGCTAGAACTGCCCCCCAATAGCACAAAGAGTATGTCAAAAAACCCAAATCCACAACTCCACCCCTCACTCTGTGGTGCGAACTAATACTCCCCTCCCAATATTCCCATGATCTAATCCACCCCTTAATTCCCCCTCCTAGTCCATGCACCACTAAGCTATCCCACATCTCCTCCACATTCCAAACCTCTAACATATCTTTGCACCTAGTGTCCAAAGCTAACATCCCTACAATAGCAAGCCACCGGCATCCTCTCATCCCTCAGTAAGCACATATGAACTAATAAGCACATCAACTAAATGCAAACTGCTTAACACAAAAGCAGACTACTGAACATACACCAGCCAAAGCAGCAAATTGTCCCCACTGCCTGTTCATTTCCTGACAGAACTAACATGTGGAACATGAGTTCTGACAGTGTACCCCCACACACAACTAGCCTCCCCCCCTTAAAAACCCCAGGCTTATCAGGATATTTACAATGAAACTTTTTAATCAAATCAGGATTTTTTATATGCTGGCTATCAACCTACTCATCATGATCACTGAACTAAATACTGTAATTTGCCCCTGTGCATTCTAGAGTCCAGAATTTTAGACACTTCAAAATGTTGCTCCCCCTCCACCAGCAAAGGAAGGGATGGCGCTTCTTTAGGTCTCCAAGGGTCCATGGCCAGGTCTGGTTTCAACAGTCTGAAATGGAAAACAGGGTGCAAATGTCTATATGATTAAGGCAAGTCCAGTTCTTCAGTCACCTTGTCTATCAGTCTCTTAATTACAAATGGACCCACATACTATAGTCCAAGTTTTTTAGACAAGTGACTAGTTTTCAAATGTTTAGTGGATATATAGACATTATCCCCTGGCTTTAAGTCCCACTCTTTGGTTCTCTTTCGATCAGCAAATTTCTTATATTCATTCTTGGTCTCCTCTAAGGTGGTCACAATCTGGGGACAGGCATCTTTGATCTTGGTAATCCACTGAATAACTGACACTGGGTCTGACTTCTCAGGTCTCAAAGAAAGCAAAGTCTTTAGTTCATAACCACATATTATTTCAAAAGGAGAATGTGTCTGATTTACGGACTCATTGAACACCACCTCTGCATGAGGCAACAGGTCATACCAGTCATCTCATAGGTAATTAATACAGCACCTTAAATACCTCTCCAAAAAGGCATTAGTCTTCTCACTTTGCCCATCTGTCTATGCATGATGGGATGTGTTCAGTGCTACCTCTACTCCCAACTTGTTTCGCAGTACACACCAGAATTGAGAGGTGAACTGAACACCTCAATCACTCACAATCTTATCTGGTAATCCTTATTGTCTATACATAATTTATGAATAAATCAGCCAATTTGGTAGCTGTGGGGAGCCCCTTGCATCCCACATAATGTGCTTGCTTAGAAAACAGATCTGTCATCACTGAGATCATATTCCTCCTCCTGCTACCTGGCAGGTCTGTAATAAAGTCCACTGTTATGTGTTTCCAAGGGCCTTCAGGGGTTTGAAGTGACTGTAATAGTCCGCTGGGCTTTCCCCCTCACCAGCTTGGTTTGGGCACAAACAGAGCAGCCTTTCACATAAGTCTCCACATCAGTCCTGACACCATCCCACCAGTATTGTCTGCAAATCGTGTGCCAAGTCTTTAGATAGCCCCAGTGTCTTGCAGCTCTGGAATCATGGCAAACCTGCAATACCTTAAGTCTCAGAGCCTGGGGAACATAAATCCTGGATCCTTTGAACCACAGTCCAGTTTTTTTTTTCTATCAAGGAATCTTTGGTTTCCTGCAACCAACCATCCCCCTCATCTGCCTGTTGGATCTGTGCGTGCAGAGGGTCGAGTCTCTCCAAAACTCGCTTTGTCCTGTCACTTTTGGCTATCGGTCACGACTGCCAAGCCCAGTTGTTCATGGGTGAATATGGTCTGTAGTGGGGGGTTCTTTGCTATCATGCTGGGGAAGTCTAGACATAGCATCTGCCAGAAAATTTTGCCTCCCTGGAAAGAATTTCAAGGTGAATTTAAACTTATAAAAGTCCTTAATATGCCTGCATTGCTTGGGGCTTAACTTACAAGGGGTCTGTAGGGCTTCTAGGTTGCAGTGGTTCGTCCATACCTCGAAGGGATGGGGTGCCCCCTCCAAGAGCTACCTCCAGTTCTGTAAAGCCCATTTGATGGCAAATGCCTCCCGCTCCCAAATGGGCCAGTCCAATTCTGCCCCCTGAAATTTTTTTGACAGGTAGGCACACAGCTTCAATGTCCCTTCAGAGTCTCTCTGCATCAGTACTGCCCTCAAAGCAAAATCACTAGTGTCAACCTGCAAAACGAAGGGCTGTTCAGGACCAGGATGCTTTAAGATTGTTCGGTACTGAACAGCTGTTCCAGTTTTTCAAAAGCCACCTGGCACTCTGGAGTCCACCCTATTTTGGCAGGTGGCTTGGGCTTTTCAATTGGACCCTCTTTGGGTTTTTCTTTTGAGCCCGATTTAGTCTTTAACAAATCTGTGATGAGAAGGGCTATTGGGCAAAATTGGGAATGAACTGCCTGTAGAAATGTGCAAATCCTCAAAAGCTTTGCATCTGTTTCCATGTCTTAGGGGGAGCCCAGTTAAGCACCATCTGGACCTGGCCAGGGTCCATGTCAATCCCCTGGGCAGATATTCTATACCCCAAAAAGTCTAATTGGTAAGTGTGAAAATGGCACTTTGACAATTTCACATAAAGCTTGTTGTTTAATAGGCACCTCAGTACTTCTCGCAACAGCTTTATATGGGACTCCAGGTCTTGGGAGTAAATGAGCACATCGTCCAAATAAACTAGAACTCTCTCAAACAAAAGGTCACAGAGGACCTCATTGACCAGCCTCATAAAAACCCCTGAGGCCCCTGCCAGCCCAAAAGGCATAACAAGATATTCAAAAGCCCCTAAGAGGTAATTGAACGCCATCTTGTGTTCATCACCTTCACGGATCTGAATGCGGAAATATGCATCCTACAAGACTAGCTTGGTAAACACCTTACCAGTGCTTAATGTCCCAACATGTCTTTCATGAGCAGGAGGGAGTACTTATTTGTACTACATATCCCATTTAAATTCCGATAGTCTGCCACCAAAAAGAGCAATCCATCTTTTCTCTCTCTAAAAAAACACTAGGGCTTGAAGGACGAATAAACCCTCGAGCCAAGTTCTGAACAAATTCTTTTAAAGTCCTCAATTCTAGGGGGGGCATAGAGTCCAGCTTGGGCTTGGGAGGTGGTGCCCTGGGTTCTATCTTTATAGTGCAGTCCATTTCCTGGTGAGGAGGCAACTGGTCACTCTTCCTCTCCTTGAATACCTCCCATACATCCTGGTAGACAGAGGGATAGCCCCTTGGACTGCTTGTCCCACTCGCTCTGTGGTATAGACCCCTTGGATTAAGGCCGCCACCGCCTTCTCTCCA
Organism: Phrynosoma platyrhinos; assembly: GCA_020142125.1. Classification (NCBI taxonomy): domain Eukaryota; kingdom Metazoa; phylum Chordata; class Lepidosauria; order Squamata; family Phrynosomatidae; genus Phrynosoma; species Phrynosoma platyrhinos. Next base: position 211,298,861 of record CM034703.1, read on the forward strand.
GCCGCTGAGCATGGTCCCTTGACATATCCGCAGCCACACTTGTTCAACAAACACTAGCTCTATTTGTCTCCATCTGATGCTGGAGTTGTGAAAGTTAAGTCAGTATATCCTCAGAATGATTTGATAACTGTAAGTGGGGCCAACCACCGGCCTGATCCTTTCCCAGTGCTCAGCCACCTTCAACCACACTGTTCCAGTCCATTTTGTAGTAGCTGCCCTCCCATGGATGGAATGGGATGGGGGTAGTCAGCTGCTTAGTCCTGACCACTTCCTGGCTAATAAAACATCTAGTGCAGCTTGAGTCTATGGCGGCCACCAAGTCCACACTGGTTCCTTTTTTTTGCATTAAGCAACCTCACTCTTAAGGTACATAGGGGGACTCCCCTACTCACCATGGGCTTGGAACTTTGACTCCAATACTCTCTTGACAACACAAACGGCATCATGCCGTGATCTAAGGCAGGCTCAGGTCCCAATGGTTCACTGCTTCCCTCTTCCTCACTGTTTGTCCACACCTCAGCTGGCTCCACCATCTCCTAGCTAGCTTCCTGGAAGGCCCGACCTCCTTGGCCTCCTTTGCCGGACCATCTCCATTCACATTTTGCAGATGGGAATTATCCTCCCATTCTAGAAGCTATCATGTGCCCCTTCTTCCCACAAGCCAGGCCATGTCCCATCCTCATTTGTCTCTCTTTCTCAGTCTCCAGGGGTTTGGGGGCTTTGCCCTGAGCACTCTGGCTGAGGGTGTGTGTCTTGGGGCCAGTTCCTTTATGGGATCTGCTCTTCTGCTGCAGCATCAGTTTGATCTCCTCCTTGACCAGCTCGGCCTCTCCGGCCAACAGAATCCACTCGCACACTGTAGTGGGACTGTCTCACACAAGAGCCCCATTTCAGCAGGTCTGGGCGCAAACCTTCTTTAAAGTATTGAACTCTGTCTCCGGCTACTCTGGCACCTGAGCTGCCAAGCTGTGGAATTCCATAGCATATTCTGATATGGAGCAGGACCCCTGCTCCAATGCCATCAGCTGGGTGCGGGCCCTCTCAGCTTGGAACAGGTCTTTGAACCTGGCCTGGAGTGGCAACATAAAAGACTGTAGGCTCTGCAGTTCAGCAGCTCCACTGTCATAGAGTTGGACTAGCCAGTCTGCCGCTTCATCTTCCAGGTGGTTTGTCACACATCTCACCTTGGCCATCTCATCAGGGAAAGTGGATCCCCATTCATTCATGTGACCCACCACTTGGGCCAAAAAACAGGTTAATTGCTGTGGACACCTGTCAAACTTCACCCCCCATTTTCTTGCCAGCGGTTCCTGGATACGCATTGGCAAGGGCTTTGGCGGGAGTGGTGCAGCCGGTCTCACAGGTGGCACCACTAGGGCTGCCATGGGGGGGGGGGAATCAGCTCCCACACCCACTGCCAAACTGATCAAGACTCGAACCACTTTGGCCAGGGTGTCTTGTATCAGTTGCATCTCCTCATGCATTTGCAGCACCTGCTCTTCATAGTCTTCCCTCCCCTGGGGATATGAGTCTAAGGGATCAGCCACCCCAACATCCCAGGCAGACCCCCTGCCAGCTTGCCGATGTTTTTAAATCTTGGTCAGGGCCTTTGGCTGGAACCACGCATCCTTCTCCAAACGGGCTGGGGTGGAGCCCTACACCACCATGGCCACCTTAGGACGGGCTCCCATGCCAGAGGCTCCCACTGGTTTCAAAGGCTCATTGCCCGAGTCCTCCATAGGATTCTCCCCCATAGTCAGCTTGACAGAAAGGTCATCTGGATTCAAATGTCCTTGCATCACACCAAATTGTAAGGAGTTCCAGCTTACTGTAAGAATCGGGAACTCAGAGTCTATGTGCAATCAATGAGTCTTGTAAGTTGAACCAGAACAAAACTTTATTGAAGTCACACAGCCGGAAATTCATCAGTTCAGTGTTTAAGATGGAACTGTCCCGCAATAGCACAATGTATATATATATATATATATATATATATATATATATATATATATATATATATATATATATATATATATATATATATATAAAAATATCAAAATTCACAACTCCACCCCTCGCTCTTTGGTGTGAACTAATACTCCCCTCCCACTATTCCCATGATCTAATCCACCCCTCCATTCCCCCTCCTGTTCGGCAAATGATTTGACATCATTGGTGTGAGAGGCTGGTTAGTGTATGATCAAGGACTGAGGTGAGGCAGGCCTTACAGAATCAGAGTCAGAGTCAGAAGAGTGTGAGCACCTTGGATGTCAGGTGTCTTGGTAGAGGTTAATCCTTTAAGGACTCATGACAGATCTGTACCAGGGGAGGTGTTGGTGTGGTCAATTGGATGACCTGAGCCTGTGTGGTAACAACTTGAGATGCCGGGTGTGCTGGAGAGGGAGACTTGTTACGTGACATGCATCACCTGAAATGATTTGGGTCGACGGGCATAAAATAGTGCTCAGTGTCACTATCGTATACTAAATCAGGATAATAATGGAAAAGGAATCCTCAGGAAAGTGGGGGGTCGATATCCTGAGGAACATCTTCGAACTCTGTTATGTTTGCACGGTCCTGAGGTTTGGGAGACGCAGACGTCCGGTCTTGAGCCTGTTGGGCAAAGGTCATGCAACCCAGATTGGGTGCTAGGATCAGAGGGTCTGGCTCATGGATCTCTCCCATGGATTCAGATCCTAGGTCTAATTCAATGATCTGAAGCAATTGTTCTGAGCTACCGCTCTGATCAGAAAGGTCCCTGTGGGTTCGGTCGGGGTCAGAACTGAGAACTGCAGAGGGGGGTCTTAGAAAGCTGTGCTGGTTTGGCCTTCTCATGGGACCCCATTTTAATCATCCCTTGTGGGGAAATAGAGTGGGCTTTCTTAGAGGCCGAGCAATCAGAGGATTTCTCCATCTGGTAAGGGAGTCCTGGTCCTCAGAGTGTTTGCACTTGGAGGCCTTCTTAGACTTAAGAGTCATCTGAACTCCGATCTCAGTCAGACTTATCAGTCTTCTTGGACTTATCCTTTGGGGGGGGGTTCCCTGGAGGATTTGTCCTTCGACTTTTCTTTCTCCTTTTCCTTCTCCTCAGGCTTATCAGAGCCCGATGCCGAAGGGGTTGTGGTACTTTGAAGACCAGGAGCAGAGGCATGGCACAAAGCCTGCTGATAAAGAGTGGCCTTGAACCTTGAGTCCCAAATTTTTGTGGCTTTGCTAAGTCATGGATTTGCAGAGGGAACAAGACTGGACATTGTGACCCTCCCCAAGTCATAAAAGGCATGTACTGTTTGGGTCCTGACCTGGGATTTTCCCTCTGCACTTATCACATCATTTGAAGGACATGGACCAAGATGCCATCTCATTGTTGATTTAATATTGTTTTAAGGGGTGGGTGGGTTTTTTTTTCTGTATTTATGTTTTATGTGGACTATGATTTTAAATATGTAAGCCGCCTTGATTGGGTATCCATTGGGCGGGGTACAAATAAATTTTATTATTATTATTATTATTAAGGCTATTTTAGAGGCCTTTCAATCTGTGAGACAAAATGCGAAGTCAAAACAGTCTGAGTCAAGTGATCAGTGATGGTCTTAAATTCAAAATCCAAAGGAGTAGTCAACAATCCTTAGTCCAAATTTCCATTTTATGAGGTACAAGACGATTTCAACAATCAAAAGTTCCTTCTAAGCTGCTAGTGTGGTGGATGAAAGAAACTGAGAAAGAACGGGAAGACGGAGAGCTACTGCCAAAAAGTTTTCCCTAGTGATTCCAGATGTTTCTGAAGCTAACTGTGCAGAATAACCCATTTGTGTGATTCGCAGAGACCATGAAGAAGAACATTTAGTTTTCTGATGTAAGGAATATAACTTCTTATTCAATGGAGAAATGCTCTAAAATAGCAACATGTGAAGTTATTCTATCCCTTCTTTGATTCTGGGGGACTTCAAAGTCTAGAAAGGTAGCAAGACTGAAATATGCACTAACATATTTTCATTATTCAGTATGTATTCATTTATTATTTTTAGGTATTTTCTATATGGTTCAAGTAATCTGATTGAGGGATAGGGTATGCAACATTAGAGAATGTGCATTCTGAGTTGTCCTCCAGAAGAAGTCCCAGCAGACTGGAGGAGAGCAACTGTTATCCCCATCTTCCAAAAGGGAAAAAGAGGATCCAAATAATTACCATCCAATTAGCCTGACATCAATACCAGGAAAGATTCTAGAGCAGATCATTAAGCACAGAATTTGTAAGCATTTAGAAAGAAATGCCATAATCACAAAATGTCAACATGGGTTTCTCAAGGTCTTTTGTCAGATTTTAGGTGTAATGAAATATACAGATACAGGATGGGGGACACTTGGCTTGGCAAAAGTACATGTGAAAGGGATCTAGAAGTTTTAGTAGGCCATGAGTCGAACATGAAAAAAAGAAAATGTGATCTAGGCTGTATATGTACAGTGTTTAGTTCAAGGAAAGTAATAGTACCACTCTATTCAGCTTTGGCCAGGCCTCACCTGGACTACTGGGTCCAATTCTAGACATCACAATTCAAAAAGGATGTTGACAAGTTGGAGCGTGTCCAGAGGAGAGTGACCAAAATGGTGAACGGTCTGGAAACCATGCACTATGAGGAGCAATTTAGGGAGCTGGGTATGTTTAGCTTGGAGAAGAGATTAAGAGGTGACATGATAGCCCTGTTTAAATATCTGAAAGGATGTCATACTGAAGATGAAGCAATTTTGTTTTCCGCAGCTCCAGAGAAAAGGACCTGGAGCAATGGGTTCAAACTACAGGAAAAGAGATTCTACCTAAGCATTAGGAAGAACTTCCTGACCAGGTCAGGAAGCTGTTCATCAGTGGAACACACTCCCTCAAAAGGTGGTAGAGTCTCCTTCTACAGAGGTTTTTAAACAGAGGATGGATGGCCATCTGTCAGTAGTGATTTGATTGTGTATTCCTGCATGGCAGAGCTTGGACCTGATAGCCCCTGAGGTCTCTTCCAACAATGATTTTATGTAATTTCCTTGAAAACCTCAAGTTATAGTCAGCCCTCCATACCCATAGATTCTTTATCCACAGATTCAACCATCACAACTTGAAAATATTCAAAAAAAATATAAGTTCCAAGAAGCAAAACTTGATTTTGCCTTTTTATATAAGGGAAACCATTATGTTCATAATGAGACTTGAGCATCCATGAATTCTGGTATCCACAGGAGGTCCTGAAATCAAATCCTGGCGGATAGCAAGGGCCTACTTTATTAGATCTAGCAGGAGCATTAACAAAGTGGGTGAAAGGAAACAGGTAGAAGCCAGCAAGTTACCATAGCAGATGAGATAAGACTTTCAGTTTTCATATCAACTATTCAGTTATGTATTTCTTTGTGACAGCCAAAACATATACACTTGCTCCTCCATATTCACTGGGATTAGGGGCACAGGACCCCTGTGAATGTGGAAAACCCATAAATAACAACAACAACAAAAACTATGTTTTTTACCTGAGAGAACACCTCTCTAGGAATCTCTAGGTCCTCCAGGGCAACTCTGTGAATAACCAAATCCTCAAAAGTCAAAGTTGCAAATGTGGACCTTGAGCTTGTTTGGAGGTTCTAGCAGGGGAGCGCAGCTATCGTATACCCTTGACCGAAGAATGGTACACTCCTTCTATCTGGGATGGTCGTCCTCTTCCACCGAGCGCGCAGCTTCGGGAGGGACGCACATGGAGCGGTGAAGGAGGAAGGGGACACCCGCCTAGCCAGCCAGATCAGCCGAATCAACCCTGGCGATCAATGGGGTGACAGATGTTGCAGCCAGATCGCCCTCACATCCAGGGTTAGCGTAACGTAATTTTAATTAATTTATAGCTGTATGTGTAAACTAATAGGTTAAATCCAGGCCAAGCTGATTTTGCATAGGGAGTATGACCAAAGACTAGGAAATTTAAAGGATAGCTAATAAAATAACAAGATTAGTGGGGAGATGGAGAAAGTGAATGAGTAAGGAAAGTTATAACAAAGATTATACGGAGAGAAACTAATGGTTAGTTATGAAATTTATAAGAAGTCACTGAACACTACATGAAGAGAAGTGATAGCCAGGAAGTTTTCTTTGTTGGTTTTTTTTTTATGTTTGTATGTTTGTATGTGTTTATTAGTAGGTAGCTTTAGTTATTTGTGTTTGGTATATGAGTATGGTGGGGTTTTTTTCCTTCTCCTTTTCTTTTTTAGTTAATGGTACTTAATGATAGGAAGGGATGTTGAGGGTTAAGTAAGTAGGTAAAGGTGAGAGGAAGTGGTAAGTGGAGTGGTGAGGGAGAGTAAGTGAGAGGAAAAGGAGTAGAAAGTTAAGTCATAAGAATAGGGAAAGGAGTGAATTGATTGAAGGACTGAATGTGAGAAGGAAATAGGGGATTAAAGAAGTTAAGGTAAGGGAGGTAGCTATTAAACGATTGTTTTTAGTAGGTTAGAAAGAAAGTAGGAAGTAATTTATTGGTGATCTATAGGCTATTTACTATTCATTTTAGTTAGTCGGTTAATGTTTGCTTTGTTTGTTCTGTATGGTATTATATTATATCATGTTTAGTTTTGTTGGTTTGTTGTTTTTTTGTCTGGGTTATTGATTATATGTAGAATTGTTATTTTCATTTTTAATATTTATTAAAAAAAAGTTGCAAATGTGGAGGGATGAGTGTAGTTAGTAGTTTAGGCATTGGATTAGGATTTTGGAACAGTAGGGTTTAAGTCCCTGTTCAGCCATGGAAATCCACTGGGTGACCTTGAGCAAGTCACACTCTTCCAGCCTCAGAGGAAAGCAAGGGAAACTCCCTCTGAATAAAACATGTCAAGTATACCCCAGGATACGGTCCCCTTGTGTGTGTATGCCTCTTAAAGTTGCCTGTCAATTTATGGCAACCTCATGAATTTCATAGGGTTTTGTTAGGGCAGAAATACTCAAAGGTGGTTTTGCCAGTTCCGTCCTCTGAAATATAGCCTACAGCACCTTGTATTCATTGGCGGTCTCCCATCCAAGTACTAACCAGAGTTGACCCTGGTTAGCTTCCATGATTAGACAGGATCTGGTGCCTTTAGGTTATTTGGGTATTTACTGTATATACTTGTGTACAAGTTGACCTCATGTACAAGTCGAGGGAAGGTTTTAGGGCCAAAATCATGGATTATGATATGACCTGGATAAGTTGAGGGTAAAATTTAGAGGTATGTAACAAAGGATGTAAAGGGGAAAACACCACTTCCTTTCCTCCCTCTCCTTCTCTGGAACTCTGACCACCTAACCACACTTCCCTGGTGTTGGAGGAGAAGATTTTAACATCAGATTGAAAAGGGAAGGAACTGGAGAGAAATGGGTGTTTGGTGGGGAGAGATCTGGAGGAAGAGGAGGAGGATGGGGAGAGAAAGTTTTAACATTGGATTGGGAAAGAAGAGTTAAATGAGGTGTTTGGTGGAGAGAGAGATCTAGAAGAGGAAGAGAATGGGGAGAGAAGGTTTCAACAATAGACTGAGAAGGAACCACCTCTTTCGCGCACACAGACACACACACACTCCTACCTGGACAGCTCTTTCAGAAATCACTGCTGAGGCACACGGGGGTGGTACTTCTCTCAGGACCTTTTAAACCAGTATTACTGTATTGACCCATATATAAGTTGACCCAAGATTTTAGGGTCAATTTTTGGGCATACATTTTTGACTTAATAGTTGAGTATATATGGTAGGCCTTTAGAGGCACCTTAGGAACACCCTAAGAAGAAGTGACTTAAAAGCACACAACAATTCCTGCATGGCAATGGGTGGGAATAGATTGCTCTTGTGGTCCCTTTCAACTCTATGATTCTATTATTAAAAAGATTCCATTTGGAAAACAGTTTCAAAATCTGGATTAGTTTTTTAGTTCCATCATCTCTGATATGCAATCAATGTATCTAAACACCATTATGCCAGGTTCAGAGACATTACTATTTATTGGCTTCAAACAATATAGCAGTTGTGGAAGTTGAGAACTTCTCACCTGTTTTGTTCTTCTAGCTTTGCTAATAGTTCCAACTCATCTGGACTCAGGTTCTCAGAATCAGAAGTAGGAGAGCATGCAGGCATAGAGTTGACAGAAGAGAGTCCTTCATGGGAAGAAGAATCAGGGCTGATAGCTGGACTTGCCATCTCAGGCAGTTTGAGAGTAACAGGGATGTTCATTAAAAAAAAATCTTCAGATACAGTTTTCAGAAAAGTCAAAGCATCACCTGAAAGTGGAAAACAAAGCTCTTAAAGCAACAGGCAATTCCCTTTTACATCAGTCCTCTCATCAATATCCTCCTGAGAATTGCCATGATAGATCAGACCAAGAGATCTCCAGCTGCTGCTGGAGATTAAACAGAACATGAAGACTTTTTCCAAGTTCCCAAAACACGAGGATGGCTCTCTGGTGAATTCCCTGTCTGTAGAGAATGGACTGATCTCCACAATATTACCGTATTTTTCGCCATATAAGACACACTTTTTCTTCCCCAAAACGGGGGTGGGGAAGTTGGTGCATCTTATAAGGTGAATATACGCTCCCTCCGCTCCCAGGACCAGCCTAAGGAACGGCCGAGGCCGCGGCTAAAAGGAGGCCTCCTTTCAGCCGCGGCCTCGGTGGTTCAATGGTGGAAGGAGCGTCGCTTTCGGAAGGAGCGTCACTTTCCTTAGGCCGATGCTGGGGTAGGAGGCGTCCTCTGACCCCAGCATTGGCCCAAGGAAGCTTTCTTTGGGTCGATGCTGGGGTCGGAGGAGTCCTCCGACCCCAGCATAGGCCCAAGGAAAGCGTCCTGGAAAGTGTTGCTTTCCATGGGCCGATGCTGAGGTCGGAGGACGCCTCCCTCTCCAGGATCGGCCCAAGGAAAGCTTTCACTATTTAATAAAAAGTAACTACACATATTTACATTCAATGTAATTTCTGAAGGTATAATGTTACAATGGTATTTCATTAGCAGTTCATTTCTGAAGTGTTCACTTTGGCACTCAGTAACTCAACAACTCATCACCTTAATTTGAACACAGGTATGAACTTACAGATCTCACTGCAAGTTAAACTCTGCTTTCTGAAAAACACAAACTGAGCAGGTAGTATATTACTTGCCATATATTAACTCCACTCAAGATAGTTACAAATGTGGAAAGAGTTGATGCTTTGCATCTGCCTGTTTTAGTAAGGGACAAACAATCTGAATTTACTCCTCAAGCTTCTGAATTACAGTAATACCTATTTAAGGGTCAAGCTACATGAACCATAGCAAAATGCCAATCACAGGGCTAAAAAGGAGGGAACCACAAAGATCAAGCAATAAAACATATCCTGCCACACAAGGGTCATCCAAAATATTGAAGTTACAGCATGAAATGCTGTGGCTCAATACACTTTTTCAAATACACTCAAAAGTTTACTAACAAGAAAATACCGTAATATTATATATAGCAGGTCTGGTAGAAGCAAACCAATTCAAAACTGTTATCAAGAGATTACAGTTTCCAATGTAATAAGCTTATCACATGGCACTTACAAGAACGGGAACAGAAAGGGGCAAAAACACATTTTACTGGACGGGAGAATGCCACCAATGCCGCCGGGAGTCCCCAAGGCATTCCCCAGCCATTCCTGGAAGCCGATTTTTGAAGGACAGTTCAAAGTTGTCCTTCAAAAATCAGCTGCCAGGAATGGCTGGGGAATGCCTTGGGGACTCCCAGAGGCATTGGTGACATTCGCCTGTCCAGTAAAATGCGTTTTTGCCCCGTTCCATTCCATTTCTTTCTGTTCCTGTTCCTTAAGTGCCGTACGATAAGCTTAGAAGATTAAGGGCACAAATATGAATTCTGGGGGAAAATAGTAATGAATGGTGTAAAATCCATTTCAAAAACAAAACAAAACAAAAAATCATACACAAGCTTGCACTTTACTGAACCTGTAAATTCTTCATTCCTGACAAAAGGCCTTCACAGGTAAACTGCACTAACCATGACAGACTGTACAAACCAGACAGGCAGGATATGGACAGACTACCTTGCTCTTGCAAAAAGTGAGTGTTGGTGAACTAGCAATTTTTAATATGATAACAGTACAAATAGTTTACTTAAAGTTATAGATGAAAACCAGAAGAAGTTATGATTAATGTTTTATTCAATATATTTATTATCTCCAAGAATATACAGTGGGCCTTCTACATTTGCTGGGGTTAGGGACACAGGACCCCTGTGAAAGTGGGAAAACTGCAAATAAAAAAAAAAAACTCTATGTTTTTAGACGAGAGAACACCTCTCTAGGAATCTCTAGGTCAGGGGTAGGTAGCCTTTCCTCTTTAAGGGCCGAGGGACTTCAACTCCCAGAAGCCTCAGCCATGTTAGCCAATAGTCCCATGTTGGCCAATAGCTCCTGGGATTCTGGCAGCTGAAGTCCCTCGGCCCTTAAAGGGGAAAGGTTGCCTACCCCTGCTCTAGGTCCTCTAGCACAAATCTATGGTCAACATCTGCCAGAAAGTGATCACAGAATCATAGTGGAAGACCTACAAATGCCTAGGGAAGTGTTTTCTCTAATAATCTCTAAGCCCTCCTGTGCAACTTCCAGTAGAGTTGCGTTGGAGGACCATCCTAGAGATTGCTAGAGAGAACATATTAATCAAATCCTCTAATAATCAAAGCTGCAAATGCGGAGGACTAACAGTACTTACAATTTTAAATCTCCTTCCCCACCCCTGATACGTACTGCCATACATTGTAGACATTTTGGAGCAACAAGGCCTCAAAACAAGTCAGTTTTTAACTGGACATTTCAAAGAAAACAAAAATGATGAATTCCTGGTTCAATAGCAAGATGACAACTGAACTATTAACAAAGCACTGGTGAAGAACTTTTAAGATGTAACAGACTAGCTGTATATGAGAACTAGTCTCATGTTTATTGATATCCCTACATCACATCTTGTGATCTCTCAGACTGCAAATGCAGCACTGACATTCCTATCAATAGTATCAAGCACTTCGAAGCTAACAAAGAATTCAGATTCAAGGACAAGCCCTTTTTATGAAAAACCTTCTAACACTTTCTAACAGAGAGGTCATACCACTTTTCCTTAGTATACTAAGCAGCTGTAACAAACTCAAGGACTTAATTGAGCTGCCTTTTGCACAGACCCTAAAGATGAGGAAAGATATATCCTGAAGGAGTTTGTTCAGCCACTTTCACCTCAATCTTGAAAATCTTTTTGGAACATATTGGTTTCAATTCTGCATTGCAGTTATAGATTTGTAACCTGGAGTTACAGATCTGTAATTGTTCCCAGTGCCACATGGCCAGAAGGTGGAGGAACCCACTTGCATGAACACCCCTCCAAAGAACACAGACAACACCTTAAGAAAATGTGACTAACATCATTTTAGAATTTCCCCCCTGCACTGATTCTTAATCCCTTTGCCTAATGAAGAAGCCAGTGGAACTTCAAAAGCTTGCATCATGTATTTTGTACATTTTGGTTGGTCGACTGAAGGTATTACTGCTTTGTGGGTTTTCAATGTTAATGCACTTTGCTCCATATTCAGTAAGACTATGTAGTATTACTTAAAGACAACGTAAATGCACCCCCTCCAACAACCAGCAGCCAGATCAGGCAAAGGAAGTCTGTTCATCTACTGATCGGGGTGCAAAAAGGATGTTTCCAACCCTCTACCACCAGTGAGGAGGCTGCAATAATCAGATGCAGAACTCCTGTCAAATTTCCTTATTGCAGCCTTGTTTACTGGCCAGAGAAGGCTGGAAACATCATCGTCCTTGCTCCCCAATCAACAGCTGAACTCCTGGCTGTTAAGGTGGGCTTGGGAGATCAGGCCATGAGACGTTACTTAGTTACTTATATGTAACTAAATAACCAATGTAGAATATTGACAGGTATTTCTAGTTATGTCATACAAAAGGATAATCACATGTGAAAGACTCAGTTCAGCATTTTCACAATGGTACAGTTGGCCCTTTGTATTCACGTATGAGAAAAAATGTGGAACCTCAAGTCCTGTTGTCCCCAATGGTGGCGTGTACATGCCTTCATTGAGAACAATGGGGTTTGCCATCAGCAAATGCTCAGATCTGCTGATGGCAAACACATGGATGGCAAGACCCCACAGTGTTATGATAAATTGTGACTAAGGCTCTATTTTCAAAATATTAAGGTTTATCATAAGGGTTTGTCCTGCCTTCATATAAAACCGTGCACTTCAGACACAATTTCTAGTGAATGCTAATGTGCCACAAAGACATCCCACAACAAACAAAAAACAAACACCTGTACCCATGATTTATTGGATAATTTCTTTTACACACACACACACACACGCACACTTAAATAACAGTGAACTAACACTGTGAAGGAAAACTGGATTTCAAGGTAGCTGAAGTATCTTTTTCATATCCATTTGTTCTTCTATCAAGTTGCAATATTTTAATATGAATACAGTTCCTATGCCATGTTTAAGATTTTAAGTGGTATTCATTTTAGCTATTCTCTCTAAACTGGATGCCCAGGCATGAAAATAGCAAATGAAATTTAATGTATAAATGATGCATATTACTACAAAACACCGTATTTTCCAGCGTATAAGACGACTGGCCATATAAGACCCCCAACTTTTCCAGTCAAAATATAGAGTTTAGGATATACTCGCCGCATAAGACGACCCCTCTTCCAACGGGGGAAAATGAGAAAGTGTTGGGGGGAAGGACTGCCAATATCCTAGGTCAGGGACCGGCAACCTACAGCCCGGGAGCCGGTTAAGGCCCTGGGCCCTGGACTTACCGACTCAGGCTGAAGGTTGCTGCCTCCGCTGCCGTCAGGGTGTGTTTTCGGCGGCGCATACCGCGGCCGCCATTTTGGAAGTCAAAATGGTTGTCGCGACGCGTTTGCGCATGTGCAGTACTCTTGTGCATGTGCAAACGCGTTGTGGCCGCCATTTTGGAAGTCAAAATGGCGGCCGCGACATGTACCATAGCGGCTGTGGCCGCACGTGCTACGGCGACGGCCGCAGTAGCGGCCACGGCGGCAGCATGCACGGGGGTCGCGCGCGCCAGAGGAGGGTTCGTGCGCGCGCACCACCATTCCCCCCCCTCAGCCCAGGTCTCAAAAAGGTTGCTTGTCCCTGTCCTAGGTGATGCATTCTGGGGTATGTACAATTTGCAGCCAAGTAAGTGACCCTGGGCATGTCACACACTCTCAGCCTCAGAGGATGGTAATGGCAACCCCCATTTGAAGAAACATGCCAAGAAAAATTCATGATAAGATTGCCTTAGGGTTGCTACAAGTCGGAAAGGACTTGAAGACACATAATAACAAAAAAGTCTGCAATTGTTTCATAGGTAGTACATGGGAAT
>CM034703.1:211312365-211324036 GCA_020142125.1 Phrynosoma platyrhinos
ATATGCCTCCATTCCTATGAGGTCACAGACCTCTTTGTAGGCAGAGGAAAACAGATTCCTCAAGGAGTTTTCATGCTTTTGCATCAGGAACATTTTGATAGGTCTTCAGGTAAAACATGCCAATCCAGTTCAAATTTAAGAAAAATTGTTTTATCTTGGCTGGAGGTCCCAATCCACTGGCTCACTCTTCAGGGTTCCCTTGTTGCAGCTACAATGTGGTATCTCACAATCAAGAAATGTGCTGGGGTAGCTGTGTTGGCCATTTAACACATTCAAACAAACAGTAATACCTTTATTGGCCAACCAAAATGCACAATAAGCTGGCAACAAGTGGCCAATAAAGGTATCACTGTTTGGTGGATTTTTGTTTGAATTTGCTAAATGGCCAACACGGCTACTCTTGCATGTTACCAAAGTAGCAGCTTTGAGTCCAATTCAAGTAGAAAGGCAAGATATAAATTACATAAGAACACCACCACTCTCAGGCCAAAAGCCACACCGCAGTTGCATAGCACAGATGTATGTCCGGAGTTACACTATGCCACCCTTATTGTAAATCCCAGCATTATGCAACCAAACTCTTATCAGGCAATGTGCTTGTTTATTATCCCACTGCAGAAAGGAGAATGTGCATTGGCAATGAATGGCTGTTTCCACAATCCCAGTGAATCAAATGGTAAACAGAAGGCAAGAATAAACAGATAAATACCAACCAAGTATGAGCAACTGTGTGAGTTATGGCTATGCTTGCAGAACTCCCTCATGTAACAGTGAACTGAATACAACAATTGTGCAACTGTTGAAAAAGTACCACCACACAAGAGGAGGAGTTTAGGCATGTATACAAAACCAATTCAATTTTCTTCTGCTCCTGTTGAAACATGTGGAATGGCTACATTTAGCCTACTGTATATGGTTCTGGTAACTAGGTCTCAAAAAAGAAATAACAGAATCAAAAAAGGTATAAAGAAGAGCCATTGAAATAATTACAAGAGTTACTTCTGGTGAAAGGGAAAGGCAAGGTTGTTGCTGTTGCTGTGTGCCTTCAAGTAGTTTCTGACTTCTTTAATTCACAGTGACCTAATAATGTGAAGGAAAACTGGATTGCAAGTAGCTGAAGTATCTTTTGCATATCCATTTGTTCTTCTATCATCAAGTTGCATTATTTTTAATATGAATACAGTTCCTATCCATGTTCAAGATTTTAAGTGGCTTTCTTGGCAAGATTTGTTCAGAGGAGGTTTGCCATTGCTTTCCCCTGAGCCTGAGAGCATGTGACTTGTACAAAGTCACCCAGTGGGTTTCATGGCAGAGTGGGAAATCAAACCCTGGTCTCCAAAGTCATAGTCCAGCCCTCAAACCACTACACCACACTGACTTAGTTTAGGAAAAAAGAGAACTACAGTGGATATGACTGAGGCATATATAATTATGAAAGACACCTTGAGTAACTTCCTTTGGCAGAAAAACAGGATATATATTTATTGAAAAAATAAAAATACACAGCATGTAGAAAAAATGGAAAAAGAAATCATTCCCTCTTTTCATATTAGTAGATTTTCTGCTGGAACTGCCCAGATTGAAGTGTTGCTACTGGGCAAAAGATCCCCTCAGTGACAGGTTCAAAGCTAAGGAAGACCCTCCCAACAGAGACTCAACCAACACCTACCTATATGCCATCCCACAACAGCTGGAGACCTTTTGCCCCCACCCCCCAGGACTTTCCATCTTTGTCATTTGTTTTTATACTTCTATTAATTTACCTGTTTTATTGTATTTTTCATTTTTTTTTCTTTTGGTGAACTATCCTGAAAACTTGGTTATAGGACATCATAAAAATGCCTAAAATTAAAACAAAATGCCATGGTCATCCAGTGATATCCATTGACCAAACTTGAACTTTTGGCAAGCTGACATCCATTCATCCAATAGGAATTCTTTTTCTTCTCCTTCCCTTGCTACCCACAAGTCCTACCAATAGCTGTTTTGGGGGAACCAGACAGTAGAAGATAGTAAATCACTCCCTGTTTAATTAATGATATAAGTTGTCTATTGGTAGGAGGCACTAATTGCAAATAACTCACTATCTGTCGCTTCAGGAATGGCAGAAGGAAAATATTCCTTCATAAAACATGGCATAAGGAATTCTTTGTCACAAGATATAGTACTACAGAGGTTAGCTAGCTTTGAAGCATTAGCAAAATTCATGGAGGATGAATTTCTCAGTGGTTTTATGGAACTTCCATGTTCAGAAGCAGTATGCCATCAAATAAAGGGGAACAGCATCAGGACAGAGCTATTGTCTCCTGGAACACTATAGGACATGTAATAAGCTGAATTAGATGGACTTTTAACCCAATCCAACAAGGCTCTTAAGTTATATCAATAAATAATAATAATAATAATAATATATTTATTTATACCCCGCCTACAATCGAGGCGGCTAACAACTATTAAAATTTGTACAATGTAAATATAAAGAGACGCGACCAACCCACCCCTTAAAAAAGTATTAAACCAGCAACAATTAAAACAATTAACTAAAATAAAACTAGATTATAAACAATAATAATAATAATATAATAAAATTATACATATATACATATATACATACATATATATATATATATATATATATATATATATATATATATATGTCTAATTTAGTACAATACCACCAGCGGTATCCCAAATGGCAGAGAGCAAGCTAACTACTCCTATCTGGCACTTTTAAATAATTACTTTTTACCAAACAATCATGCTGAAACAATTTACTACAATTCAGTGAAAAGAGAAACATGAAATTGAAAACAGAACCAAATATGCCACACTTCCATTTCTTGTCTAGTTCTTCCTGTTTCTGATTCTCTTCCTCCTTTCTCAGAGGATCTTGGTGTGTATTCAACAGAAAGTGCATCAGAGGCCAACCTCAGTAACTTCCTTCTCTCCTATACCGCCTGGAGTGTGCTTGAAGCAAAAATTGTACACTCCTCTTCTACGTTGGACTCAGTGTGCTGAAGTACATGGAATCAGGTGACATTTTTGCTGAAGGTGTGTGCGCTTGTGTACAGAAGTAACATGAGTGTTATACCTTCAATAAAACAACACCAAAATGTGAGCTAGTTTACTGTATGATCCAAGTGATGATCTGAACTGAACACCAGATATGTGGACATGTTGAAAGAAATTAGTTTCCACATACTCAGTTCCTACAAGGGAGGGTATAGTAATTAACAGGAGCTGGCAACTGTGTAAGAACAAATAAAAACTTTTGGTATGGGAGACACACACACAAACACAAATTGAAATCCTTGCCAGCTTGGCATCATTGATTCTTTTATCATGATATGATTTTATGTTGAAATATCACTTGTCCAAATGCAACATAAAGTTAACACCACAGTAAAGGTTTCTAAGGGCCTGAACAGACTGCCAGAAATAATGTAGCTTGAGACCGCTTTAACTGCCCTGGCTCAGTACTAGGCAATCATGGGAACTGTCATTTATTGTGGCACCAGAGTTCTCTGATAGAGAAAGTTCAATGTCTCAGAAAAAAACTACATTCCCATGATTTACTAGCACTGTGCCAGGACAGTTAAAGCGGTCTCAAGCTGGATTATTTCTGGCAGTCTGTTCAGGCCCTAAGACAGCAGCTGTATTTACAACCTTTCCAAAACAAAACCTAACTTAACTATGCAAAGGGGTCTTGTAGCACTTTTGAGACTAAGCTCCTTTACAGACTGCCAGAAGTAATGCAACTTGAGACCACTTTAACTATCCTGGCTCAATGCTAGGGAATCATGGGAATTGTAGTTTTTTCTGAGACATTGAGCCTTCTCTGTCAGAGAGCTCTGGTGCCATAATAAACTACAGTTCCCGTGATTCCCTAGCACTGAGTCAGGGCAGTTAAAGTGGTCTCAAGCTACATTATTTCTGGCAGTCTGTAAAGGCCTAACTGAAAGAAAGAAGTTAGTAGCATGAACTTTTGTAGACTTGAGCCTACCTCCTCAGATCATGCTACCAATTTCTTTCTTTCAGTTAGTCTCAAAGGTGTTACAAGATCCCTTTGCATACTGATTTTCCAGACTAACATGGCTATGGCTATGTCCCTGAATTCTACTGACTTAATTATTTATATTAAGTTTATAATTTAATAACCATGAAAGGAAAAAAACTGCCTGATATCTGATGTGTTAAATAACGCCTCTTGCTAACACAAGGTGTAATTCAAAACGTTTTGATGGTCTCCATTTTAATAAATGGGACAGGAGGAGAACTGCAATACTGAGAACCAGCTCTGCTGCCTGATGTGGCAATAATATGCAAAGGGGTAGCACCTCTAAGACTTAACTGCGAAAGAAGCTTCTTTCTCTCAGACTACAAGGTATCTTAGCATATTGATATTCCATACTAACATGGCTATGTCTCTGAATTGTACCTCTGTGGCAACAGGACGTAAGCTGCTAAGAGCAAGAAAGGCTTACCAAATAAAGAAGGCCTTTCTCTTGACTGAACAGGAATGGAACTAAATTGCACAAATCCATGCAGCATTCTGATTTTCCAGACTACCACAGGAAGGGTACACGCTCCTCACTTCACTTCCTCCTGTAACCCCCCCCACAAAAATCAATACTTTTTGCCCCAAACACCCTCTACAGGATTTAGGAACATGTTCTGGTGCCTTCCTGGGCCTCTAAAGGGCATTTTGAGGAAAAAAAATGTTTTTAACTCCTGGAAGAACCAAGAAGACTCCAGACATAGTGGAACTACCCTCCACACGCACTAGAGATCGTATTTTGACATTCTGGAGTAAAAGAACATTTTCCAACCCCCATTTTAGATGGATGAATGCACAAGCAAGCACCCTTGCCATCAAGAGTTGCTTCAAGACTATTTCAAAACACTCATACTGGAGAAAGAGCTTCATGAGAAGATACCCACTGTCATTCATCACATCAACCAGCATGGCTCAGATACTGCAGCTAACCTCCAAATAAAAATACTAAATGCATATTTATATGCACAATATTGAATATAAGGCTACACTTTTTGTCTCAATGTTCTCACTTTCAAATATGATATAAGTCTTTAAAACGATAGGTTTACAGTGACATGTTACTGCAAGACTACAATCTTATTCACTTTTAGTTTGAAATATATCTCAGTAAACTCCACAGAACAAAAATAGGAGAGAACTATATATGTTTCCTTACAGATAGATGCTCTTCAGCTGTTTGGATATGGTAAAAAAGCCTATACAGATTTCAGGGCAGTAAGGACACTTATTAACCACTATATAAAAACTATTGCCTGTTTTGTGGGCTCTGACCACAAATGCTTGTGGAACAATAAGAATTCATTTTTTAATTCATGGTCAGTGACACCAGATTGTGTGTCACTGCTACTACAACAGACTGATATAGCCACCTCTCTAGAACTTCACCCCAAACATTTTGGATGCCGGATCAAATACGTGCTAAAGGCACTGCTTCACAGTAGAGCAAGCCTATAACTAGCCACAATCAGTTGCAGCCAGCCATACAGGATGAGTTACACAAGTTGTTCCCTCCCATTTCTGCCAAGAAAGAGAAAAAATATGTATGCATGTGTCTGGAGGTGGGCTTGTAAGCATCTGAGTTTGTTAAGTTCTGCAGACCTATTACCAATGCTACAGTAGTTCATGAACATATTTCACTGAAGGAGAAAAAAGAGAATACAAGGCAAGAGTATCCCTCTTAGGGTTTCACTCCATTCCTTCTTTTCTCAGCCTCAAACATATGCATATAGTGGGCCCTTGGCATCCACTAGGGTTTGGTTCCAGGACCCTCCATGAATACCTAAATCCGTGAACACTCAAGTCCCATTAAATACAATGGCATAGTAAAATGGTGTCCCTTACATGCAAAAAGCCTTGCTTTTTGTAATTTATATTTTTTTGAAATATTTTCAAGCTGTGGATGCTCAAATCTGTGGATAAAAAAAAATCAGTGGATATGGAGGGTCCTGTAATTCTGGGCAGCCACAGTATCCAAAGGATAGAGAGGAGATGCTAGAATGAACACTGTTGACCATGCAGGAGAAATGACCGAGGGCTTGTTATCTTCTAAAACATAGCAAAGACACAATTTGTAGCTAAAGGAGCAGGTGGCTGTTCCTCATAGCTAGCAAGATCCATATTTCAAAAGCTACCAAAAAAAAAGCAAAAAAAAAAAAAAAAAAAAAGCAAAGTACAGTAACATTCACAATCCACAAAATAGTGATACCTTTACTGGGCCAACTAAAATGCGTAGGAGTGGCTTGCCTGCATAGATATCCCTCCATACTCAGACCACCACCACAACCAACTTGACAAAATACAGGCCTGTTACTAACATTTTCAATTTTTCCTCCTGTTTTATTTTTAACATCTCTGTCTGATGAAGAAGCCAGTGGAGCTTTGAAAGCACGTGACACGTATCTTATGCATTATGGTTGGTCCAATGAAGGTAGCAATGTTTTGTGGATTTTGGATGTTATTGTACTTTGTTATATGGCCAACATGGCTATCCCTGGACATGTTTAGAAGAAAAAGCAAGTTATGCTAAACACATCAGACACTCAAACTTTTAACAGTTCCGTCATTCTACCAAAAAGGTCAACAGGTAGTTGCCTAAACATTCAAAACAACTTCAAACTGATGTGATATATCAGTTTGTTGTTACCGTGTGCCTTGAAGTAGTTTCAGATTTATGGAGACCCTATCATGGGGTTTTCTTGGCAAGTTTCTTCAGAGGGGGCTTGCCATTGTCATACTCTGAGGCTAAGAGTGTGTGCCTTGCCTCATGATGTGTCATACTGTGACATACTCAATACTGATGACTGCCTATTGTTTTTAAAATGTACTTTACCCATCTCTTAAGAACAAGTCCTGTGTTGTAGTAGTACAGCCGGCCCTCCATTTTTGCAGGGGATCCATTCAACCTCCATGAAAACGGGAGATTTGCTAACATCCAAGCCCCATAGGCTTCAATGGGGCGTGTCCCATTGATTTTAACAGAGGTTGCCCCTCCGTGAACATGCAAAACCACTGACTTCAAGTCCTCAAGAACGAAGGGGTGACTGTAGAAGGTCTGTGCAACAAGGAGCAACAAAAAGATAATATTAAGCTACTGCACTGCAAAAGGCAGGCTTTTAATTTGCGTATATTTTTACTCTGTTACAGCCAGGTTTTCAGCACTGACAAACATTTCAAAACAAAAGTGGATGATTTATAGAGTTTAAGTAAAGTAGTTCTTTACAATTTGCTTTTTTTAATGGCAGGAGATTAAAATAGATAAAACAAGTTTCACCTATTCAACTGGAGCAGTAGACCAATGAGTTGTAATATAAAGCATGACAGACTACTCCAGCCACAGCACAGACAATAAGATATGGTAAACAGCAATGTACTCTTAATTGTATATTTCATTTCTAAAGGGCAATGCCTAAAAGCACTAACGCACACACAGAACAAGCTTTCAAGTAAGGAACTGTATTTGTTCTACAGATAAGTATTAGTAACAGTGAAATGTACCCCAAATCAGCCTGCAAATCTCTTACACCAGGGGTAGGCAACTTTTTTGAGCCGGGGCCCGGGTTGCTGTCCCTCAGACAATTGATGGGCCGAAGCACCAAAAATAAATAAATAAATAAATAAATAAATTAATTAAAATTAAAATTAAAAAAGAATTAAAAAATTTAAAAAATGCATGCACACTCTCTCAGCCCCAGAAAAGCCATGGCAAAACCCCTGTGAAGATTTTGCCAAGAAAACCCTAAGAACAAGTAATAACGACAATAATCAATATCATCATGGGGGGGCGGCGGCGGTGGGGGGGGCGGCGGCGGCAGGACCGGTTTGGGGCCAGTCCAAAGGCCTTGCTGGGCCGCATCCGGCCCCCGGGCCTTAGGTTGCCTACCCCTGTCTTACACCTTGGCCATGCCAATGTAATAAACTGGGGACTGGGAATGCTAACAGGACTCAAGGACTCAAAATGGTAAAAATAAAAGTTTGATACTGTCACCACATTCCAATATTTTAAGTGGTTAGCTGTCTTGATTCGCCACAAAATCGAACACTCAGTGAATGTCAAAATAATAGTTGAAAAAGCTCTTATCTTTCTAAAATGATTTTATATCCCAGGTTTACCACAGTTCAGAGAAGAAATTACTTTCCATTTTCAGTGGAGTTGTGACATGACTTCAGATTGCTGACATCAAGAGTGAAGCCATTAAATATTAAGTCTTAAGGGCACCTGAAGGCTGAGATTCCAAGCAATCATTACTTAACTATAGAAGCTAGAAATGACTGTTTGCCACCAAATGTTAAACACTAGCTCAGGTACAGCTCTTATCACTTCTGTTTATTAGGCTATGACCTTATACATCAGGACAGAAGCCAGAAACAAACCATTCATGAGCCAGTGTTACCAAGTCAAGCAGTTTTTTCAACACTACATTTGTAACAAAATATTTTCAGTGACAAGCATTTTGACAGCTATAGTCAAGAGCTACCTGATAACCATGACAGGCAATTGAGATTTTTGTGCATCCCCCCCCCCCCATTTTTCAGGCCATTCAACAACAGTTGGCACCCATGCATACATTAATTCTTCCTTCTTTTGGAGATAGTTTGGAAACAGTTCCCCCATTGTTTAGGCTGTAACACTGGACTTCAACTAGGGCTAAAAACAACTGCCTAATAACATTAGAAAGCTTCCCAGTTTCATTTGAGTTTAATACAAATATCAAGACTCTGGGTGGATGGATAGATACCTCTGCTGTCTGCCTTCTAGGCAGTTAATATGAATACTTGGTTACTTAAAGCTCTTCTCTTTTCCAAATTCAAAACACAGCTAAAGGAGATAAACTTCACAATGCTGCTTATTTTGGACAAATTAATTTTACAAGCATTACATAATACTAAAGCCAAATGTATGCAACAAACTTTCAGTGAAGAACAGCTGGATGGTGCTACACTGTATAAAAACTGTATCAAAAAAATAAGTGCCCTAGATTCCTATCCTAATTACTGAAGTCCATCAGAAGTGAACATGATAAAAGATCTTTCCACTGTTAGCAACAAAACAATTACAACCTATCTTCTGAGCACACTGTCAAACTAGGATTAGGAATTATGAGGCTCTCCAGATGTTGCTGGACTGCAGCTGGACTGCAACTACCAACAGCCCTGGTCAACATACCCAAACATAAGAGATGCTGGGAGTTATAGTCCAACAACGTGGGGAAGGCTGCTCAATTCCCACCTTAGAACTGGACCATGGAAATGTTACTGAAAAACAACCTAAAAACACACCGTAATTCAAAGACAGGGAAAAAAACTATTCAGGAGACATGATAAAAACAGTGAAGGTGAAATTGTCTGGAACCAAAAGCCGAATCAAGAAGCAAGATTCTTTTCAGAAGAATGGAGTTATTCTGGCTGGTAGACTAGATTATGTTTTCTTAACTCACACAAAACCAGTAACACCCAAAACAAACACATTTAACATTAAGACAATGGCTGCTTCATCTGTTCCTGAACAGATGCCTCTCTGATTGCAGAGAATGATAAAGATGAAAATATGATCACAGAGAAGCTGTACACAGACAAATCTCTCAGACCAAGAGCATCTCTATCCCCAAAGTATACTATTTCTTCTAATCAATGACAACACTGATGGGTCAGGAAGTAGTTACCAAAGCAAAGGAAGTATGTGATCCAACTGGTGCTGGGCATAGGCATAATAACATAATGTAAGAACAATCTTGAGGGATTAGAGCAAAGGCCTACCCAGTCCAACATTCTGTTCACACAATGGTCAAGCAGGTGACTCTGGGGAGAAGACCATGGGGCACAACAACGTAACACCACCCTCCTGCTTCTCTTCCCCAGCAGTTTGTATAGAGCAGGAACCGGCAACCTACAGCCCGGGGGCCGGTTAAGGCCCAGGTCCCTGGACCGCCACGTGTTTTTGCTGCCGCGCGTGCCACAACCGCCATTTTGATTTCCACTTGATTTGCACGGGGGCGGCAGCGTGTGCGGGGAGGGGAGTGCGTGTGCGTGCGCATGCCACCATCCCCCCCCCTCAGCCCAGCGGCGGGAGGGACTTTGCAGGACCGGCCCCAAGGTAAAAAAGGTTGCCTAACCCTGGTATAGAGTGTTGTTGCTGTGTGCCTTCAAGTCCCTTCAGTTTACAATGATCCTAAAATAAACTTTGTTCAGAGGGGTTTTGCTTTTGCCTTTGAGGTTGAGAGAAGGTGTCTTGCTTATGGTGGGTTTCCATGGACAATTGGGGATTTGAATCCTAGCCTTCAGAGTGTCAGGCCAATGTTCAAAGCACTACACCACATGGGCTCATAGGGTGGCATACTGCCTCAAATACTGCACACAAAACACAGTCACCATAACTAGCACTCTTGCCTTATTTGCCAGAGGGAACCTAGGGTTCAAACCTCAGAACAGCTGCATACATACTGGATGCCCTCCAGCAAGTTCCTATTTTCATTCTTAGTGCCCAGATTAAAAAATCTGCACACTTAATGGCATGCACAGGTTGGGGAAGGAAATAATTGAAGAAGGTTGCACAATCCTCTCAATGCTCAGAACATGCAATAAATGGTAATTGGTGACCTGCCTTGGGGAAAGAAATCACAAAGCACTCCTTAGTTGGCAGGGATGGAGAAAGGACAAGTCATTACTTCAGGGGATTAGCACAGATTGACACCTTCACAGTTTGGAAAGGAAGTCTCTTCCTTCCCAATAAACCAAGGGATCCTGGAAGGGAATGAAGGGGAAAGCAGCCTTATTAATCTTTCCCATGTAAGAAGGCAGCCCCAAGGCGGAGGGGGGGGGGCAATTAGGCAGTTTGGACAGACCCATTTGGGTCCAAAACACACTGCAGAAAGCATCCAGTTTGAGACTGCTGTAACTGCCCTGACTCAGTGCCAGGGAATCTTGGGAATTGTAGTTTATTGTGGCACCAGAGCTCTCTGACAGAGAAGGCTCAATGCTTCACAAAACTACAGTTCTCAAGATTCCCTAGCATTGAGCTAGGGCGGTTAAAGCGGTCTCAAATTGGATTGCTTCTGCAGTGGGTTTGGGACCATCCTTAAGCTTCAGGACACCGCGTTTAGCGGTTTGAGTGTTGGAGTAGACTCTGGAGACCAGGCTCAAACCCACAGGCGTGACCTTGGGCAAGTCACACTCTCTCAGCCTCAGAGGAGGGCCACGGCAAACCCCCTCTGAAGAAACTCGCCAAGAAAACCCCGTCATAGGCCTTAGGGCCGCCATAAGTAGGGAACAACGTGAAGGCACACAACAACAACCCACCCTTCTCAAGCCAGAAACCACAGAGGGACCCAGGCCTTGCTCTGCAGGCTGCAAGGAAGCGCCAGACCCTGAACTTGGCTCTCTCCTCAGACCTCGGGGCGGGAGAGGATAGCCTTCCCAGACTCTCAGGACGAGGAGGAGGAGGACTGAATGGTGGTCTGTTGGAAGCACCACATATCTGTCGATACACACACACCGCTTACAGGGAGCCATTCGACGAGAAAGGGCCAGGCCGCCAAACGCCACAAAAGGGCCACAAAAAGGCGGCCGGGTGTGTGTGTGTGTGTGTCTCCTGAAGGGGCTGCTGCGAGGGGAGCGCCT
>CM034703.1:211338179-211350116 GCA_020142125.1 Phrynosoma platyrhinos
GCACTAACCCTAACCCTTAAAGTGACTCAATTTGCACTATTTCTGGCAATCTGCAAAGGCTGAGTCAATCCTGGAGCCCTGGGATCAAACTCACAACCTTGTGGTTTGTAAGTGAGTGGCCTACAATACAGGCATTTAACCACTGCAGCACCAGGGCTCATGCCCATGCACATATTTCTATACCAATTCTCTTCAAATAGTAACTTGTGGTCCTAGAGTAGAGGCAAGCAAAGTGTGGCCCACAAGCCCCATACAGCCCTTGGGACCACTAAGGGCCTTTACAGACTGCCAGAAATAGTGCAAATTGAGTCCACTTTAACTGCCCTGGCTCAGTGCTAGGGAATCATGGGAACTGTAGTTTATTGTGGTACCAGAGCTGTCTGACAGAGAAGGTTCAATGTCTCAGAAAAAAATACAGTTCCCATGATTCCCTAGCACTGAGCCAGGACAGTTAAAGTGGACTTAAGCTGCACTATTTCTGGCAGTCTGTAAAGGCCCTAAGTGTGGCCCATGGGATTCCTCACGAAGACCGTCAAACACGGTCCCCTTAAAACGCCCCTCATTTAAATAAAATTTCCCGGCTGATTTTGGGGCACTTTTTTTGCCCCCAAACTGCTCCAAAATCTCCCCAAACCACCTACAGTTTGCTTTCCTAACTACCGTAGCCTCCCAAACCTCTCCAAATCAGACAAAAAAGGAAAACCAATCAACTCAAACTAGGCAAAATGGTAGCCAGAAGTGGCACCATGTTCCTTTAGTTGTGCTGAAATGTGCTGCTGCGGCCTGCTGTACAGGAAGGAAAAAATGGCCCATGGTCTGTTTGCAGTTGCCCACCCCAGCCTAGCAGAAGATGTATGTTCCCACCTCTCCTTTGCAATGGATTTATTGGTTGGCAAATTCTGGTCTCTCCATCTCAAATGGGAAAAATACCTTTTCACACAGCAGTTTTTGAGGCAAGCAAGTTAAACTCTCTGAAGCACTCACATTAAAGCTATTGCATACATTATTTATAATAAGAGTAATGTAAGTTTGTACTCTTTTGTTCTGAAATGTCTCACTCAATAGTGATTCTCTTTTACCACTTTTAATTTAGAGGTGATTTTATTGCCCTCTTTACTTCTATTGTCATTACTTTTGTCAGCATTATTTATTAACCGATCCACATTAATATTGTATAACTTTACTGTACAGAGAGATGGCAGTCTGCTTGCACAGAGCAATATCTTCTTTCCAGAAATGCTGCCAACTTACTTTAAACAAACTTTTAAACTTTGTCCACAAAGTCTGTGGATAACTTTATGTTTCTCCATATAACAATGTGCCTTCTTTCTAACTGAAGGTACATAGTCCATCAGCTGATCCAGAAGCTTCACTACACTAATTCAGGATTGTGTCACAGCACATCACCAGCCAGAGCTTGGAATGTTAGGCTTAAAAATTAATTCGTTACGGTTGATAACTAGAAAGGAGAAAATTAATATCTTGCTAATGTGAGAGGAATATATTTTATTTAAAAACCACAACACAAAAACAACAACATGTGACTGACAGAGAATGGCATGTTTGTTGTTATTTGCAGTCAAGTCAGCTTCAGTATATAGTGATGCTATGAATGAGAGATCTCCAAGACACCCTGTTATTAATAGCCCTGCTCAGGTCTTGCAAACTCAGCGTTGTAGCTTCCTCGATTTAATCAATTCATCTATAATGTGTTCTTCCTCTTTTCCTATTGCCTTCCGCTTTTGTTGTTGTGTGCCTTCAAATCGTTTCCAACTTAGGGCCACCTTAAGGTGAATCTGTCACAGGGTTTTCTTTGCAGAATTTGTTCAGAGGGGTTTGTCCTTGCCTTGGCTAAGAGTGTGTTAATCGCCCAAGGTTACCCAGTGGATTTTCATGGCCGAGTGAGGATTTTAATCCTGGTCTCCCAGTGTCCTAGTCCAACACTCAAACCACTATACCATGCTGGCTTGTTTTACTGAGCATTATTGTCTTTTGTGGGTTTTTTCAGGCTGTGTGTCCATGTTCTAGAAGAGTTTCTTTCTGACGTCAGAAAGAAACTCTTCTAGAACATGGCTACACAGCCCGAAAAAAAACCACAAAAAAACTATGGATGCCGGCCATGAAAGCCTACGACTTCACATTATTGTCTTTTCCAATAAGACATCTCATGATATGTCCAAAGTATGACAGCTTCAGTTTATTTGTCTTGGCTTCTAGTGAGATTTGCTTTTGGACCCATTTATTTGTCTTTTTGGCAGTGCATGATATCTTTAGAATTCTCTTCCAGCACTGTATCAAATGAACTGATTCTCTTCCTGTCAGCTTTCTTCATTGTCCAGCTTTCATATGCACACATATAAATACATACACACAGTATGTCATATTTCTTGCAAGGGTTGTTCACACATACACACACATGTATATCTATTTCTCCATATATGCACACACAATGTACATACACCCACATATTTTATAGTTGTGTTCATACTTAACACACACACACACACACACACACACACACACATACAGATGTGCTCAAAGTTAATCTAAAGCGATCCTTGTACCTATCTTCCCATAACGATATCTATATATTGATATCTGTGTGTGATATCAGAGTTGCCTCTCCATTCTCACGGGGGATCTGTTCTGGACTCCCCCCAGGTGAAAAACGGAAATTTCTGGATATTCAAGTGTGGATATTGGCTTGAGTGGAGGAGCATGCTGCAGGCATCCCAGCCCATTTTGTCCCCCTCTTTTCACCACTCATGAACAGGCGAGGGATGCAGACCTGAAGTCCACAAAAATAGAGGGGTGACTCTGTGTGTGTGTGTGTGTGTGTGTGTGTGTATGTGTATACATATATAGGTAAGGTAAGGGTATTCCCCATTGACAAGGTTGTCAAGTCATGTAGGGGGCAGTGCTCATCTCCGTTAAGCCAAAGAGCCAGCTTTGTCAGAAACTGCTCTGTGATCATATGGCCAGTATGATTGCACAGAACATGAACAACCAAAAGGACAAACAAATGGGTCCTAGAGCAGATCACGTCAGAGATATCCCTAGATGTCAAGATGACAAGACTAAGAGTGTTGTACTTTGGACACATTATGAGAAGGCATGAATCGTTGGAAAAGACAATAATGTTAGGAAAGGTGGAGGGAAGTAGAAAGAGAGGAAGGCCACATGCTAGATGGATGGGCTTTATTAAAGAGACCATGAATATGAGTTTGCAGGACCAAGGCAGAGCAGTACTGGACAGGGAGGCCTGGAGATGTCTCATCCATAGGGTCGCCATGGCTTGAGACTGACGCGAAGGCAGTTAATAACAATAACAAATGCACACACACATACATGTGTGTTTTTTGTCTCTCTCACACACATACATGCTTAGAATCTAATCTTTAGGCACATAACTTACAATGGTCCCCAGGCAAATTATTTTTGGGAGAAGAACTTTCTCAATGGCAAGAATCACCTCGATGCAGATCACTGCTGTTGTTGAGACTCCAATCTGGAAATGACGAGCCATTTTCTGATAATAGAACTGACTGGTAAGCCACCAAATGGTGATGGCAACCCTATCTTCCACAGTGTTGGCCCTCGTCATCAATGTGTCCCTCACCTGCAGATGAGGTCTTAGGGCATCTGCTATTTCAAATAAGGTAGATTTGGACATCCTAAAATTCCTTATCCACATATCTTCATCCCATAAAGGAACCACTTCTTCTGCCCACCAGTTCCTGATCACCAGTGATCTCACCCACCAGTGACATGGCTCTGGGACATTGGAGGCTAGGTAAGCCATTGTGCTGTGGCTTTCCTGGGGCCCAAGAGAGCTACGTATGCAGAGACTCCCCTGATACCTTGAGATGTTTCCAACGGCTCAGCAACCTTAATACCTCCCTGCACCTTTGCTGCCGCACCGTCTCCAACATCTCATATCTCATAATTAACTGTTGTATCAACAACACAGGAGTATCCATCCTCCCAATGCAAGCAATTCTACTGTTGAGAAGGGCAAAGATGTTAATGGTGAAATAAAGTGGCAACAAAGAAGTAGCAGCATCAACCTGGAAATAAAGTAATGTGATGCAAGTACCATGCATCTATCTGTGTATGTGCAACTACACCATTTTTACTTTATCAATGGGATTCCTTCACTCTGTGTGAAATGCAAAAGCATTTTGTTTTGTGCTTCACATATTATTACATGTTAATTCTAATTGTATGTGATATTCATTCGCACAATTGCTCATCATTATTGCTTTATTTACAGGATGCTTTATTAGTGCTTTAATCTCTCTTTAATAACGAAAGTGGCCCCCGTAAAATAAAGTCCTCAGTTATGTTTTGCAGTAACAAGAGTAAGAGTTACTTCTTTGACTGTAATGGCCAGAACTATAATTCAGTGCAATGAATTTCAGTGGAATAGGCTGTCTGTCTGATATTATAACTCTGTGGAGATTATCACATGGAGGATAAGGACAGGAGAGAAGCAGATTGCTCCCATCCTTATCCCATCCTTATTGCGCAATTGCCTGAAAGTTTATCACACACGTCACGCTTCTCCCATCATTATCCTGTCAATGAAGTAGAATTGTCCTGTCAGTTTTCATTAATGGAACTTCCGTTAATGAAAAGTAACAGGACAGTTCCATTTCATTGATGGGATAATGACTGGATGAGCACGACGTTGTGTGATAATTTTCAGGCAATCGTGCAATAAGTCCATTTAATTGACAGGATAATGACAGGATAAGTACAACATTGTATGATTATCTTCGTGCGATTGTGCAATAAAGATGGGAGTGATCTGCATCGCTTCCATCCTTTTCCCTGTGTGATAATGTCCTGTGTGTGCTGACTGAAACTGAGCAATATGGGGAGGGTGGAAGGGACATATGGATAGCTGCCTCATGCTACAGCTGGGAAAGATAGCTTTGGGTGCATCTACATTGTAGAAATAATGCAGTGATGTACCACTTTAACTGTCACTGCTCCATCCTACCGAATCCTGGGATCTGTACTTTTATGAGGCACCAGCACTCTTTGGCAGACAAGGCTGAAGATCTTGTAAAACTATAAGTCCCAGGATAATAACAATAACAATAACAATAACAAACTTTATCTATACCCCGCCCCTCTGCATAGCAATCAGGCAGGCTTCCAACATAAAAATACAACACAATAAGATCAATCCCAAACCCCAAGATCAATCTCAAACCCCAGCATTTACGCACTTAAAGCTGTATTATTTCTTCAGTGTAGATGCACCCTTTGTTATGTCTTTTGCAATCTCAGTATTTTTAAGGTGCAATACCTTAATTGTACATGTGGTGGGAACAGAGAACATTTTCCTGTATTTTCACATGGTGCATTAACAGTAACTCATTAGTAACAAGCAATTCAGCAAATTACCCTTTTGTGGTATACCTGCAAGAAACACCACAGGCTTGGGTCTACTGTCAGCACAGAGGAGAGTCCCCCACTGTCCATATGGGCTTCTCCATTCATGACCATGAGGGGGCAGCTGATATGGAACCAATCCTGCAGCCCACCTTCCAACAAAAAATCAAAAATAAAAAAATGTGGGGTGCAATCAAAAGGACCAATTTGTTAATTATTAGTTTACTGTTATGTATTTACTACCATGGATATGGAAGAGGCCCATCATTATCTGGCATTGGGGGTTGCAGACTGCCAGAAATAGTGCAAATTGAGACCACTTTTAGGGTTAGGGTTAGGGAATCATGGGAACTGTATTTTATTGTGGCACCAGAGCTCTCTGACAGAGAAGGCTCAGTGTCTCAGGAAAAAAAACAAAAAACAATTCCCATGATTCCCTAGCACTAACTCTAAAAGTGGACTCAATTTGCACTATTTCTGGCAGTCTGCAACCCCCCTTAGACAGAATGCAAAAACTTACATTCTGTGTTTGTCTTAAAAGAATGTGTCGCCCTTAAAATGACACAGTACAACCATGCCTGTGTCACAGAGCCCAGAGGGTCTTGGATTAGCATCGTGGCTAATTCACAGCATGCATGCTGTCCTGAGATAAGGTGGCATAACAATGCACAGGAAATATGGAGGCTTGGTTTAAAAAGAAAAAAAATGTGGAATTATGTGCATTGCTCAGTATGAACATGGTAGATACAACCCTATTTAGCATGTTGCTCCCTCTGTGGAATGTCAAAGATACCCCTCTCTGTGTGCAAACATACCTTTCAGTAGGCTCACTAGATCTGGCTTATATAGAAAACGATACAGCCATAGTTCCTGTAACCATCTATTTTCTATTCTTTTTTCTGTGAAAATATAGATGAATGCTACTTTTCTTCCATATAAAAATTTAATAGGGATTTAATTATATACTCTACCAACTATTATTTTTAATGAGGGAGACAATTTTATGCAGAGTTTTCAAATTTAGGGTAAAATTCAGTTTAGAGCACTTGAATAATAATTCTACTCTGAATACTACAATGGCTACTATTAGTTCAGTTTCTTGGTCATACCTAAATATAGCTCTCTTTAAAATCTGTTTTATAATTTTAGGCTACAGATGGTTGTGTATGCTCTCACATGAGAACCAGTGTGGTGTAGTGGTTTCAGTGCTGGACTATGACTCTGCAGGGGTAGGCAACCTTTCCCCTTTAAGGGCTGAGGGACTTCAGCTCCCAGAATCCCAGGAGCTATTGGCCAACATGGGACTATTGGCCAACATGGCTGAGGCTTCTGGGAGCTGAAGTCCCTTGGCCCTTAAAGGGGAAAGGTTGCCTATCCCTGGTTCAAATCCTTGCTAGGCCATGGAAACCTACTGGGTGACTTTGGGCAAGTCAAACTCACTCAGTTGCAAAGGAAAGCAAAGGTAAACCTCCTCTGAACAAATCTTGCCAAGGAAAACCCCATTGTATAAGCTTATCGCACAGCACTTAAGGAATGGGAATGGAAGGGAAGGGAAGGGAGCAAAAATGCATTTTACTGCATGACAGAACTCCACCAATGCTGCCGGGAGTCCCCAAGGTTTTCCCCAGCCATTCCTGCAGCCAATTTTTGAAGGATGGTCCAAAATCATTTTTCAAAATTGGCTGCCAGGAATGGCTGGGGAACACCTTGGGGACTCCTGGTGGCGTTCTCTCGTGCAGTAAAATGTGTATTTGCTCCGTTCCTTTCCCTTCTGTTCCATTCCCGTTCTTGTAAGCAGCGGCCGATAAGCTTAGTAGTTTCACATTAGGGTCACCATAAGTCAGAAATGACTTAAAGGCACACAACACAACAGAGAGAGAGGGAGAGAGAGAGAGATGTTCTCACATAAAACACCTTCTTTGCTTTCCATTCAGAGTAAATGCCATTTGAGAGGACATGTGATGATAAACACGTGGCTTATTCTTGCATTAAGAACCCAAGGAGAGGGGCTTTATCCCATTCCTATAGTATTATGGATCCTGCAAAGAATGGATATTCTTCTCAAATCAAGACAAATCTCTGTCCTCATAGTGAGACATCTGACCTTGGATTCACACTTCCTGTCCCGAGAGAAAGTTAAGGATGTGCCTTTATACCAATGCTCATCAGGACCAGTATTGTCAACTCTGACTGGTAGGATCTCTATAGGATTTCAGCAGCTTTCTAGCCTTATCTGGAAATCCTTGGCATTCCCTGTTTGATCTTTTATCCAGTCGGATAAAAGATCAAACAGGGAAGACCCATTGTATTCAAACAGGGAAGACCCATTGTATTGAAGACATGTGGCCATCAGAGAAGACCCATTGTATTCAAGGCAATGTGGTTCTACCTAGTTTCTGTGGTCTTGTCCAATGCTAGAACTCTAAGGGCCTTTGCAGACTGCCAGAAATAGTGCAAATTGAGTCCACTTTAACTGCCCTGACTCAGTGCTAGGGAATCATGGGAACTGTAGTTTATTGTGGCACCAGAGCTCTCTGACAGAGAAGGCTCAGTGTCTCAGAAAAAAATAAAATTCCCATGATTCCCTAGCACAGAGCCAGGGCAGTTAGTGGAGTCAATTTGCACTATTTCTAGCAGTCTGCAAAGGCCCTAACACTGGGGAGTACTGGAACATTGGGAGCACTAGGATGGCATGGGCAGATCAGCAGAGGCCTTAGATTCACAGGATCCAAAGCTCTTCCAGCCGATGACCATTCCTCTAACACAGGGGGACTACTCGAAATTTTATTGCTCTTCCATAACAAGAATTAGGGGTGGGCAGTAGTGAAACAAAAACAAAACATGGCAGGGGGAAAGCAGCAAGCATCATTTTTCCCCCCTTCTGCCTTGCTGGCAGATTCCTAGCATGGCTTTGAATTAGGGATGTGACGAAAACTCATTTCTGTTCATTAAACAGATGAAAGATGCTGGAGGTTCCTTTTCCTATCCACTATTTTCTCCAGGGTATTTCCATATTTGTGGCCATGGTTGGACTCCCATGTACTTGTACTTGTACTAAGTAGGTAAACATTTTAATCTTAAGGCTATTTTTTTTTAAAAAATGTGTTCATCCAAAAAATTCAGGAAATTTTGCAAACAACTAACTCATTTGGATAGAGAAGATATGCAGAGATTACTGTAGTCTCTCTCTCTCTCTCTCTCTGTGATAGTCTACTGTTCTTCACATGTGGCCATCTACTTTGCATTCTGTGAACATTGTTTGAATTATGTAAATTACTCTAATTTATACTTATGCAAATTAGGCACATATTTTTTTCTTCCATTAGGTTTCAGTATTTATACTATTTTTTACAGCCACAACTGATCTGAGAGAACCAGAACAAAGTAATGTTTAACATGCTGGACTTGATACACAGCAACTCAAGCACAATTCTCTGCTTCGTCACAGAATTTATCAAGTGATCATGAGCAACCACTAACTCTCACAAAACCTATCTTATAGGGTTGCTGTGGGGAACAATGAGGAGAGGGAACCATGTAACAAGTGTATGTACATTCCCTGTGCAGTACAAACATAAGACAACAATAATATTAACATTTTGCCATGTATAGGAACTTCTAGTAGCACTTTCATCAGATCACTATATATTTTTGCCATCAGTTTTTCAAAAATCCACAGATCCATGAAAATACTACAGGACTCTTATGAGTTACTGCCATCTGATTCACAAGGCAAGAGGCAGAGAAAAGTAAGGATAAACAGCAGTGATTGAATTAAAAATGTATGGTGTGATTTCCTTCAGAGATACAGATTAAACAGTCTAGTTGAACTTTATTTCCCCTATTTGACTTTTAACAGAAATGTATATGCTAAACAACTCGTATATGCTAGGATGACTGTGTTCCCACGCAATTATTGTCTGTGAATGCCAGTTAAATTAATAATAAATATTTGTTCTTGTTACATTTCCATTTCCTCTCACCTCGCTAATTAGGTCTTCCAACCCTAACCATGTATATAATTATCTGCCAACTGAGACAACACTCCATACATCTGATTAAGTGGGCTGGTGACTGTGAAATAAAACTTGTTAGTTTTCTGTTGAGTAGATAA
Source organism: Phrynosoma platyrhinos (assembly GCA_020142125.1). Classification (NCBI taxonomy): domain Eukaryota; kingdom Metazoa; phylum Chordata; class Lepidosauria; order Squamata; family Phrynosomatidae; genus Phrynosoma; species Phrynosoma platyrhinos. The sequence goes on from CM034703.1 coordinate 211,347,697, forward strand.
GGGTAATCTGTAAGAATACAGATCTTGTTGTTTCTGCTGCAAAAGGCTAATACACCACCTTGAAAACTTTGAAAGGTATTCCTTTGTGCAAGTAAGATATATATTTCAAACAAAGTAGCAATCCAACAGAGAGCCAGTGTGGTGTAGTGGGGCATCAATAAGGTTGGTGTCATCCCAGTGCAGTAACTCATGTTGTCTCCCTTAGACAAGCAGCCACTCCAAGGGAGACATCATGTGGAAAGAGTGGGTGGGAGGAGCAGAAGAAGAAGCAGTAGCAGGTAGGGGTGCTCACTGCCCTCCTTGTCCTGCCCAGGTTGCCTGGCACACCCGCAGCTACCCTCCTCTGCCTGCTGCAACCACTGATAAGTGTGGAGTGCTGCTGCCAGCCAACAGCCCCTTTCCCCACTCCACCCTTGCCTGCAAATGGCTCCCCACGTGCTTGACCCCCACCTTGGGAGCCCCTCTAGGCAAAGTAGAAGCGGAAATAGGAGGCAGCGGTGGTGGGATGCTTCTGCTGCCCAGCAGCCCTTTTCCCCACACCATCATCACCTGCAAAGGGCTCAACACCACCACCACCACCACCACGTGTTTTGCTACCATCTGGGGAGTCCAAGACAGCAGAGAATGAGGAACAGTAGGCGATGGTAGCAGGGAGCTGCTGCTGCCATTTGGCAATTGGCTGGGCAGGAAAAGGAGGCAACTGTGGTAGGAAGGAGAGGAATCTGTGGTACCACTGCTGCCGCCATAACACTTCCCTTTCCCAGCCAGCCGGCAGCCCTGCCAGATTATTAGAATCATAAAGTGGGAAGCGACCACAAGGCCCATCCAGTTCAACATTATGGAATGTTGATGCTGATATGTTGACATATTGTAATGTTAATATTGTGATATTGTGAAGGTGTTCTGCTGTACTGTACTGTATTTTACCTTGGCTGTTTTAATTTTATGATGGTTTAATTCAGTTTTAAGGGGTGGGTGGGTAAGAGGTGGGAGGTAGAAATTGTTTTACTTGTTGTATTTTTAATTCTGTTGTATGCTGCCCCGATTGCCGAGCAGAGGGGCGGGTTATAAATAAAAATTTATTATTATATTATTATAACTTCCCGCTGTGAAGAATACACCATCAAAGCACTCCTGACAGATAGCCATCCAGCCTCTGTTCAAAAACCTCCAGAGAAGGAGACTCCACCACTTTCCGAAGGAGTGGGTTCCACTGTTGAACAGCTCTAACCCTCAGGAAATTCTTCTTAATGTTTTGGTGGAATCTCTTTTCTTGTAGCTTGAATCCATTGCTCCATAATCTAGTCTCTGGAGCAGCAGAAAACAAGCTAAAGCAAAGCAAAGCAAAGCAGCTTAATTTATATACAGCTTCATATAGTGCTATGGGATGTCTAAGCGGTTTACAACTGTAAGCTCATTGCCCCCAACAGTTGGGTGCTCATTTTAGAGACCTCGGACGGATGCAGGCCTGAGTCTAGCCTGAGCCCTGGCTAGTATTGAACTCACAACCTTGTGGTATATGAGTGAGTGGCTGCAGTACAGGCATTTAACCACTGCTCCATCTTCAATGTGGCATCCTTTCAAATATTTGGAATGTTGTTATGAAAGCCATTCTCTAAGCGCCCCCCCCCCCCCATTTTGGCTTAAAGCTGTCATGTCAAAAAATAACAATGACAACAAGACAGATTCTTGGAGGAAACAACTCACTAACCGCAGTCAGACTGTTCTTTGCTGCTTTCCAAACACTGGCTCCAATCTTATTTTGCAGAGAGAAGCATTCTGCCTTTTCCCCCTCTCTCTCTTCTCAGAGCCTAAATTAAACACAACAATGCAACCTATTTGAGAAGAAAAATGGTTTCCCTCTGTATTACTTCCTGTCTTGCCTTTTTTGGGAACGTTCCCCTTGCAATGTAACTTTACATGAGTGTGCCATTTTTATATGAAGACCCAGAACTGGCAGAAAATCTTTGGAGAGGCAGCCCATGATTTCTTATCATCTGCCAGGCAGCATAATGGCAACAATATGAGCACAATAATACCATCTGCAGACTGAATGTTTTAAAGTCAGAGTGTCTAACATACCCAATGCCTTGCCACCTACCAGATGAAAGTGAGGTGGGATCACTTATTCACCTGGTTCTGCAGATTTTTTTCTTTTCAGTTATTTTTCTGCCATTGTGAGCAACAGAACATAAACAATTTATGCCTACTCTACAGTTTATGTATATCTTCCCTGGTGTTGAGGATGTTTTCAAGGTAAATGGGAACTTGGGAAGCTAAGGACAGAACCATCCCTTTATCTGTTTGTGCCATAGATTCACAGAATCATAGAGTTGGAAGAGACCACAAGGGCCATCCAGTTCAACCCCAATCTGCCATTCAGGAATTCAAAATCAAAGCATCCCCGACAGATGGCCATC
>CM034703.1:211360008-211386207 GCA_020142125.1 Phrynosoma platyrhinos
CAAGTTGAACATGAGTCAACAGTGTGATGCAGCAGTTAAAAAGGCCAAAGCAATTTTAGGCTGCATTAAATGAAGTAAAGTATCTAGATCAAGGGAAGTAACAGTGCCACTGTATACCACTTTAGTCAGGCCCCACGTGGAATACTGTGTCCAGTTCTGGGCACCACAATTCAAAAAGGATGTTGAAAAACTGGAGCGTGTCCAGAGGAGGGCGACTAAAATGGTGAAGGGTCTGGAAACCATGCCCAATGAGGACAGACTTGGAGAACTGGGTATGTTTAGCCTAGAGAAGAGACGGTTAAGAGGGGATATCATAGCCGTGTTTAAATATTTGAAGGGATATCATATTGAGGAGGGAGCTAGTATGTTTTCTGCTGCCCCAGAGAACAGGACATGGAACAATGGATGCAAGCTGCAGGAAAAGAGATTCTGCCTCAATATTAGGAGGAACTTCCTGACAGTGAGAGCTGTTCGACAGTGGAACACACTCCCTCAGAGTGTGGTGGAGTCTCCTTCTTTGGAGGTCTTTAAGCAGAAGCTGGATGGCCATCTGTTGGGGATGCTTTGATTTTGGGTTCCTGCATGGCAGGGTTGGATTGGATGGCCCTTGTGGTCTCTTCTGACTTTATGATTCTATGATTCTATGGTTTTTAACTGCTTTGCAATGGGACTCACTCAGTCACTATTGAGAGGATATACAGAAATCCTGGGGGAAGAATGTAGTGATCAGCAAACCAATTTACCCTTTATTTAGTGCTGTCTAGATCCTCCACATTTCTTCAAGGCAGCGTGCCTTTCCCATAAGAAACTTCATACTGTTCCAAAGGCCATAGTGCCCTCTTAAAAACATGCCTTACTAGATATCAAATAAGAAAATATGAAACCCCTTACTCCTGAGTGTAGGGGTATAGAGTATGCCAACATCTGGTAAAGCACCATGTTACATATCTTTTTTTAAAGAGGGAAATGAGTTACAGTGTAATATTTTGTCTGCACAGCATTGAGGAAAATGCATTCCTGCAGCTAGAAAACTAATGTGGGTTTTCTGGCAAGGATTTTAGGATGGGACTCCCATTTAAAAAAAAAATGGCATGTATTTATTACTTTTATAATGACCCACCATTCTTTAAAGGGGCTCATAATTCTCCCTTTCACTCTCTGTTTTTGCCCTCACAACACTTTGAAATGCATCAGGCAGAGAAATAATCACCCAGTGAACTGAGTAGGGTTTTGGATCAAGCTGCAGATCACAATATGCATAGATAAACTAGATCCAACATCATCTATGTGGATTACATTCTAGCAATGCATTCAGTATGTTGGAGAGACCCTCAGAAGCCAACAAGTGACCCTGAGCTTAGAAAAGATACATTTGAACTAAAACACCCAGCATCCCCTAGCCAGCATGGCCAGTGTAGTTCCTCCAAAGGAGTGTTTAAAAATTCTGACCCCTACTGGGTGAAGTACATTTGTTGGTGGGAAGCAGCCAATTGATAGATTTCAAATGAGTTTCTGTGAGTATTTTGCATAGGGGAACTCAACTAAAAGAAGAACTGAAACTTAGGGTAGCCAAAGTTGGTGGTAAGAAGTAGCTGGGCACTTAGTGAATGAAGCTGAAAGGGCTGAAAACATCTTCCCTCCTTACGAGTCTTACAGCCAGGAAGAATGGCACAGGAAGAGCAGTATGGAAACTGGTGGCCTGCTCCCCAGCATCCAACTACCATGACAACATTACAACAGAAGGGTAAGATCAGAGTTGGGGCTGAGGGAGGGAGCACAGAAGCAGAAGCACTTACATTGTGCATTGCTATGACATGTGGAACAGCTGGACTACTCTTCGTAGAGAAGTGGTCCTCCAGACACATTCTCAGTCTGAACATGGTACTACTTAGAAAACGAGAGGCAAAACAACACAGGATAATGGAAGTACTGACAACACAACTATTAAGTGATATGAGTAGTTTCCATATCTTTAAAAATGTTCAATAGAAGTAATGAATTCAAGTCTCATTCAAGTCTTATAGGATGAGTGACTCACAGAAAATTCAGCAAGAATTATTTATATCTTTACACAACCAGGAAGCTTAACCAGAAATATATTAATGATGGAATAATTAACATGGAAAGCTAACAATCAGAGACATTAAGAATTAATTATTTCCAAAGTAGACCTGTTTTTACTACAGATTTGTCCAGGCTCTCATTACCCTGCTGCTCCTTAAGACATCATCACCAGGCCCTGCCCTGCTCCGCAGAGTAGCAACTAAGGCTTACCATTTCCCATCCATGTGCCCATTCCCCAATGGAACCATAATAGATCAAGGAAAAATTATTGTAATCACCACAAGAGTAAGCATTAGAAAAATGATCACTTTACCCCACTGTCCCTTCCTATAGCACAAAATATCATGTCCCCTGATCATGCATATACAATTGCCATATTTACCAGCTGTCCTGGTTTTGTTCAGATCCAAGCTATTTCACATAGTACTTATTTACATCATTAGCTGGCCTGGATTGCCAGCTCTTTCTTCTTCTTCTTCTTCTTCTTGGCAAGTCTCTAGCCAAAGGGTAGAACTCATGTAGCCGTCCAGATGTTTTTGAATTGCAAGTCCCAGAGTCCCTTACCTTTGACTACAATGCTTTGGTCTGCTTGGAGCTGCAGTCCAACAACATCTATTGGGCCACAGGATTCCCAACCTTGCCGTAGCCCTTGTAGAATCTGAGAGATGTGGCAAAATATGCATTTACTATTCTACCCAACTGTTTTGCAAGATATGAGCCTGTAACTGCCGTTAAGTGTTTAACCAATGAATGAAGACAGAATTATGATTGAAATTTTCCGAGTAGCATGTATTTAAAATTGTATAGTGATCTACCAATCTCTACACCAGATATAGATATTATTGTGAAGATTTTTAAATTGACTGTCTCTGTGAGCCATCTTGGATTCCACTTTTCGAAAATGGCAGCACACAAATAATGATGATGGTGATGATGATGATGATGATGATTTGAACACTGTGTGTTGTCATGCTAAGTAGCATTGCTATTAAAGGGTTAAAATGGTAGTCCTCAGACCTGAATTCTGAATGAACAGTGATAAGAGAAGACAGAACAATGTCTTGTCTTCTTTGAATGGGCAAAAGCTCTTTTTTCTGAGTCAGAAACAGGGAAGAAGGTTAAAATATGTTCCTGTATGTATGTGTGTGTGCATGCACATGAGAGAGAGAGAGTGAGAGACAGAGATTGAGGTTGTATCCATACTGCATAATTATGGTACCTTCATATCTTTTAACTTCCATGACTTTATCTTATAATTTGGTGGGGTTACCCCACTTCTCTGAAATACAGTATTACATTTCTCTAAAATCTAAATATCTCATCAGATTACAGATCTCAGGATTATGTAGAATGGAGCCATAAGAGTTAAAATGGAATCAAAATGATAAAAATGTATAGTGTGGATAAACATCAAGAGAGTAGAAAGGATGTGAAGGTGCCCTTTCAGGCTAGCTTTTTCTTTCTGGATACAATCCACCCTGTTATCAATTTCCCCAGGAGCAAGCTTCAGTGAGCTAAATGGTATTTACTTGTAATGTTTGCAACATGCATAAGATTGACTTTTTAAAAACAACAATGGTAACAATGCCAAAACTGAGGAGATTTCTGCACATATTCAGAAAGGATTGATCCTCACTCACTTTTCAAAACAGAACTGTTCATTTTGGGGTGCTTTTGAGCTTACTAAACACTTTCCCTACATTAGCTCAGTAAATCTGAAAGCAAACCTTTAATCCCAGTTCGGGAGAAAGGTGAGATATAAATCCAATAACTAACTAGTCAGATCAGTATTCTTCCCAATTTGCCAATGGAATGGTTTGTACTAGAGGTTTTTGCTCTGTAGTTGTTCATGTGTGTTATTTCATCTGCATCAAAAAAAAAATTTGCAACTCTTTCTTGCACACTCTGGGGTTGGGAACTTTTTTTGCTTTGAAACTGCAATTTATAACAATTGTTGCTTGTATCTTTGCATGTGCCTTAAGCATTTTGCAGATCTCTTAACTCTGTGAAACTCAGGTACTTGCAATAACTTGGGTTATCTGTTTGCTTACTCACTCTGTATGTGGCTATGTGTACCATGGCGTTGTGCTTTTGTGTATCAGTTTCTGGGGGAAATGAGAGAAAATTCAATTGCATTTGCATGCTGCTGGTGGGCTTTCTTTGGGCAACTGTCTGGCATTTGTGGAGATGGCATATTGGATTAGTTAGCCTGTTAATTCTCAGAAGTAAGAAAGCATCCAGCATTGTTTTTCTTCTGTTTTTATTCCATGGACATAGTAAAAATCCACACATCTGAGAACTTTGCCTGCTCTGAAATGGGTGTTTACAGCTGGTTTCCCCCCCCCCCCGACTTCATTTCTACTTCAGGCTTTGTGGTATCCCTATTCCTGGGAAGCCTATATATGTGTTGAATATCTTCATATGCCATCACTGTTAAAACTACAAGAGCCCTGTGAGAAAAAAAGATGGTGAAGGGGTTATTCAGATGTCTTTTTTTTAGCGCAACAGTGTGAATCTCTCTCTCATACATTCCTGTTTTGTTGTTTACACTATGGAACTGCATCTGTTTGCATCTCTGCAAGTTCTGTTGATCACATATGCCAGCATTCAAATAAAGATGGAATCAATTATGTGGATGTATTTGAAACACGTTCAAAGCATGCAGCGTTTTATCTCAGTTTATCCCAGGGCTATTCGATTGGTTTCTCACACAGCCAACCAACAATGTGAATCTTTTCAAAAAACTCAGAAAAATACCTGAGATTGATTATCCCGGGTTAAGTGTGGTTTTTGGCAGCTTCTTCCTAAACTTAATTGGGTGCATTTAAAATGCATGTAAACAACAAAGATTCAAAGATTCTACCTGGATCATTTTCACCATTAGAATAACCCCTAAAAAGGGAAGAGAGTCAAGCAGCACTCAAATACCATTAGTGGTACATATTGCCTGTGGGCATCACATCGTTTTGCCTGTGTTATCTACAAAGAAACAAAAAAATTAGATGGTTACCACATAATTTACATGAGAAGCAAATAATTTGCAAATAATTTCAAATTGTATTTTTTTTGTTTGTTGTTTAGTTTGTTTAAAAGATTAGATAATGTTACAAATTAAGGAATTGTTACAGTGGGAAGGTTTTGATTTAAGATTTGGTTGGAATGGGGGTTCTTTGATATGATACAAGGGGATATCGTAAAGTAATAATTATCACCCATAACTTATGATGAGATGATGACACTGACAACATTGATGAAATGTTGTCAGTGTCATCATCAAGTGACTTTTTCTTTTCCCAAAAATGAAAAATCCATTGTGGGGTCACTGATTCGATAACACAGATGACGTCATTCCTGAAGTGGCAGAATGGTTTAAAGCGCAATCTGCAGACTTCTACAAAAATGGTATTTGGAGGGTCAACACTGGGAAAAATGTGTAAATCTGGATGTTGACTACATAGAGATAAGTTAACAACTATAATTCAAAACACACTTTCTGTCAAATTTTTAAAAAGATGACAATTAAAGCTTTACGATGCCCCCTCGTAAAATCAAGGTAAATGCTGAGTTTAATGATCATTATGTTGGAAAAACTGTAATAAGAGTATGGAATAAAATATAAGACAAGAATTTGCTCAAAGATACCTCTGTGGACTTCCCCACATAAGACTTTTTATGCAAGAGAAAAGAATCAAAATGATAAAGGGATTACATATAGAGATCTTTTAGTACTTGAGAAAAATGAATAGTGAATGAAATTTATAGAAGAACTTGATGTACAAGGAAATAAGATTCAATGGTATTTGTACAGGCAATTGTCTGCACAATTTAAAATGGATAAGAATTTAAATGACCTTGCTACTGCCAGATATGAATTTGAAATGCAATTACTTTCAAATGATGATGACTTAATAGCTAAAATGAATTAAATGTTCTTAAAAATCGAGATAGAAGATGAAAAGTAAAAGAGTATCTGGTGAAATTGGCATAAAATTTGGCCATAACAGACAAATAGACCAATAGGAAAATATATGGAAAAAAAGGTTTGAAATTTACATTGAGTTATGATCTAAAGGCAAACTACTCCAAGATGATGTAGCATTGGTATTTAACTACAGAAAAGATTTCCAAAACGTGTAAAGAAAACTCTATGTTGGAAATGTCAGAAAAAAGGAGGGACTTTCTATCACATGTGATGGACTTGTGAAAGAGTAAAAATATTTTAGACACATACACATAAAGTGATGTAAGGTATACTAAAATTTAATATTCAATTCTGACCTGCATTTTTTCTGCTTGGAATTTTGGAACAACAAATGGAAAAGAACCATGTAAAGTTTATACAATATATGATAACTGCAGCCAGATAATTGTATATACAACATTGGAAGGGCTCAGTTGTTCCCTCCCAAGAAGTACGGCTTATAAAGCTTAATGAATTTGCAGAAATGGATAAACGAATGAAACTTATAAGAGAGAGAGTTACAGAGTATTTTAAAGATGGAGATTAGTGATTGTTTAGTGGAAGAATGGACAGAGATATTTAGCACTTTATCACATGAGCCTCATTCTTGCTGTCCTCGTATAATGAAAGAAAAGAAATTTGGGACCTTACCTAATCGCATGTCCCTTCACTAGTGCAATGGGGGCTGTTTCTGCTATCAACAGTTGCTCATGTTCTCTTTTGCACTCCTCCTCAACTCAGTTTCCCTACCCTATACCCTATCCAGCATGCCTTCTGTATTTTTATTTGTAATGCATTTCCGGAGTTTGAGAAATATGATTTAGTGAAACAAAAAAGAAAGTGAAAAAAGAAAAAGAAAACCACCTTGTTTGGAAATAGCGAGGGAGAATGTGGAGTGGAAGAGAGGAGGAGACTGACACCATGTGACTGCTCAATCTTGAAACTGCTATGGGAAGAATTTATTACACTTGAGGATTAATGTAACAACAGCGGGATTCAGAGCTTATTGATGGGTTTTCCCATCAGTGAAAAGGTACATGGTAACTATGAGAAAATATCATATAGTAATAATTATCACCCGAAATTTGTTATGGTATATTGATGAAATTTTGTCAGTGTCATCATTGGTCCCTAAGTGCATGATGTTGAGAAAAGCAGCACATTGTGTCCTTTATTTTTGTTACAGGTTGTGCCAGAAGTGACTAAAGTGTAAGATGGAGAAGTACAAGGGGGTATCGTAAAGTAATAATTATCACTGGGAAGTTATTATGGTATATTGATGAAATTTTGTCAGTGTCATCATCCCCAAGTGACTTTTTCTTTTCCCAAAAATTAAAAATCCATTGCGGGGTCACTGATTTGACAATACAGATGATGTAATTCATGAAGTGGAAGAGTGGTTTAAGGTGCAATCTGCAGACTTCTACAATAACGGTATTTGGAGGGTCAAGAAACGCTGTAAATTTGGATGTTGACTACTTAAAGATAGTTAAGAACTACAAACAAAACAAACTTTCTGTCAAATTTTTAAAAAGGTGATAATTAAAACTTTATGATACCCCCTCATATGCTTCAGAGACACAGGTGTGATGGGTCAGCAGCAACATCATGCAATAACTATTGCCAATGGAGCTAGTTTCCAACTTTAATTGCAGTCTTAAGCTGTGTGTGATAAAGTCCTAAGTTTAGGGTTTGCAGAAGAGAGCAGATTGTATTCTAAGTAGTGTGTCATTTATTGATAATCAATATAATTATTAGAAATTTGGTTACGGTAAATTTCTTTTTTATATTTTTTCCTACTTAGAGGATATTGGGGAAGTAGAATTAACAGTTTGATACCAGGAGCTGGCAAGTTAGAAGTCTCTTGTTGACTCCTGTCTTTATAACTTACTGTAGTGGTAGCAGTGTGTAGTTTTTGTAGATGTAGAGACAGAAGTAGTCTTTGTGTTTTTTTGTTATGTTATGTTTGCAGAATTTATAGTGTCATAACCTTGTATGTGTGTTTTATATTAATGAAATATGTGTGTTTGAATACAATTTTTTTTTAAACAAGAAGCAAATAATATGAAAATGAGGCTATTTGTATTTTGGAAAATATAATATGGTAACTCCATATATATATATATATATATATATATAGAGAGAGAGAGAGAGAGAGAGAGAGAGAGAGAGAAAAGAAGAAGAAGAAGATGTTTTTAAAAATTGAGAAGAACAGTTGGATGATTTACAAAAAAAAAAAAAAAAGTTGCAGAGCTAAATAAAATAAAAGTGCAACTCCCACTCTGCATTAATAACTTCTTAGTTGAGGATGAGTAAAATATTCTTCAGCATTGTCTAAGTAAAATATCTTTTTCACACAAAGGCATCTGAATTCTAGGTGAGTGGACATCAGCCCTTGTTTTTAGCCCTAAAATGTTGGATCCCTCCCTCAGTTAGGACGACTGCAAAGCAAAGGAAACTATTGATATGCATTTGAAACAAAGCATGCAGTTTCCTAAATAAAAACCACTTAACTTGTTCTCAGATACACATCTTTAGGATAATATCCATCTTCAAATGTGCATTTTTTTGTGTGAATTGTTGGTGATGCGGGGGGTATGACCTGCACCAGGTGACATCTCAGAAGAGGAGTGACACACAGTTGGGCCCTCCTTCCATTGCACCTCCCAAATCCACTGCAGTGGTGGAGGCCTCCTCAGGAGGAGACCTCCATGTCCACAGTGAAGGAGAAGCTAAGTACACCTCTCCCAACTTTTCTCTAGTGGTGGAGGGCTCCTCATGAGGAGTCCTTTGCGGTGGCAGTGAAGGAGAGGCTGAGCATCCCCTTTTGGCCACCACTGCCCCCCCCCCCGGCAGAACATTCAGGGACAGGATGCCACTGCAAAGCAGTATACTCATGTGATTGAAGAGAATTGTGATTCTGAACATTTTCAAAACAGTATGTTCCCATTTGCTTCACTAACATGATTGATGAGAGAAAGAAAAATGGTGTGACAGCCCATAGCAAGAGGAAAAGTTACCAGACAATGAAGTTGTCTTTCATAACAGGACTAGGGGTTGGAGGAGGAATCCAAGACCGTGGTCAGTAAAGTGAGGACTCTCCCAATAGAGCAGGGATAGCCATCCCTAAAGAGTACCTGTTGTTGAGCCAATAGAGTTCATCCATGTAGGGGCTTTGAATGATAAAATGCCAAATAATGGAAAAGATCAGCCACTTTAAGAATCTTAAAAATGCCTCTTTTAATGTTTAGAGTTGATTAGAATAATCTCTGTCTAGTTGAAAGTGAAAGAGTGAGAGCATGATTATGGTACTTGAAGATCTGAGCAGTTTGTAACAGTGAAGAAAAGGAAAAGATTGTTCCTGCTTGTTCTTCTGCTTAGTGCATTTTGAAAATTGAAAACTGTTCAGCTAATATACCCTTGCACATCTGCAAGGACATATTAGAGAGGTAAACAACTGCAAGGGGCTATCTTAAATTTGTAAGTGATATGCATGGCAAAAACTGTGTGACTGTATCATCCATTTGCTTTTATTATGATATTCCTAGTATTCTTCCGACAATCTGCCTGTGATCTCAGAGGTCCACCAGACATAACTCTGAAGGCTGTAGAACTAAAAGAAAAGCCTTCCCTGAAGATCTAAAAGCCCAGGACACAATATAAAGATAATTTGTATAGGGCTTTATAGGTCATAACTAGCATATTGAATTGTATTGAGAAGCAGACTCCACCAAAGTTGTAATAAAGCTGTCATTTGCTCCCTGAAAAAGTCTAACCACAGCATTATTGACAAGCTGGCATTTCTGAATGCTTCATAAATAGGAAGGTTTTTTTTTAAAAAAACAACAACAAACAAACCTTGCAAATAGGAAAATAATAGAAATAGGAAGATAGGAAAATAGGAAATGGGAGAATACACATCACTTTAATGTTTTTATGTCACAAAAATATTATTCTGTACCATAAGAGGCTGCCTGACCATTCATTACATCTTGGAACAGTCCAAAATTAACAAAATATTGACAACAGATTTTGGCTGACATCTCTTTAGGAGACAAACCTGTCAGGAGACTATGCCATCAGCCAGAGAACAGCAGAGCAAGAACATTGAGCCTGGTGGTAATACAGATAATCTGGAGAACAGAGCTGATTGAGAAAGGGTTTGGGGATAAGAAAGTTAGAAAATATTGATAAATTGAAGACAAAGAGGAATAGTTGGGTTAGGAATGACAACCCAAGATATTTTGCTGTTTCAGATGTTTGGCTTGCATGGGCAAAAACTGAATGGACTGGACTAGCAATTGCATCTTACTTTGACAATAAATCTTTGCGATTTACTGTTATTGTTTTATTGTTTATTGCATTGTGTATTTTAAGTCCTTAAAGTTTAATTCTGTTTTAAGGGGATGGGAGGGTTGGATTGTGGGATGAGGGAATGTTTTAATTCTGTTTGTTTTAATATTCTGTAACCCGCCCCGATTGCCACGCAGAGGGGCGGGCTATAAATAAAAAAATTATTATTATTATTATTATTATTATTATTATTATTATTATTATTATTATTATTATTATAACAATTGACCAGCATTTTCCACTGTAATTATGGGGAGCAGACTAGTTTAGGGGATGGAATGTAGGTTACTTGGTGCATAGGATTGTCCAACTACTATCTAAGGGATCTGCCTCAGGCTGCTGCCACACTGAGAATTAATACAGTTTAACAAGACTTTAACTGTCATGGCTCCATTTTATAAAATCCTAGGATTTGTAGTTTGTTGTGTTACTAGAGCATTCAGACAGAGAGGGCTAAATATCTCACAAAAGTACAAATCCAAGAATTCCATAGCACTGAGCCATGGAAGTTATAAATGGTGTCAAACTGCATTAATCCTGCAGTGTTGATGCAGTATGAACCTGCATAATGGTAGGGCCAATCTAGACCTCCATATCAAGAATGTCACAACTGCTGCTACAGGCTGAGCAGAAGAAAACTGATATCTGCTTTACTACACTAGTACTTCAGCTATTATATATGATGTTTTATATGAATGTCCATATTCATATAAAAATCCAATTATTTGATAATGTCAGATTAATCCATTAAGTTTATTACATTTATGGTATCAAATATTAAATTATAATCTAGCTAAAGGAAAGGCACCTCTCCTTTTCAAAGCACATAAATAATGGTTGAAAACAAAACTGTTCAAGCATAAAAATAATTGTTAGGTAAATATTCTCTTAACCATAAAATTTTGCTGTTTTCAATGCATGAGTAAACCAACATGTATTGCCGCTCCCATAATCCTTACTGTGTAGACGTAGGCTTTCATGGCCGGCATCCATAGCCCGAAAAACCCACAAAAAACTTACTGTGTAGACTTTAGCACCATTCTACAGACCTGAAATCTGCTGCACACCTCATTTGTAGCAACAAAGGCTTGGAGTGCATTGACATCTGCATTGTGCATTGACAGACTGTAATGTTCAGTTGCTCAGCTGTCATCTTGCCTTTTGCTGTTGTCATCAGTGGAAAATGGAGGTCTTATCAATGTGCAATCCACTTTTAGTGAGATAATGGGGATTTGCCACCACTGCATTGTCCAAATTAAGGCTTGGCAAACAGTGTCCTGAAGTCTTACATCTTCTACTGACAGTAGGTTTTTGGACTTTCACATTGTTCCTTCCCTTTCAGAACCTGAACACTCTGCATGAATTGACTTTCCACATAATTCCATAAAATCTACACACACCTCTTGTCCAAGGGCCTTTGCAGACTGTCAGAAATAGTGCAAATTGAGTCCACTTTAACTGCCCTGACTCAGTGCTAGGGAATCATGGGAATTGTATTTTTTTCTGAGACATTGAGCCTTCTCTGTCAGAGAGCTCTGGTGCCACAGTAAACTACAGTTCCCATCATTCCCTAGCACTGAATCAGGGCAGTTAAAGTGGACTCAATTTGCACTATTTCTGGCAGTCTGCAAAGGCCCTCAGATACTGTAAATCGAGGCATGAGATGGGGTGTTTCCTTGAAGAAATCCCAAACAAACATTCTGGACATCCCTGCAAGCTAGCTTGAAAAATTATCAAACTTGAGAGTAGAAAATCCAGTAGTGCATCCCCTGTCAACACAATGTTCCATTTAATAACATATCAGTCTGTTTTGTTTCTGATGTGTCTGTCTGCTAGGGCTGACTAAATAACATTTTGTTACCTGAGATGAATGACAGGATGGTACTGCCACCATCATAGGTACACTGCAAACGTTGACCAGACCAGCAGATGAATCTTATACTACAGTGATGATAGATAGCACCTCTGCTTCAGTAAAGAGATGTCTTGCTAATTTTTGAGGGATAGGGTAGAAAATATTCTTTTCCTTTTGTAAGAAACAATATGGCAACTGCCTCACTCTGCCTAATGGCAAAGCCAATGCTGAATGTATTTCAGAAAAGCATCATTTATTTCACAGGTAAGAACCAAGGCCCCCAGTGATGGTAGATCGCAACAATCCTCTGCCAGTATACTTTTTCTTCATCTTTCATCCTTTGTTTATTTATTTATTTTTTAAAAATAATCTAGGCTGCAGTCCTAGACACATCTACAAGAACCTGAATTCTAGTCAAGATGCCTTACACCTGAGTAGTTCTGTATGGGATTGCACTGTTTGGCTGCAATCCTGTACCTACTTACTTGGGAAACAAACATAATTTAACAAAGTGGGGATTACAGCTGAGCAGACTTATGTGGTACTCACTAGCTGCTTAGTATAGAGGCACAGATAATAGCCATAGGAGATTTTCAAACAGTGAAAAGTGACAGGAGTATAACGGGATGCTCTCGTCAGTTTTGTGCAATTGTGTGATATCGCAATAATCCCGTCATTATCCTGTGAATAAAGAGGAGTTTTCCAGCCACTTTTCATTTACTGGACTTCCCATAATGACAAGATTACTGCGATGTCATGCAACATCATCTGAAAATCTCCAAGAAATTGCGCAAAATTGATGGGAGCATCCTGTTAGAAGTAAATTCTACTTTGTGCCATGGAGCTTACTCCCCATTATATGTGTTTAGGACTGCACACTAATCTCAGTTTGTGAAAGTATGGTACTTTGCAAAGAAGCTTAACAAGCTCAAGAATAGAAAAGGAAAGACTGAGAGACTTGAGTGAGACATGTCGGCTCCTTATCCACTGATTTATGTGATCTAATATCCTAAGGATTTCATAACACAGAAACTTGGACTCGGAATTGTCTGCCATTAAATAGGAACTTCTGAAAATCTCTGTGTGACCTTGTTGGCATGGAACCTAGTAAGGGCATCACCCAGTTCTGCTGACCCAGCTTCCTTGAGCCAGAAAGGCGTAGTCGTTTGAGTGCTCAACTGGGACACTGGGAGGCCATGGTTCAAATATCTAATTTGCCATGGAAACCTACTGAGGACCTTGGGTAAGTCACACTCTCTCAGCCTCAGAGGAAGGTAATGGCAACCTCATCTGAATAATAATAATAATAATAATCTTATATCCCACCTTTCTCCCAGTATAGGGACTCAAGGTGGCCTTAGCTTGCTTGCTTGCTTGTCCTTCAGGCTGCAGTGCCATTATTTTTCTAGTGGAGATGATACCTGTTGAAAATATCAATTTCCTAAATTTTCTCTTTTTTTCCTATGTCATCAGGGATTTATGCGTTTGTTGGGCCAACAGCACCTGCACTTCCTCTCAAAACAAGTAAGTTGGCATGTCCACATTCTCTTGTGTCCATTGTTGAGGAAGATGTTTTAGCAGACAGTGGGATCTCAACTCCATGGAATCATTTCTGGATAAGTATGGATTGTCTAGATTCTTTCAACTTTGGTTTCAGGCCTTCATGGAACAGAGGCTGCTTTGGTCACCTTTATAGCTGATCTGTGCTAGGAATTGGACAGGGGGAGGACATTCCTATTGGTTCTGCCTGATCTCCAAGATATCACCAGGTTTGAAAATGCCCTGAGCAAACTGCTTTCAAAGGGCTCCTAGCCTCTGCCCAGCATCTCTCTGCTTCTCTGCTCTTCCCACTTTGTTTTCATTAGCAGTGACTAATATATCAACACTAGTGTTTATTTCTGCCATTACCACAGAAAAGGGCTTTGGCAGCCGTCTGGTTGAGGCTGCAGTGCTGGGGCACACACTTTTAAAGGCTAATTTTACCAGCAGCAAGCTGATTCAGTCAAACATTGCCCCCTTATGGGTGTCTAGCCAATGAGGGAATGAGAATAATGAAAGGATTATCTCTTCCATACTCAAATACTTTCACATAAGGCAGGATATAGCTGGTTAGGTCAAAAGATCTTGCTGCTAATTCAATTTAGCAGAAAGAAAGACTTAAATTTAACCTATTGTGTGTCTGGCCAGCATCACAGCTTTTACAGGAAGCTGTTGCTTACCCAATGGGCTAAAGGACCTCAGGACTTTGAGAAACTGGAACTGGTTAAAAGCAGAATCCCATTCAATTTTTGGGAACTCCGAGACCTCCTTGGTGCATGGAATGGAGTTATGTGTGCAAGAGTGTGCATGTGCATGTACACATGCACGCACGCACACATGCATGCATACACACACTCATAGCCTCTCCAAACTTCAACCGGATGGTATTTCATGGCATGGTGTCTGAGGCAGCAGTGGAAAAGATGGAGGAGGAAGGTGGCTGGAGATTGAAGCCTGGGTTGCTGCAATTGGCCCAATTTCTCCTGCCATGCAGACCCTGATGGCCTGCCTTTGCTGTCCTTCTTGCCCCTCAGGGAAATAATATGCCCCTCAGGGAAATAATATGAAGAATGGACCCTCCCTCTACCCATATATATATATATAATACTCATGCTCTCCCTCTCTGGCCATCCCTCTGCTTTAGGTGGGAGCTCTGAGTATCGAGCTTATCGCACCACACTCTTAAAATGAGCCTAGTTCACTTTAACAGCTCTGACTGGCTCCCGTTGCGTTTTGGGGTTTGTACTTCCATGAGGCTTAAGAGCTCTCTGGCTGAATATTCTAAATGCCTCTTCCTAAACTACAAGTTCCCAGAATACAACAAGAGGCAGCCAGAGCAGTTAAAATGACCTAGCCCCATTTTAAAAGTGTAGAGTGATAGTCTCATTAGTGTGCATATGTGCGCACACACATACCCCTAGCCCCTGTCCACTTGCTGAGTAGGTTAGTTCAATGCTTAAATAGATTTTTTTTTAAAGACAACACAATTGTAGCAGGAGAGAAAGCTCATGCAGTAAGGTTCTAAAATGTCCCAGTTATTTTTTTCCTCTTCCCATTTTCCCCTTTGTCCTCTGCTTACTTCAGTTGCTGCAAAGTGAGTTCAAAGTGCAAAAGTAGCATAGTTTTAACACAGTAGTGGGGAGAGGAGAGGGCAGAATCTTCCACCTTTCAGTAGGCTCAAATTGCTGCAGCCTCTCCTAACTTCTGTAGTCTTTCTCATTAGTGACACTGATGTTGTTTGGCCACAGGTGCCCTGGTTTTCATATGTGAAATGCTGGAGGTTATGTCAGGCAAGTGATAGACCTTGTTCTTAGGAGCAAAGCCTTGACCTAAATTTGTTCTGTAAATTCTCTACCGGTGAAATGGAAATATGTGTGTGTTAACTGTTCTTGTTAGCCATTCTTCATAAGGGAGATGCCCAAGTGTGAGTTTTTCAACTTAATAGCCTACATTAGATACTTCCCATTAGATTTAGAGTGAATACAGAGAATCAACTGCCCAATTGTAAGCCAAAACTTAATTCAGAGGTTTACTTTATTTGGGACTTCAGCATGTCATTGTGGATGGTCTGGTCATTGGAAAACAGAGTGTGCCCAACACCCATAAAAGTAATTTCCCAATGCTTCACAAATGCAATTAAAGAGTTCATCCACACACTTTGGGAATGCCAGGTAACAACCCCATAGCCCACCCTGTCCATGAAATGTATCATACAGGAAATCACTCCTAGACACAAAAAAGAAAGTGGATCATACCAGCTTGGATGAACACTGGAGCCACATCCCCTTCAGTTTATTACAGCTTCATCCAAATGATTCAATTAACCAAAGTCACCCAAGGTCTCTAGTGTGAAATAATTCCTGGTTAATAAATCTTGCTAGTAAATCATAGAATCATAGAATCATAGAGTTGGAAGAGACCACAAGGGCCATCCAGTCCAACCCCATTCTGCCATGCAGGAACCCAAAATCAAAGCATCCCCGACAGATGGCCATCCAGCCTCTGCTTAAAGACCTCCAAGGAAGGAGACTCCACTACTCTCCGAGGGAGTGTGTTCCACTGTTGAAGACAAAAGGCTTTGGGAACACAGAAACTTATTACTGATTCTCAGGTCCTTATCACAACATCCTGTTATGCTGTGTTATATCGTTTGAAAACCATTTCAGTTGTACTTGCAACAATAGCTGATCACTGATGCTGTGCATCACACCCTTGACAGATTTGCACTGTAATACCATGAATTTCACAGATTTTTATTGGCGCTAATGCAGTTATCACTACCCCATTTGCCCCACCTTGTGCTTCATGCCTGGTTTGCTTCGATTAAAAAAAATAGCTGTAATAACACTATTATGGCACAATGTCATTATGGCACACTCATCACTAGCCAAATCTCTCATCCTGAGAGATGGCGCGGGGAGAGATACAGGCCACACCATCTCAGACACCATGCCATTTTTGGTGACTTTCTCTTATGAAAAACAAAATAGTGCAAATTGAGTCCACTTTTAAGGTTAGGGTTAGTGCTAGGGAATCATGGGGATTGTTTTTTTCCTGACACATTGAGCCTTCTCTGTCAAAGAGCTCTGGTGCCACAATAAAATACAGTTCCCATGATTCCCTAGCACTAACCCTAACCCTAAAAGTGGACTCAATTTGCACTATTTCTGGCAGTCTGCAAACCCCCTTTCTTATTTTAGTCATCAGTTGTTTCAGGTTGTCCTATTTAAAACCACTTCACTTGTACATATTAAACTGTAATAACTTAATAACACCATTACAGCATAACATCATTACAATACACCCATCATTGCCCAGATCTCGTATTGTGAGAAGTGACACAGGAAGAGAAATGGACTACACCATCCCTCACTATTTTTGATATCTTTCTACTGTGAAAAACAAAAGTGTTTATCAGGCCTGTCAGTTGTTTCAGGTTGTCCTGTTCAAAACTTTATTTGGGATTCTTAAACCATAACAACATACAATATGACATCATAGTGTTATTATACTATTAACTTAATTTTTTTTAATGTAACACTATGATGGTAACACTGGTTTGTGGTGCTATAATAAAGCAGTGGAAAAATCTTTGGAAATCACCCCCATGCAGTAAAGCATCAGAATAGTAACTTTAAATGGTCAACAGGTCATGACCACAGAAAGCACAGATATTCTCTTTAGTAGTTTGTCCTGAGCACCCAAGCACCAGAGGTGGACTGAAGCTCCCCTGCTGAAAATTTCCCCGGGAATTTCCAAGGGAGGGACAACCAGACTACAGCCAGATTGCACCCACCAGTTTATCATTCTCACAAGTGGGATGAGACATCTGCACTTAAACTGGCAACTGAATCAGGAAAGCTGTAAAGAGGATCATTAATAGATTATTTTCAGCATGAAAAAAGAAAATGTTCCCAACAACTGTACAGCACAACAGCACTGGGAGAACCATGATGTTGTGTGAATCAGCTAAGACAAAAGCGGGACCAAACCACTTCTATGACAATATCATGGTGTGGTGTGAGAAGGACCTCAGTTGTTATACTGGGTAAGAACTGCAAAATCTGGTTTTCCTAAAAAGTCCAAAGTGGTGTTAAACCCCCCACCCACCCAAATGTGTAACGTAAGCAGGGTTTCTGCCTGTTCCTTGTTACTTGCTAAATTCCTCTTGGAGGAGAAGAAGAGGAAAGGGCCCCATGGATGGCTCTCTCTTTCTCCTCCTGTATGGAGTGTTGTGCTTCTAGTGAGGAGGAGGATAAGGACCACCAATGAGAGGGAAGGAAAGAGAAAATAGAAAGAAACAAGAAATGCATGAGAGGAGAGACCAATATATATCATTATATATACTATATTAAAATGTTAGCTTGCAGTTTCGGCCTTCCTCCATTCTGTCAAGTGAAAAGAGATTGCTACTGCTAGAGCTGTAAGAAAGAAAAAGAGAAGCAGTATGAGGGAATGCAGGAAGGGGGCAGGGAACGGAGAAGGCCACTTAAAACAGCACATTGATAATTGTAATAAGAATAAGAATAAGAATCTGAAAACGTAGCAACTTGATTATATGAAGGAGCAGTTCTTCAAGGCATCCAGGAGGGAAGAAAATGCTTGGGATATTTTGTTAAAGGTGCAGCATCTGAACTGGCCACTTAGGGGAATTAGAGAACACTTTCCTGTCTGTTTTAGTGGCATAATAGTAACACCATCAATTTATTAGTGAGTAACTCCACACATTATCTTTCTGGACGACAGTAACAAGCAAATGACCTGTTGGATGATTATTGTAATGCGTAAAGCAACTAGTTCCTTTTTAACACTCCAAGTTCTGCTCTGCCCTCTGAAGGGATTATACAATTGGGCATCACAGGAGGTCAAAAAGACAGAGCTGTAGAATTGTATTCAAGGACAAGCTTGGCCATATTCTGTAAGCAGGCATTTAGATTTTCTGACCGCCCATGTACCCCGGAGTCACACGGGATTTGCTATAAACTGATTTGATTTAAAAAGAGACTTCAACATTTTCACAATAGTCCATTAGTATGAGTGATTCTGCTCTGTCTTCTAAGCCAAGGTCAACTTTTCCTCTGTCCAGATTCACCCAGCTCTCTGGATGAGGATGAGGATGATGGAATATGTGTAACTCCAGCTGTGGAACAAAGAGAAGACACAGACAAGAAGAATGGTATGAACATTTCTCTAGCCTCTAATCTTCTTTAATGTGTGTGCACTCACCTTTTCATTGACTATAGTCTTGGAGCACTGGAGCTGCAATAGTGATGTAATATAATAATAATAATAATAATAATAATAATAATAATAATAATAATAATAATAATAAATTTTATTTATAGCCCACCCCTCTGTGTGGCAATCGGGGCGGGGTACAACATTTTAAAACAGACAAGTTAAAACATTCCCTCATCCCATAATCCCACCCTCCCATCCCCTTAAAACAGAATTAAACTAGTAAAGAGTTAAAAATACAACAATAAGATAAAACATTCTAAGAGCACAAAGAATCAGAAATAAACTAATTAAAAACTCATCTCTCACCAAACAACAGTATTACCGTATGTTGATATTTATGAATTGAGCAGTTAAGAAAGCTCCATGGGATCCCGTTTCACCAAAGGTTTATTTTATTTTATTTGCTGCCTTTCTCCAAGAAAGGGACCCAGGTGGCTCAAGATAAAATCAGTTAAAATTTTAAAAATAAAATAAAAGCATTTAAAATCATTTTGCTAAAACCATATTGCATTAAACATGCAAAAGTTAAAAAACACAAATAGAACACAACCCCCTAGAAAAGGTTTCCTGATAAAGATTGCATATTAAAAGCCTGCTTGAATAATATGTTTTTGCATGCCAGCAAAAGGAAAGCAGGGAGAGGGCCAGCCTGGCCTCCCATTGAAGGGAGTTCCAGAGGGTGGGAGCAGCCATTGAGGACACTCTTTCTTATGTCCTCACCAAGCCATCCACAGTATCCTCAGCATTCTTCTCTAGCACCACATCTCAAATGAGTTTATTTCCCTTTTTTTGGCTTGCTTCACTGTGCAACTCTCACATCTGTATATGGTGATGGCTTGGATGATTCTAACTTTAGTGTTCAGTTGTATATGTTTACACTTTAGGATCTTGTCTAATTCCTTCATGCCTGTCCTTCCCATTCCTAGTCTTCTTATTTCTTGATTCAGTCTTTGTTCCAATCAATATTTGATCCTAGGTTCAGAAAGTCTTTATCTATTTTGACATCCTCATTATCCAGGTTGAATTTATGTAGGTCCTCCATGGTCATTATTTTTGTTTTCTTTATGGTTCAGCAGTAAGCCTGCCTTTGCACTTTCTTCTTTCACCTTCCTAAGTAATTGTTCCAAGTCTGTGATGTTTTCCACTGGTATGGTGTCCACTGTATGGTGTCATCCACATGTCTTAGATTGTTGATGTTCCTTCCTCCCTGCTCTTCATATGATATTTTCTGCATACAAGTTGAATAGGTAGGGTGATAGATACGTATTGACCAATATATAAATATATAAAAGCTGATAGAGTGTTGAACCTCTACAGGTGCACTTGTATGGAGTTCAGGTACGTGCACTACTCAGGTGCCATTTTGTTTTCCAAAAGATCAAAAAGTTTTGGGACCCCTGGCCTAGATCATTAAAGGCTATGGAATGCCTTTATAATCTCCCATGCAAGCAAAATTATGCTCAAAATACTGCAACATACACTTTAACCATACATGGAGAGAGAAATCCCAGAAGTCTAAGCAGGGTTCAGGAAAGGAAGAGGCACCAGGGATCACATGGCAAATACCGTATACAATGGCTAATGGAGCATAGCAGGGAGTTCCAAAAGAAAACCAGGATGTGCTTTATAGACAACAGCAAAGCCTTTGACTGCCTAGATCAGGGGTAGGCAACCTTTCCCCTTTAAGGGCTGAGGAACTTCAGCTCCCAGAGCTATTGGCCAACATGGGACTATTGGCCAACATGGCTGAGGCTTCTGGGAGCTGAAGTCCCTCGGCCCTTAAAGGGGAAAGGTTGCCTACCCCTGGCCTAGATCATTAAAGGCTATGGAATGCCCTTAAGGACATGGGAGTGCCAACACATCTGATAGTCCTAATGAGGAATCTGTACTCAGGACAAGAGGCTCCTGTCAGGACAGAACATAGAGAAACAGGATGGTTCCCAATTGGCAAAGGAATCAGATAAGGCCACATCCTATCACCCTATTTATTCAACTCATATGCAGAACATATTGTAAGGAAAGCAGGCTTGGACATGAAGAGGGAAGAGTGAAAATAGAAGGAAGAAATATCAACACCTGAGGTATGCTGATGACACCATGATACTAGCAGAGAACCTCACAGACCTGGAACACCTACTAAGGAAGTTCAAAGAAGAAAGTGTAAATGCAGGTTTACT
Source organism: Phrynosoma platyrhinos (assembly GCA_020142125.1). Classification (NCBI taxonomy): domain Eukaryota; kingdom Metazoa; phylum Chordata; class Lepidosauria; order Squamata; family Phrynosomatidae; genus Phrynosoma; species Phrynosoma platyrhinos. The sequence continues at coordinate 211,381,199 of CM034703.1, forward strand.
ATTGGACATAAAGTAAACAAAAATAATGACCATGCAAAACTTACACACATTCAAACTTGACAATGAGGAAATTGAAACAGTAAGAGTCCTCATATCTGGGATCAAACATTGATTGGAACGGGGATTGCAGCCAGGAAATCAGGAGAAGATTAAGAATGGGGAGGGCAGCTATGAAAGAACTAGAAAAGATCCTAAAATGCAAAGACATAAAACTCAGCACAAAAGTCAGAATCATACAAGCCCTCGTATTCCCTATTACCATGTATGGATGTGAGAGCTGGACAGTCAAGAAAGAAGATAGGAGAAAAATCAATGCATTTGAGATGTGGTTCTGGAGAAGAGTGCTGAGGATCCCATGGACAACCAAAAGGACAAACAAATGGGTCCTAGAACAGATCAAGCCAGAGATATCCCTAGAAGCCAAGATGGCAAGAATTAGACTGTCGTACTTTGGACACATCATGAGAAGACATGAATCTTTGGAAAAGACAATAATGTTAGGAAAGGTGGACGGAATTAGAAAGAGAGGAAGGCTACATGCTAGTTGGATGCACTTTATTAAAGAGATCATGAATATGAGTTTGCAGGAGCTGGGCAGAGCAGTAGAGGACAGGGGGCCTGGAGATGTCTCATCCATAGGGTCGCCATGGGCCGAGACCGATGCAAAGGCAGTTAACAACAACAAAACATCCTCATAACAGTCATGTTATTTGTAAACTGGGATACTCTAGGTGAATGGATTGGTGGGTTTAACTCCTATTGCACGTTTTTCCAGATCGCCACTACAACTCGCAAAACTACTGCTGATTCTTATTTTAAATATGTGATAAATGGCAGCTGGAAAAGGGTGTCAAGCAGGAAATTGAAGCAACCCTAATTCAGAAAAGGGCACCAAGGCTGCTATGTTTACAAAAATTGTATGCCCAGTTGCCTGAATGCACTTAAAGATATGCTGAAAGACACCTCTAATTTGACCTTTATTTAGCATTTTATCAGTCAATATAATTTAACACAAATGTGAAGCTGAAGGCTTTCACAGCTGGCATCTACAGTTTTCTGTGGGTTTATTGGGCTGTGTGGCCTCATGCTGGAAAAATTTATTCCTCACGTTTCACCTGAAACTGTGGCTGGTATCTTCAGAAGATGCCAGCCACAGTTGCAGGTGAAATGTCAGGAATAAATTCTTCCAGAATGGGGCCACACAGCCTGAAAAAGCCACAGAAAAATTAACATAAATGCTTTACAAATGTTCTTCCTGTATTAAAGTTATGGTAATCCTTTATTGAAACATCAGTGTAAGCAACATAACCTATTCTAGTTTAGCAAAACACAAGCCAATCCTGCCAATTTTTCTGGATGCTATTGCATTTTCACAATCCTGGCTGCTATTTAAGCAATCTGCTGCCCAGAGTTATGTGCTACTGCAGTGTTCACCATCTTTGCTAAAGAAAAAGTTGACTGTCTTCCCAGAGCCTGTTTGTTTTCCCAGGAAATGTTAATGTAATTCTTACAAGGGTAAGCTGGCAAATTCCTCTCGGCTTTACACATTTAAAAAGAAAGTTATTTTCCTACATTTTAAAAATCGAATCTAGCCTTCTAAATCCCTCAGAGTATCCATTTTCCTCCCCAGTAGGGTTCTCTGAGCACAGAAATGTGGAGTTTTATATTGCTTGAGAATCTCATCCTTACTCAAGTCTGCCACATAAATCCAATCACATTAATTCAGGCATTCAATCTTTAAATATTAACATATTCTCAACAAGCTCTTTTAGATACCATTTTCCTAGCTTTTACACAATTTAAAGTATCACTGATGTTTCCCTCTCTCTTTTTCTCCTTCTGTGTCTTTCAACTATTAAATCTACTATTCTGTGTACTGCTTGGAACAGGGAAGATCAAAAGAGATCAACCCAATCAAATTCACATAAAATCAGGTCTGGAGCAGGTTTCTAAGGTTTTTAGGGTGCATGGGATATTGTGAGAGGAAGGAAAATTGTATCCCTTCTGGTTGCAGCCACCTTCTGTGGGCACAATGACACGACTGGATAGTGGCCCTAATAACTTGTGCCCCTCCTTGCACAGTAGATAAGGAGATTGAGAAACAAAGGACCATTTTCTAGAAATATTTTTTAATCTAGAAAATAAACCTTATTTTCTTCATGTTTATGTTGCTTCATTTCTAACAATCTATTCCTCCTTATAAATGTTTTATTTGCTCCAAATTAAATACTTCCACCATCTTCTTTTCCACAGTTTTTTCCACCACTGAGTCTACCCTTCAAAGAAGACTTCATGTGTTCATTCTTTATGTTCTGGTGGCCATATGCTTAGCCATGTGTGCAGGTCTCTTATCTCTGGTCCTGATAAAATGTAAGTGATCTTCTTCAGTCAGAACCAAACCAATTTCCTGTCAGGAGGACCTGGAGCAATTGGAACTTCGGCAGCTTACTGTGCATTTCACTCTGTGTGATGAGCTACTAATGGCTAAGGCAACATGTTCCAACCATTTTTAGTTATGATCCTATATCAAAAACATACATATACAGCTGAGTCTCCCTTATGCAGAATTCAGAAATCTGAAATAATCCAAAATCATTCACATGTCTGGCTGAGATAATGACACTATTGCTTTCTGATGGTTCAGTGTAAATAAACTTTGTCTCATGCACAAAATTATTAGAAATATTGTGTATAAAATTACTTTTAGGCTATGTGTATCTATGAAACATAAATTATTTTCCTGTTTAGACTTTGGCCCCATCTCCAAGATATCTCATTATGTGTATGCACAAATATTTCAACATCCGAAAACTCTGAAACTGAAAACACTTTTGGTCCCAACCATTTCAGATAAAAGGAGACCTGTAAGCTTATCACACAGCACTTACAAGAACAGGAATGGAAAGGAATGGAATGGGACAAAAACGCATGTTACTGGACAGGAGAATGCCACCGATGCTGCTGGGAGTCCCCAAGCTGTTTCCCAGCCGTTCCTGGCAGTCGAGTTTTGAAGGATGGTTTAAAATTGTCCTTCAGAATCGGATGCCAGGAACAGCTGGGGAATGGCTTGAGGACTCACGGCAGCATCAGTGGCATTTTCCTGTCCAGTAACATGCGTTTTTGCCCTGTTCCGTTCCGTTCTGTTCCAGTTCCTTAAGTGCCATGCAATAAGCTTACAGTATTTGCAAGCCTTCTCTGTGTAATCCAAGCTACCAGATCTTTGGACAATGTAAATATTGTATTTTCACTGTGCATATTTTATATTATTGTTGCACAATAATGTGACATTTTTAGGTAGGAGTGGATTATAAATATTTGGGAGGAAAGACACAGAAAAGCTATCAGTTGGCACTTGGCCCTGACTTGGCCATCAACTCTCCTCAACAGGAAGAGCTATCCATTCTTTTGTCTGAGCTCCAACCTACTCAGCTTTGTCTGCTAACTCCGATCCTAAATTTGTGCCCCCACTTGACAGCTGCACAGGACTCTGTTCTGACAGCTGTTTCTGAAAAATATTTTTAAATTACTAGGTTCCTGAAAATAATCTCATTATTTTTGCATTTACAAAATCATATACCATCTACAGTCAGATACTCTGCCTTCCAAGCTTCTCCACCATGTCTTCATTGTCTGCCATTTTCCACTTAATTAGTTGCCACTATTATTAGAAAGATCTTAGGAGGTCTGTTTGGCTTAGGGATGAGGGCATTGGATGAGATGAGCCACAATGAAACTATGGCTCAAAGTAAGGCTTACTTTGGCAGCACATGAGTAAGAGTAGCATGTCTTTGTCTCATTTTCCTTTTTCAGATTCAGCAGTGTCAGAGGAGCTACAGGCCTTAAACCTGAACTATTCAGAGATGCTCATGAGAGGTAGGTACTATATTGTTATTATTGTTGTTGTTGCTGCTGCTGCTACTACTACTACTACTATATTATATCATTGATTTGAAGCAAGATAATAATAATAATAATAATAATAATAATAATAATAATAATAATAAAATTTATTTCTATCCTGCCCCTCTACCGAAGTAATCGGGGCAGCTGACAACAATAAAATCACACAGTAATCCTCCCAAGACCAAACCCACCCTCCCATTAAGACATTATTAAACATCGAAAAATTAAAATAAATGAACAATAATAAAACAGTTATACTAATTTGTAGCAATAGCACTTAAAAGGTCTAATAGGCAGATGGCATACATGTAATTATCTTGTTTTAAGAAATAGGGTAGGCGAGACAGTAGAGGCTTCTCAAGAGGGATACAGGAAGAGGCACTGACAGACTCATACTGCTTAAGAACGTCATGTTTTTCTTCCTTGAAATATGAGATCAAAACGTATTTCCTTTAGTAGTATGAAAAGAATAACTGATAATAACATGACTTGTAAAATGACTTTGTACATAAAGCAATTTAGTGTTGACCTTGCACTTCTCAGACCATGCCGCTATGAGTGGAATGATGGAGCAAGCAGGCTGTGGTACCCTCCTGAGCATCTCTTACCTGAGGCAGACACCCCAGTTTGGCTCATTATAAAACAAGTCCTGAATATGCAGGAAAGAAGCAGCACATGGTCAAATGAAAGAAACATCAGCACTTCAAAGCAATCTCAGCACAAACTGCAGGACTCTGCTATGTCCAGAGTCCAGAGATCACTCTGTACTGATTGGTAGCCAAGTTTCCTTGATTCAAGCCTATAAAGGATGATTTACCTCATTCACAGATCTGATTCTTCATGAAATCATTTCCCCTCCCAGAGCACTTCAGGTTAAGGCAGCTTAGAGCTTTCGTGAGAAAAGAGCATGGACTTTATCACATGGGGGTCAGTTTCGTCTTTAAAAAGATAATAAAGTGCAAATAAACCACCCCCAAAATAAAGCGAAAATAGAGCTTGATTACGCAAATAAATTTCACACGTAATTAAATAAATGTGAAATAACGCAAAAAGCAATGAAAAGGCATTTTTACATTTCATACAAAAGTGAAAGAAATCCGTAAATG
>CM034703.1:211386307-211420311 GCA_020142125.1 Phrynosoma platyrhinos
TTTGGGGAAGAAAATGTGCGTCTTATATGGCGAAAAATACGGTATATCACAAAACTACAAATCCCAGAATTCCGTAGCATTGAGTCATGGCAGTTAAAGTGGTGTCAAACGGCTTTATTTCTGCCATGTGGCAGCAGCCTCTCTCATCCTCTTCCTCCTTCAACCTCCAACTTCTAGCTATACCCATCAACTTCCATCTCCTTCTGTTTGTCCAACTCTTTTTCTTTTGCCACCCATCACCAAGATGACTTTGAAATATGTATGGAATGTTAGCATCTCAGTATTTTAAATCAGAATATTTCAAAAAGAGTGTGGAAAACGATATCGTTGCTAGGAAATTTTTCTTTGATTGGGTTACACAGTGGCATCACTAGGGTTAGTGATACCAGGGGTGGTAATCCATGGCATCATGCCCCCGATTGACTTCCTCTCATACCATACCATACCATACCATACCATACCATACCATACCATACCGAATCCTTAATAATGTTTTTTGTACTAATGTTACCATAAATCATTATTCCCACTTACCACTGAATATAATGGCAATAGTTGTGCCATAAACAACTAGCAAAATTAAAATCATACCTTTAAATTACAATATCATATGCTCAGCCTAAATATATTTACATGTACATAGTTTCATGTGGTTAAAGTGAAAATTTGGTAAGATGTGATGTTTTTAAAGAAAATTTAAAAATATTTTTTTAAAATAAAATTTGAAAAATTAAATGGTTTTTAAATTTTTGGTCATTCATTTTTTTTAAAAAAAAAACAACCATTCAATTTTAAATTATTTTTAAAGAAAACCTGGGAGCTCTCCTTTCTCCTCTCACTGAGCCTCACCCCGTGCACAGCATCTCTCAGAATTTAAAAGGGATGCGGGTGAACGCTTACAGCCCGTTTCTGCCAAAGGGCAGATGTTTGTGGAGCAGTGGTGTCACCCTGCCCTTATTATGTGACCTGGTGTGGCCCGCACCCTCCTAGTGATGCCCCTGGGACTGCAGCGTCCATAAGTTACTGAAGGTAGTGCTTGCAGAGCCAGGAAATTATGTCCCCACCCCCCAGAGCAGAGCTTTAAAAAATCAGAAAAATATTTACTTGTTTGCTAGTCTTCATGTTTTTATTTGAATGACATGCTCTGAGCAACAATATATCATGTTTAATAACCACCAGAGCCTATACCTAAGTCTCAAGATATGTTCCTGAAATCTCATGGTGCAGACTGCTGCTGTCCTGATGCAGAGAAACAAACATCTGTAATATGATGACCTTTCAGAGTTTTTTGTTTGTTTGTTTTAAATCTCCTGTAAAAGAAGTTCATTAACCTTCTCCATAGTAACACACTCTATTGCAAAACTTTCATTAGAAGTTAGTAAGTGGAAATCCTGAATGCAGACACTGGTGGTGCACCTTTGGGTTTCTTGGTTTTGTTTGTATTTTTGCTTTTTGTTGTTGTTGTTTTGCTTCTGCTTTATATACTTAAGACAGGCTCATGGTTTGTCAATGGAGATTTTATGTATCCCAAAGCAGCCAAATGGCTCTGTCATGGATGAGCTAGATACTGCACAAATTATCAGGCTTTTTTGATAACTATTCCAGAAATTAATGTGCTCAGAAGTTATTGACTTGATTTTCTGGTCAGTGTTTTATGGTAAACAAGGCACCAATAACCTCATACCCTAGATCAGGGGTAGGCAACCTTTCCCCTTTAAGGGCCTAGGGACTTCAGCTCCCAGAAGCCTCAGCCACGTTGGCCAATAGTCCCATGTTGGCCAATAGCTCCTGGGATTCTGGGAGTTGAAGTCCCTCGGCCCTTAAAGGGGAAAGGTTGCCTACCCCTGCCCTAGATAGTGTGTGTGTGTGTGTATGCACGCGCTTGGGTATAAGCGCCTTCAAAAAGCCTGTCGACTTATGGCAACCCCACGAATTTCGTACTATCTTCTCAGTCAAGGAAAACTCTTGTCAGGCTTTGCCAGTTCCTTCTTCTGAAATAATGTACAGAACCTGTTTCCCACCCAAGTACCAACCAGGGCTAACCCTGCTTAGCTTCCAAAATCAGATGGGATCTGGTGTCTTTTAGGGTTTTTAGGCCCTATCCCAGATATTTCAGAGCTCAAAATCCAGAAACACTCTTGGGCCAGAAGCCCTGGCGTCCCAATGTTTGGGGGAGCATATACAGTTGCAGTTCTGCCTGGCAAGCTTTGCTTTTGGGCCGTGTCGCCCTGTCAGAATTAATTTCCTGCACTCTTTGCCCGAGTGGCATGTGATTGGCACAGAGATGGACAGCAGGAGCCCTGTTATTAGACAGAGAAAGACAAATGCCTCAGGCAGCACATTTTAGGTATCAGAAAAGGTCAGAACATGAATAGTTACCGTACTTAATGTATTAAAATTTTATAATTGCCAGAAAGGGGAGGAGTACCAGCTTGAAAAGATTTTCTGCCTCAGAAGCCCAGATATCTCAAGTAGCTCTAAAGACCCTAAGGTCTTACGCACCTTGCTTTTTCCAGGGACATCATTTTCTGCACACATGCTGACTCTGACCTCAGATGCAATAGGAAAATCAGGATAGAGAATCCTGTGCTCCTGACTGGCACTACAATATTTAAGAAGCTGCACCCCAGAAGGAGGCTGCAGTGTTCATTATACCTTAGGGATAGAAACAGAGCCAAGAAGCAAATGTAGATTGCCTGCAGCGTTTGGGAAAGTGGGTGATGATGTGTATGCCCTGGCCCAGGGGTAGGCAACCTTTCCCCTTTAAGTGCCGAGGGACTTCAGCTCCTAAAATCCCAGGAGCTAGTGGCCAACATGGGACTATTGGCCAACATGGCTGAGGCTTCTGGGAGCTGAAGTCCCTCGGCCCTTAAAGGGGAAAGGTTGCCTACCCCTGCCCTGGCCACTGAGACACTGAATTGCCAACTGCCTCTGAACACACTGAGGTCTCTGCATTAATAGAGTGTTGTGCCGCGTTTGCTTTGCAGCATCCATCTGTGGTGGGGGAAAGTCCCTGGTCTCTCATTCATGCCCCACCAAGTGGGAGATGCAAGGAAGATACTGCTATTACTTTTCATCAGAGAAGAAAAACTGGACTGATGCTCTGTGGCACTGCATTAATAAGAAGGCTAATTTGGCTAGTGTTTGGTCTGATGAAGAGCAGGTGAGTCTCTTTGCTTCTGCCATGATGGGTGAGGTGTAAGGCTGCCACCTGGATGCTGCATGTATCTCTCCACTACTGCTTGGAGGAGTGGGCAACTAATGGAGGAAGGGTTTTAAACAAGTATGCTTCTGGGTGGTACTTTTGCTTCAAAAGAGTTTTAATTAAGAAAGGGAATTAGATTTTTTAAAAAATTAATACATTTAATTTAAAATATTTTATTATTAATACATTAAAAATGGAATGCTATTGTTCCCCCTAAATTATTTGATATTCCAAAAGAAGGAAAGATCCCAAGTTTGCAAAACCTGAGCAGAGCTCTTGGAGGTCTCACTTTCATAGGCTTGCCATAAGCTGAAACTAAGGAGTTTATCGCATGGTAAATAAAGCAACTTATCCCTGATGGGATACAGTCGCTTTTTGGGTTCCCAGCAGATATTAGCACATGTGAAATTGCCGCTGCTGCTGCTGGGCAACTACAACTTAGGTCTCAGTCGCACTCAGCTAGCTGCTTTGCAGAAACTGAAAGCTCCTGTTTTTGCAAAGTGGCCAGCTGAGCGTGGCTGGGATCTGGGATGCAGCTGGGTTGTAGACGCCCGGAGACAGCGGTGTTGATTTCACACGTGATAATACCCCCTAGGAACCCGAAAAGCGATTGTATCCCATCAGGAATAAGTCACATTATTTACAGTGCATAAGTTGATGTCACATATCAGCAATACTCTACCTAAACGGGATAGAGCTTGAAAAGACTCCCTCCCCTTTTGCAGGCTGCAAATAGATCTGTGAAGGGGGGCATTTTTAGCTCAGCATTGCTTTGCAATATTTCTTCTTTGGCATTCAAAGGAATTAATGCAATCCACATAAAGGTAAAGGTTTGGATTAATATAATTTGTTGTATGTGGGCTGCCCTTAAAAAAAGTCCAGAAATGTCAGCTGATCTGAAATAGGGCAGTAATATTGTTAATTGAGACTGGAAAATACAGTATTTTTGTGCCAGTAATTTGACAGCTCCACTGGCTTCTGGTTTATTTCTAGGCTCAGTTCTAAATGCTGATGTTAATCTTCAAAACCATAAATGCTTGTGGAGTGTGTGTGTGTGTCAGAATTCATGAAGGATCATCTTCTTCCATATATACTGATTCAACTTGGTACTTAAAACTTCAAGTGCACAGTCATAGGATAAAAGTACACACTTAAAGTGATGTCAAACTGCATTATTTCTACAGTGAAGAAGCTGTAAAGACCCAGCATGGTATAGTGGTTTGAGCGCAGAATTAGGACTTCACACACTCCCAGCCACAGAAAACTCTGTGATAAGGTCGCCTTAGGGTTGCCATAAGTTGGAAACTTGAAGGCACACAACAACACTCCATACAAACTGCTGAGAAAGAGAAGCAGTGGTTTACTTGGCAAGATTTGCTCAGAAGGAGATTGCCCTTGCCTTCCTCTGGGGCTAAGAGAGTGTAACTTGCCCAAGGTCACCCAGTGGGTTTCCATGGCTGAGCAGGGATTCAAACCCTGATCTCCAGAGTTGTAGTTCAGTGCTCAGATCACTACACCATACTGGCTGCCTAGCAAGTGAATACCCTTTTAAAAAATCCCAGATTGTTTCATGTTGGAAAAAAATTCTAGTAATTTTTTAGATCATTTCTTTCTATATCATTCTCTGCTGTCATTTTTATTCTGGTTATATGCTGTTTTAGATTTCATATTTACATCAGTCATATTTAAAGAAAAGGCTTTTCTTTATTAGGCAGTATAAAGCTATGCAAAATAAATTTAAAACTTTAAAATAAATGGATGTCTTTCAGTAGTGTCACTCAGTAGTGTCACTCAGTGTCACTCAGTTGCATTTAGAAGCATATTATTCATATCAAATATCTACTAAGTGTGCCTAACAGTGGTGTCTTGTGCCAGACCTGGCTGTAGTTCCAGGCATCCCAAGTTCTTTCAATGCTGAACACTGCCACATGTTATTACTATATCATAAGCTTTATTGGTGGTAAATGATGCAGTAAATGGTACACAGTAAAAAGGCATTCCAGCCCCTTTGCTGAGTCCAGCATTCCCTCACAGCCAATTGTAGAACTGGGCCCCGAACAAATTCTACCTAGACTATCTCTTAGCAGAAGCAAGCAGATAAGCAAATAAAAAACTCAAAATGCACAAGTGTGGTTAATCTCCTGCCAATAGCTATGAGAACTGTACAAGTGTCACAGGAGTGAGGTTCATTGCCTGGCAGATTGGTCTACGTTAGAAAAGTGAGTAAAAAATTATTTCTGCAACAGAAATAGGTACACACTTCGTGAAGCTCAAAGTGAGACAAAGAAATTATTTCAGAGCCTATCTTATATACCCTTTTCCAGTTGTTTTCCCTATGTAAACATTAAGAATTTTAACAACTATTTCAAAGCACATCCCTGCTGTCAGTCTATCAACATTTGCAGCTTTCTTCTGAGGAAAAACCATGTGAAATTCAATCAACAGGAACTTTGGGTTGTTTACATCAGAAAGTTTGTTACTTTAAACAAGGAATGCAATCAAGGAATGTAATTAACAAGATGGAAATCAAGGCATAAGCTCCCTTTCTCACCTATGTGTTAAAACACAGAATGGAGTCAGGGGTTTATATATGACTCACTTCCAAGAAATTGAAATCAGGTCTCTGAGGCCAGCACTGGAAGATGGAACTTATAAAGGAAGAATGAGGGTGGTATTGTCATCATCATTATCTCACACAAGCAGGTTAGCAACAGAGAAAGATTCACATACCCAGTCAGTTTCCAGTCTTAATAACATTTTCAAGCCTCAAACTGCAAAGTGAATTCAAAAGGTATCCAACAAGGTCAATAATTCAAATGAACCCTTTTATGACACTGGATAGCTGTGTTTGGCCCTGAGATTAACAAGAACACCAAAACCCATCTGCCTACTGGCAGAGGCCCAACTTACTACACATTACAATCCTATACATCTTTAATCATAAGTGAGTCTGGTGGGATCTACTAAGTAACAGGTTTGGGGGATTGCATGTGAAGATTATTAATTTTTTCCAGGAATTTCTGAGGGATAACTTCAACAGTTTGACACACTGGTTGGGTATGACTGACATAGAAAGGGAAGGAAAGTGGAGATGGAAAGAAGGCAATCTGCTTGTATCAACTGCGTGAGTACATATTTTTTTTGTAATACTTTTAAGAAGTTGAACTTGACAGTTTCACATTGGACATTTTCAGTGACGTTACTAAGGAGTGCAAGGGGTATGAACTGCACTGCCTGACAGACCAGAGGGGGGGCGGCTGTACACTCAGATGGACTGGCATGGCTAATGGGCAAGTGAAAAAGGGTGCTTTCCCACTCACCAACAGCTGCACAGGACTCTAAATTGGCCCTCTGGATGCCACAGCACTGCCCCTCTCAGTATCAGTGGGGCTGATGGGGGCTGGTGCCTTTAGGGTCTGTTGCGACAACAGCCATGCTGGACACTGAAGGCTTCTGGAGGGGAGGTACCTTTAGAGTCTCATGCAGCAGCGGCCATGATGGACCCTGAAAGCCTTTTGAGGGGAGGCTGCAATAGTCTAGCTGGGAGGGGGCAAGGCAGTTCGCCACCTTCCCACACACCAGCTGCTACCAGCCTGAGGGATGCCACTGTCTAGTATGCTTTATGCCAGGGGTAGGCAACCTTTCCCCTTTAAGGGCCGAGGGACTTTAGCTCCCAGAAGCCTCAGCCATGTTGGCCAATAGTCCCATGTTGGCCAATAGCTCCTGGGATTCTGGGAGCTAAAGTCCCTCGGCCCTTAAAGGGGAAAGGTTGCCTACCCCTGCTTTATGCAGTATGATGAGGAAATGCAATTGGTGGAAGTAACCTTTGAGACATGGCCGTAAAATGTCCAGTTTTCAATACAGTGGATTAATGAAGCTTTATGGTTATAACAAACCAGACTTTTAGGTGTAAATTTCATCCACACACTACAAACACTGGTAATTAGAAGCGAAACTCTCTGCTAGCACAACAACAAAGGACAAATATTCAGTGCATGACAATGGCTTCTCTACAATGGTGCAGGAGCCACGCCAAAATGAAAATATGATCCATTAAGACTGGGTGAAAGCTTAAGTCCTTCAGAATAATCTTAGTAGGAAAGTTCAAAGAATGGTAATGAAGAGTGAAATAGGTTGATATTGTTACACAGGTAGTTTGATAGTTAATGCAGACAAAAGAACAGACAGGATGTCCCTGACAAGTTCCTCAATGAAGAATAATTTGCTGTTCCCTTTCCTCATTTATTTATAACTTATCTAAAGGATGTCTGTTTATTATTTTATTTATTTATTTATTTGGAGTATTTATACCCCACTCTTTAGCCACAAAGGCTCTCAGAGCGGCTTACAAATGGTTGATTAGATAGTTCCCTGCCCTCAGGCTTACAATCTAAAAAGACATGACACAAAAAGAAAAGGGAATGGCAATGGGGAAGGTCCAGCAGTTCTTCTCTCCCTCTGAGGCCTGGACCATAGCAGATGGACGTGAGGGAGGACTCTTCTTTGTCGAAGTTAGGCCCGATGGAGCTGGGCCTGACTCTCTGACTCTGATGCCGGATGGTATCATAATACATTTAAGAAAATAACAAGCATTATTCATGTTCTGTATAGTTGGAAATCAACATGGTGTAATGGTTTGAGTGTTGGACTATGGGGGGAAGCAGACGGGCGAGGTATCCCCACACCTCCTTTCACAAGTCGCCGAAGGTGCGCCACAAAAGGCTGCAGCGCACCTTTGGCAACTCTTCCGCCGCAGTGTGTGCGAACGCTGCGGCGGGAGGTCCTCCTCGGAGCGCCAGCTGTGCGGAGGGCCGGCTGCTCCGAGGACGACCTGGGGAAGGGGTTGGGGCACCGATCATGCGGCTGCCCCTCCCCTTCCCTGCTCCCAAAACGGCCCAGAAATTGGCCATCTGCTTAGGGGGTATGACTCTGGAGATCAGGGTTCAATTCCCAGCTTGGCCATGAAACCTACTGGGTGACTTTGGGCAAATCGCATGCTCTCAGCCTCAGGGGAAGGTAATGGCAAGCCTCCTCTGAAAAAATCTTGCCAAGAAAAGTTGGAAGATCTTTGCATTCTATTTCCTCCTTCTTAGATAGATAGGGATTTCCTGCATTCAAACTCCTCTCTTTCTCTCATTCAAACTAACAATGTTACTCAAGATTTCCTCCTGACCTGTTGTATCCTCCATCTTCCTTCTCCATCAACTTCCTTTGGAAAGATGGTGAGATAAATATTTGTTTTTAATCAGAACTAGCTAGATTAGGATATAGCCTCTATGTGTATATAGATTAAAGCCATTAGTAAATTTTTGTTTTAAACTACAAGTTACGTGATTGCTGTTTTTGGAGTCAGTCTCAGTTCTAACTTAACAGAGTAGCAGAAATGTGCTCTTATCTAACTAGGCTTCCCTAACAAGCCTAGTTAGATAAGAGCACATTTCTGCTATTCTGCTAAGTTAAAGCTAGACACTAACAGGCTTGGCTTTGGTATTTTTGATATTCAAATATTTTTGTTTCCTTCAGAAAGGCTGAAGCCTTAGGAAACTTATGGCCTAAGCAGACCAGTGCATCCAGGACGCCCTGGTCCAGAGCGCCGCGGGGCCATGGCAGCCGCACCGCAGTACTCCTGCGGTGATCCTAAAAGGAGCACCAAATTGGCGCTCCTTTTAGAAGTCAGGGAAAGTGCGCCCTAAACGCGTTGGGAGCACTTTCCCTGACTCTTCCGCCGCAGCGCGTGCGGTTGCTGCGGAGGGAGGTTGCCCCGGAAGCGCCGGCCGTGTGGAGGGCCGGCAGCTCCGAGGACAACCTCAGGAAGAGGAAGGGGCGCCGCTCGTGCGGCTGCCCCTCCTCTTCCAGGCCTCGGAGATGACTCTATTAGTCGTCTGCTGAGGCCCTTACCCTACAAAAACCCCATGATAGGGTTGCCATAAGTTGGAAACAAACATTCTGAACAAACACTTATCTTCACCATGACTTCACACAGCTTAGGCTGCTGTGCTTTATATGTACTTTTGTGGTGGGATCAGACCTGGCCATTGTGCCATATCCCTTGGTTACATGTAAATGACATAGGGCTTTTGCAGACTGCTAAAAATAGTGCAAATTGAGTCCACTTTAAGGGTTAGGGTTAGGGAATCATGGGAACTGTAGTTTATTGTGGCACCAGAGCTCTCTGACAGAGAAGACTCAATGTCTCAAAAAACAACAATTCCCAAGATTCCCTAGCACTAACCCTAACCCAATTTGCACTGTTTCTGGCAGTCTGCAAAGGCCCATAGTTTCTCTATACTGTAGTTTAAAGATTAATTCAATTTTTAAAATAATATCTTCTGCACTGTAATTTAAAGTACATCTTCGAACTCATCTTCCCCACTATAATTTAAAGTGATAAACAATTATCGAGATGAAATTATCATCAACAACCTGGCTAATATCAGGAGAATTCTCTAGTGTTCAGTAATGTTGGCTGAGCAGAGAATAGCAGATATTCTAATGCCATCCTTGTAGGGCAAGCTGCCAGCAATATTTCTTCTGCCTTATGGCAACTGTCACCATGCAATGCTAGTCTTAGGGCCTTTGCAGACTGCCAGAAATAGTGCACATTAAATTGAGGCACTGCCCTGGCTAAGTGCTAGGGAGTCATGGGAACTGTAATGTATTGTGGCACCAGAGCTCTCTGACAGAGAAGGCTCAATGTTCCAGAAAAAAAATACAGTTCCCATGACTCCCTAGCACTGAGCCAGGGCAGTGCCTCAATTTAATGTGCACTATTTCTGGCAGTCTGCAAAGGCCTTTACTCAGCCTAACTCAACTGCAAGAGCATTTCCAATGATGTAAGGCAAATTTGTTCTGGAGTGTGAACGTCAGCCAGCCAAGCTGTTGTGGTCCCTTCCTGTCGAGCCCCAGCTTGTCCTTCCATCTGTACTTCTCTTTAACTTAAAAAGTCTGGAGTGTAATTCAAGCAATTGAG
Source organism: Phrynosoma platyrhinos (assembly GCA_020142125.1). NCBI lineage: Eukaryota > Metazoa > Chordata > Lepidosauria > Squamata > Phrynosomatidae > Phrynosoma > Phrynosoma platyrhinos. The sequence continues at coordinate 211,396,483 of CM034703.1, forward strand.
GTGGGGGGGGGGAACTTTGGTGTGTCACATACCCATTCCAAAACCTCGGAGCTGGGAGAAAAGTAAAACAAAAGCTTACTTATTTATAAGAAAGGGAGGCAAAGAAGGCAGAAGCAAAATAATGAAAGCATTATCTGGTACTAGAACTCTTAGAAGAGCATAGTTAGAAAGGTAGACAGTGGGTAGCGTCAGTGTACAGCATCCTCAGATGGTCAGTGGTGGTGACTAAGGGGGGGATGCAGACCAGGGCGTCCAGGACGCGCTGGTCCGGAGCGCCGTGGGGCCATGGCAGCCGCACCGCGGCGCTCCTGCGGCGTCCCTGGAAGGAACGCTAAATCAGCGCTCCTTCCTCAAGACAGCGAAAGTGCGCCCTAAATGCGTAGGGTGCACTTTCGCTGTCTTTTCCGCCGCAGCGCGTCTGGTCGCTGCGGCGGGAGGTTGCCCTGGAAGCGCTGGCCGTGCGGAGGGCCGGCGGCTTCCAGGGCGACCTCAGGAAGAGGAAGGGACGCCGCGCATGCGGCTGCCCCTCCTCTTCCGGGTCTCGGAGACGGCCCTATTAGCCATCTGCTGAGGCACTAAAGGGCCTAAGCAGACTGCCAGAAATAGTGCACATTAAATTGAGGCACTGCCCTGGCTCAGTGCTAGGGAATCATGGGAACTGTAATTTATTGTGGCACCAGAGCTCTCTGACAGAGAAGGCTCAATGTCCCAGAAAAAAATACAATTCCCATGACTCCCTAGCACTGAGCCAGGGCAGTGCCTCAATTTAATGTGCACTATTTCTGGCAGTCTGCTTAGGCCTTTAAAGATAAATATCACACCACACTGTTAGAGCACTATTATTCCACTTTAACTGCTGTGGCTGCCTATTGTGGAATTGCGTGTTTGTAGTTTAGGGAGGCCTAAGAGCTCCTCTCACCTATAAGGTTTAAGAGGCAGGCTAGAAAGTTATCTGTTGGAAAGAAGATGGCTCTGGTTAACTCTGGCAGCCCTAATACATCAAAAGGCTTTCTATCTGTGGATCTGGAAATCACAGAAAAGGCAAAAAGCTGTTCTTATGCAGCAGGATGGCACTCCTTCAGCCAAGGATGATTATATTGGGCATTTCTAGTACATTTACGGGCTTTTCTTGCTTGTGTGTGAACGTTAAATGCGCTTACTGTAAATTCGCAATTAAGGTAATTACGTGTGAAAGCCATTTGCGGAATCAAGGTTTATTTTCCGTTTATTTTCCGAATGCCTCATTTCCACTTTATTATCGCTTTCTGGCCCACGTGTGATAATGTCCTTAGGAACACATTTGGCCCATCCCTACATTAACCTCTTGGCCTCAATGCTGAGTATGAGGAGAACATAGCAAGGAGATGGGGAAGGCCATTGATGGCTGTATTTTGAAAACACATATTATTTTGTCTTTTTCAAGGTTTTGGGATAAAGGAGAACCACAAATGAGCCATGAGAAGAACTGTGGTATCATACAACCCAATGGGACATGGGCGTCTGCTATGTGTTCCCTTCACCACCACTGGATTTGTAAAAAAAAGCTGATCTGCTGAAATTGATCTCTTGGATCTCTTCCTAAGAAAGGATTGTAAACAAACTGCTGTGATTGTCCCACACCCCACCCCACCCCACCCCAATCTTGCAATGCTTTGCTGATGGCATGTAGCTGGATTTAAGACAATATACATAATCACTGTCCTGAACTATTTTCATATGTGAATGCCATCACAACCCACAACAAAACTCATGGGCTGACTGTGTGGCAGGTGAAACCCTTATTCTTTATATGCAAGCTCAGTGAATTTATCCAGCTGCCCCACATTCCCAGGAGATTGCACAATTGTTCCCATCAGCCATGTGGTGGAGGAGAGCACACTCTGGTGAGATAGACTGGACACAATGCTTAAGCACACCTGATCTTCCAAGTAAGCACCAGTGTTAAGATAAATATATCTTAATACATTACAGCTAGTATGGTGTACTGACTGAGTGTTGGACTATTATTATTATTATTATTATTATTATTATTATTATTATTATTATTATTACAACTCTGGAGATCAGGGTTCAAATCCTTGCTCAGTCATGGAAACTCACTGGGTATCCTTGGGCAAATCACACACTCTCAGCCTCAGGGGAAAGCAAAGGCAAATCCCTCTGAACAAATTTTGACAAGAAAACCCTGTGGTAGGTTCAGTTTAGGGTTACCATGAGTCAGAAACAACTTGAAGGCACACAACAATCACCTTAATTTGGGGCCAATGCAAGTCTTTTCTCCCAGGGGAAATAGCAGCTTCAGTAGACCATTTTTTTTAATGAGGGCAGGGTTATGTGAGGAGAGTTTGGAGTGGAAATATCAGCCTTTTTACATAAAAATGGTCCCACTATTGCTCCACTCCTACCCATCCACCCCAGTTACTATACAAATCACAAAAATGCTATATTTTACATGCATGCTCACATTTAGCATATTGCCTACTTTGGTTCTTCGCTTAGGGAAAAGTACTATATGTCAGATAAGTTCAAACTCCAGTTCCCACCCAGACAAGAAAGCAAATAGGGGGTTGTTGGTCCCCTCCCCGCCCCCCGGTGTGCAATTTATGCAAAATATCCTCTGCAATACAAATGTCTTTTCCTTTTGAGAAGTGAGGTTTGTGTATGCACACACATATGGTGATGGCAGGCACAGAAGGAATGGCTGTTTTATCAAAAAGTCTCAGATGACTAATTGGATGTTTCTAATGTTTCAAACTCCATGCAGCCAGGCAGCAGCTTTGAAGCAATGTATGCAGTTGTGCTATTTATAAAAAAATTTGTTTGTGCAAATGTAAAAACTCTCTCAGTTGCTAGAATATATCTTGGTTTTTCTCTCTCTCGGACAAGGAGAAAAATTTGTGGAGAATGAAGCAAGCAAGGATTTACACCTCTACTTCAAACTGCAATTGCTAGACAAAAATAAGCTTACCATTACAGTATAATGACAGGCACTGTATATGCAAGTATATATTTGAACAAGATGGTACAGTCGCCCCTCCAGTCTCATAGACTTGAGATACATGGATTTAAATATTCATTGAGGGGCAATGTCTTTTAACTTGAATGGGGCACATGCACGCAGTACATGTGTGACAGCAGGCAAGCACCCCATTCAAGCCTATGGGGCTTTAATATCGGCGAGTCTCTGTTTTTTGGGGGGGAATCTCCCATGAAAACGGAGGGCTGACTCTAGTTTGATTGTTGGACTTGGACCCCATGAGACTAGGGTTTGAATCCCTGCTCAGCCATGGGCACTTACCAGATGACCTTGGACAAATCACACACTCTGCCTCAGAGAAATGCAATGACAAATCCCATTCTGTATAAATGTTACAAAAAACCCATGATATGGTTGCCATAGGTCAGTGTTGACTTGGAGACACATAGCAGGAAATGTTATGTCTTCCTGTACATGGAAAAGTCAGCTAAAGCATTATAGGAAAAGATAAAGGATGAGGGGCCTCTACTGTGCCATGAGCTTTATGTTCACAGTTGTTTCAACTCCCAGTGTTCAATAGCTAGATGTTCTTTTTAAGGTGTTGCAAATAGAAACAGTAATTAGGTTTGAGAACGAGACAGTGTAAATATGTTAGTCGAGCTATGCATGCCTATCAATTTTTCCTTTGCACAGATAGCAGATTTGATATCAGCGGCTATCGTTTTTAGGGTGAGGAAAAAGCCAATTTATTTTTGAAAACTGCATGACTGAAGTCTCTGGGAAATCTGTAGATCACTCTGATTGCCTTATAATCAAGTTTTCTCAGCTTTACTATGTTTATGGTGTGCATGTGTGTGCTTTTGAACTAATTTCATTCTTAACTATCATGATTTAAAAATTTTCACTGAATCTTTTTAATTGTGATCTTTCATTTTATATTCATTAAAATAATTAATGTAAAAATCTACAGCTTCCTTTCATTAATGTCTGAATATCTTTTAAGTTAATGCATCATAAAGTGGATGCCATGAAATCCTTATTTATTGAGAAGTAAGCCTGACTGAATGCAGTGGTATTTACTTCTACGTAATTATGGAAATCCACTTGGCTGGCAGTAAGTACCTCTGAACACAGTGGGATTTACTTATGAGTAGACATGCATGGGATTGTGGTATTAGGAAAGCACCAACACACTTGGCTTACCCTCTGGGAAAGAACAACCTAGGGTACTTCCCCCCAGTGCTAAGACTTGCAGAATATGGTACAATAGGTCCTGCAGAGCATGGTGCAATAGCAAGGTCTCAGTTCCTCATTTATGTGCTTATTTTAGCTGTGTTGGATAAAAAATCAGTCAGCAATACAGAAAGAAAGCATATGCATGTCAGTTGTTTCCTTAATCCATCAGTTATATAACCAGGCTCTTTACTCAAAGAATTTAAAAAGAGATGCTTAGGAAAACCCAAGATACTTTGCTGTCTCAAATAAGGCAGCAAATGATGATACCCAGGTCAGCCTATATAATACCCAAGGTTAGTCCAGTTATTTTGGCTTATGTGGCAGAAAATCCCACAGGTGTCTCCCCCTACCTGGCTGCAAATGTACAGTAATAACTAAGTGAAGAAGTAACAATTTGTTGTCCCATTAATAGGGCCAGATTATAAATGGTGCAGTTGCTCCAGACCTCTCACAGTCTAGTGGGCCCAGTGCTGAAGGGAGAAAGGGGTAGTTTGCATCCCTTCTTTCCCCAGTCACTTCCTAAATCTCCTAATGTTTCTGCTGTCATCAACTTTTTGTGCATTACTCAAATAACTGAGTAAAAATGGGATCAGCTATTAGTTTCACCAAAATTGCAGAATGGAAAACAGGCTCACACCTCCAAGGTTTTGAGTTGTTGCTGTCTTTCATATGTTGTATTTTATTTATTATTTGATCATGTATTTATTCTGTTGTGTGCCACTACTCATAAAAATAGGGAATACACACATGTATAGGGAAGGAATCTGCTTCAGGGAATAACACACAAAGAATCTTTGTGTTGCTTTAATGGGAATGGACCTTGGTCTTATATTTCAAGTAGAAACATGACATACACAAACTGACCCAGAGGCAATGTTTGGCCCCTGGAAAAGCCTGGCAGTGTTACAACAATGAAACAAGTTAAAGGGGAAAATCCAGCAGCACAACTAACAGAAACTGTAGCAATACTGCCACCTAGCCACTTATTTTTTTGAAAGCAAAGATACTTAACCCATGTAGTTTCTCTTCATATTTTTTAAAAACACACACATAAAGAGTGAGCAAAAACATCCCAAATGGCAGTGGGTGCTGACATGCAAAGATACCAACGGTTATGTTTTGTTCACTGTCATTTATACACTAAATCTTGTAGAGTTTGCTACAGAACTAGTTTGAGAATGTCGGTTCCCACAGAATGGGCCTCAGTTCCCACTGACACTCGGTGTCTACTCAGAATTTTAGTAAAACTTGTATCTGAAGGAAAATTCAGTTTATAACATATCCAGTTTATCTTATTTTTAAAGGAGGCGAAACAATTTAGCTTCCTAGCAAAGATGGGCCAAAGGTAGAATTCTCCAAAGGAAATTTGTCTGAGCTGAGCAAATCTATTTTTTAATATATTGTCATGTCTCTGGGATTACTAACCCTAGGTAAGTTGCCAGCCAGAGATCTACTCTTTATATTCAAATTTCTAAACTCAGAGGGAGACAGAACAGCCCCAATTTAATCTGTTCAGGCCTGCTCTGGCTTTGTCATGTATACATTTAAGCCTTACCTTTTTGGGTACAGGTAAATTAAGGTTGATAGTTTATTACCCAAATATGGGGGGGGGGGACTGGGGGTTCCCAACCAATTGTCAGTGATAATTCAAATGTTGGGAAAATTAGCTTTTGCAAGAGACTTGGGTAACCTTTGGACCATTTGCACAAGTTTATACCAGTTCCAACTGAGAGGACTCCAGGTTTTGGGTGAATTAAGAAGGTGTTATTTATTTAGAAAATATACAGAGTGCAATCCACACACAAGATAGCAATTTACATAAAAACAGCATACAGAGCTAACAAAAATGGAAATATGGAAATGAGATAGTGGAGTTTTAGGGGTTTGCAGTGATGTTATAATTACCTGTCTGAGGAGAAGACCATGGAAAGCTGGAGTGGCTCAGACTAGGAGATCTGAGGGTGACACAGAACATACACAGAGTGCATGTGTGTATGTGGGCTTTGCTGTTTGTGTAGAAGTTAGGTTTCAAAATCATATTTCTACCCTAAAACTAGGTCTAGCTGATGGACTTTTTGGCCAGGTAACAAAGGGTGAATGACTTTGTCCCAGGAATCAACAATAGGATTCTGGACTGGTTGGTGGCTTTAATTTTGGTGTAACAAAAACAGTGATTGGGTCAGGTTATTCCTGAGATGGATAGACAGGAATGTTTGCTTAGGGACACAACATGGAGTAGGCAGAGAGAGAGAGACTTACTACTTTAGGTGTGAAGGTATCCTTTGTCTCAGTTTTTTCAAGAGGAAATGCAGATTATTTGAGGGAAGGAAGAAGCACTTTAAATTTCATGGTTTTGTTTACCTGGATGTACACATACCTTGGGAGAAATTGTCATTTTTTTCCTGGGAACCTCACCTAGTGTTCCTGAAAGATCATCTCTCTCAAAAACATGCTATCTCTAAATATGAGATATAAAAATATGAGGACCCTAAAATACTGTGTAGGATATGCAGGGGTGCTTATTAAGTTGAAATAAGGCACAGGACTCCTATACTATTAATGGTTCTGTAGAAGAGAGAATTTCAGCAGTTGTTCTTTGTGTGATGAGCAATACCTGCTAAAAATCCTCTGTGTGTGTGTTTCTGCCTTCAAGTCACTTGTTGACTTATGGAGACCCCATGAATTTCACAGGGTTTTCTTAGGCAAGGAATGTTCAAAGGTGGCTTTGCCTACTCTTTCCTCTACACAACCATTAAAGAGCCCTGCCAGGAGCCCTGTCCCATATTTCATCTGCTAACCCTAATTCACTTGCACCACAAATGGGTAAAGATTAAGTGTGTAGATGTCCTTTATTGCACCTGCCTACCCTAAGGTGACTGGGACAACTGAGACCATTCCTGAAAATTTCCAACTTGGCTGTGGCAACTCATGTGACTTGCATCTGGGTGTGATCACTTCAATATACTCCATATGAGGCAGCCATTTTAAAAACATTTGGCGATTTTAGCTGGTTTAGTTCAGGACAACACTAACAACAAAGAGGCTTGTAGCAAGCCATATTTTGGGGAAACGTAGTACATTAGGTACACAAGTGTGTAAACAGGAAACTTGCCTTATTCCAGGGTAATCAATTCTAATCAGCAACAACTCTTTAGAACAGGTGTAAGAATAATGCAACCTTCCCAGTATCGCTGGACTGTCTTAAAACTGTCTTGTCAATTGGTTTAATATATATTGTCCCTGTTTTAAATAGTTTTAAATAAGTTACATTAAAATAATAATAATAATAATAATAATAATAATAATAATAATAATAAATTTTATTTTTTAACCCACCCCTCTGCTAGGCAACCTGAGCAGCGTACAACAAGTTAAAACAATACAGAAGTAAAACACATCGCCAAGTCTCCCCAACCCTCCCACCCCTTAAAAATAAATTAAACTGAGATAATATTAAAAACAACAAATAGTAAACATCAAATACTAAAATCATCAAACAAATAGCAGCAACAATAACGGGTGGAAATAGGGGAGCAGGTTGACAAGCCAGACCATTTGGGGAAGGGAGCTGAGAGAATATTCCGGGAAGGCCTGCCGGAAGAAATATGTCTTTACTGCTTTTTTAAAACAGTCAAGGGTGGTAATAAGACGGATCTCATCCAGCAGGCCATTCCATAATCTTTATTGTGTGCTGCCATGTGATATTGAGATGTATAGTGGGATATAAATGTTTTCAAACAATAAAATAAATAACCTGTGTACCAGATGGGGTATTGGTTTTAATTATAAGGATTGTGGGGTTTTTATTGCTGTTATGATCTTATTTACTGTATTTTATATATTGTATTTTTATATTATTTTATACTATTCTGTAATCCCGCCTCGATCCACAGGGAGAGGCGGGAAAATACAAATAAAAACTATTACCGGTATTATTATAAAATAAATAAGCCTCAGGAGACCATCATAATCCATGGCGAGGAATACTGGGATTTGCTGTCCAAGAAAATCTGGATGGCTGCAGGCTTCCCATCCCTGATTGTGACTGAGAGGCCTTTCCCCCATCACCTGCTCCTAGTTCCTTTTAGCCAGAGAAAAATCTGGAGATTTTTTTGGCACATATTTGGAAAGAGTCTGTGCTTTACTATGAGGTACTGAATGCTTAGAGCATTCAAAGTAAAGGTGCGGATTTCTCAGTTGTACAACCCAGCAGACCAATTGCTGTGATGAGTACTGTCCAGGAGCACAACAACTCTTTTCCTTCCTCACTTTAAGTTGCCTATAGAGTGCTAATTACACTGCAAAGCAATAGAAGAGGCAGGGGCAAGAATAAAAATCTAGGAATAATCTTTGAAAAATTAGCCAGTATTAACCATCAACACTACTCTTTTATCTTCTTCTCTGTTGTCTGGGAATTCTTTCTCATTTCCTTGGAATCTTTGTCCTCTTCTGGCACTAGAGAAGGGCTTTTTGCAAGCCTTTGCTCAAATCCTAGCTCATGCACTGTTGAACTGTAATGGTTACAAGCAGGATCATCATTAAATGGATCACATTACTATCAGTACATGTCTTCAAGAGGTCATAGTCTATGCCTGGAATATTCCTCTCTTTAAACTACAGCTTACTGAAGACATATAATGATGGAATATCTTCTTCTGGACCAGTTTTGTTTATTTAAAAAAGCCTTTTCTTTATCATTCTCTCCTCATCTCATTTGCTCTTCCACCTGACCCCCTCCCAAAATGCATTGTAAAACACATCAGTTCTCCTACTTCTCTGCCTTTTGCATCTAATGCAGACTGAAGAGCTTTGCACAAGGAGAGTTCTGCTTAGCATCCAGTTCACTGTCAAACCAACAGGAATGATGAGCAATTGTGGTGATTATATGATAGATCATGGTATTGTCCAATTAATTTGATTTCTATATAGTGAGGTGGCAGGAATTGTCATGAAAGGCAAATAGGTAGAATTAAAAAAAACAGATGGGGAAGAAAAGTGGGACTAGAAAGGGAAGGGGTGTGGGCAGAGGGAGGAGGAAGAAATTAACAGAAGAGGGAGAAACAGCACAGTACTGGTTGGCAAGTTGGTTATTTGGTTAGCTATGGAGGCATACTTGAAGAAGGGGTTGATTTATTTACTCCTGTTTGCATGCAAATCTCTAACATCCCTACTTTTTCCAGATTAGGCAGGGTTGATGTGCTTCCTACAGTAATTCTTAATTATTCACCAGAGCCCTGGTGGCGCAGTGGTTGAATGCCTCTCCTGCAGCCACTCACTCATAGACCACAAGGTTGTGAGTTCAATACTAGTCAGGGCTCAGGCTAGACTCAGGCCTGCATCCTTCCAAGGTTGCTAAAATGAGTACCCAGCTGTTGGGGGGCAATGAGCTTACAGTTGTAAACCGCTTAGACATCCCATAGCGTGATATGAAGTGGTATATAAATGAAGCTACTTTGCTTTAAGGACACTGCTTTGGATCTGGCCTTTCCTTTCATCCAAACTAGTATATTTCAAAGGAATTCTCACACCATCCTAACCTCATTGATGAAGAGGAACAATGCTTTTAACCACAAATTCAGAGAACATTTGAAGCAGTGGGTGTTGAAAGTTGGCCACAGAGCACACATCAGTCTACAGGTGATGTGCATGTAGGTAGGTAAGTAGCCATTTTCTTCTCTTCACCTCTTTCTTTCTCCTCTAATTTCCTCCTGTATGCACATGTAGAAAGCAAAATGGAACTGGGAAGATATATCAGGAAAATTACCTTCCCCCCCCAATACACACATACACAGAGAGAATACAATTATGTGCCTCTGAAGACACTGGCACTAGAAGAGACACCAAAAGTTGGTAAGCAAAACGGCATTACTACATATCCTCCCCAGAACCAATGCTTGGGATTTCTATCAGCTCTTTGCTGAAAGGGGGAGGATGCGTTCCCAGGGACTGCTAGGGCTTCATCAAAGAGGCTCCAACAACTGTGGAAGGGTGGGTCCTTCAACGTTTGGCAACGTTCCTTTTTTTTGCTGATGAGGGGAACTACAGTTCAAAAAGTAACATTTCTAATTTCTAGGTTGGCCTGCCTAAATCCGGAAAACTGGGAGAGTTTCAGGGGATAGTGCTGCCTGCTGCTATTTGGGCAGTTAATGCTGACTCAGGAGCAGAATGTGCCACCCACTATTCCTTCCTCCTTTTCCCTGTCCTTTTGAGTTCATGATGGAGGGCTTTGCCAGTTCTTAGGAAGCTGTGGAAATAAGTTCCTGTTGGGCTTTTCTGCCATCTGCCTGTGGTTATGAGGCAACAATTAATTTCTGTCTGTCTGTCTTTCATTTATTTTTTCAGCTAAGAAAGCCCAAGACTGCCTCAACAAGATAGGACTGGAGAATGGCAAAATTTGAAATGCATTAGATCAATAAATAATTTTCGGCACACTTTGAAGTCTCTTCTGTCTTCTTTTTCATATTGGTGTCCTGCTTTTCCTTTGAGACTACCAAGGTATACCATCAAGGACCCCAAAGTCACAGGAGGCAGGGAGAGGCAGAGGAATGATGGATTCTTTTATGCCCCCATGGCAGGCCAGTGTGAGGTGCTGCAGTTCATCATGGCAGCTCCTTCTCTGAACTCACTACCAGATCCAACAGCTGGAAGCTTGGCTGAGAATTGAGAGGACTTCCTTCTTCCGGAAAAGTGTTTGGCAGGCTTTTTGTTTGTCCCCCAGCTTCAAAATATTGTGGCTAACAGGAATATATTGATTGGACCCAACACAGCTCTATTTTATTTTATCCTTGTTTGTTGAACCATGCACTGGTCCATTTTGGAGCCAAATGTCCCTTTTGTGACAGCTCCCTTGCCTATCTGGGGAACAGAACAGGAATGTTGTGCAAGCCCATATACAGAAATGTGTTGGGGTAGTTGTGTATGTGTGTGTGTCTTAGGGTCTAAGGGTGTTTGAAAAGAGCCCTGGTGGCGCAATGGTTAAATGCCTGTACTGCAGCCACTCACTCATAGACCACAAGGTTGCGAGTACAATACTAGCCAGGGCTCAGGCTAGACTCAGGCTTGCATCCTTCCAAAGTCACTAAAATGAGTACCCAACTGTTGGGGGGCAATGAGCTTATAGTTGTAAACCACTTAGACATCCCATAGCCTGATATGAAGTGGTATATAAATGAAGCTGCTTTGCTTTGCTTTGCTTGTGATAGGGTAAGTGTAAATTGATACAAAATAGAAAAGAACATAAATAGAAAGTAAACTATTTTTTACATTTATTTATAGCAGGGGTAGGGAAATGTGTGGCCATCAAGATGTTTTTGGACTGCAGTTTCCATCAGCCATAATCAGCATAGCTAATGATGAGAGATGATGGGACCACAGTCCAATATCTTTAGTTGTCCTCCTTTGATTTACATGAAGTACGTCCTGCTGAGCTCAGTGGGACTCATACGTAAGCAAGTGTAAGCAAGTGTGGCCAACTGTTGTGGGGTAGGGGAAACCCATTGACCATGAACTAACAGGATACCCAGATAAATTTACATAGGTTTCACTTAAATGCTAATTTAAAATGCAATTAAAGGTAACTGCCACTTCCTTGTTATTCACCTACATGCTTTTGCTGTCATTACTCAGAACACTGGAAAATTGCTTTACTTCCTGCTGAGCTATTATAGAAATCTACCCTTGCTCCCCAAATGGAAAGGACTAGATTCAAGCCACTGGAAATGTACTTAAAAACGACATCAGTAGCAACTTAAATTTAGGTTCCAGGAGTGGAATATTCTGATGGGGCTATCTATGGATACTTGCATCAATTATTGTCAATGCCTCCTGTCTTATGTACCTGTTTGTGGCCTAAAGTCATCACTGTCCCTTGCAGAAATTTGAAGGATAGTGACCCAAATCAGTGGTGGACCTGGGGATCCATGCCCACTTCAGAATTAGAACACTTCAGAACTGTTTAGAGTTTAGATAGGGGCTTTTAAAATCCCCAACTAGGGAGCTCCTCTTGTGCCTCTGAACAAATTAAAAACCCCAGGATTCCATAGGATGGAACCACAGCAGTTGAAGAGGAATAATAGCTCTATAATTCTGTGTGAATGGACCCCTGGTTGCTGGGAAGATTGTCTAGCAACAATATTGTATTATATTCAGTGACACCTTATGCCTTTTTCTTTGTTGTTCTTGCTTTAAAAACCCTCTGGCAGTTTCTCAGTTTTAGCTGTTCTTTGTCTGAATTCCATTTGATTGTATCACTCATTGTTCCAAGGACCACTGAACAGTGCTAATTAAAGGCATAGATTTGTCGGGTTGTAACCCGAAGATATGTTCTACATAATGTTCTGATACAGAAGGAGATGAAGCAGCTGTGTTTTTATTAACACTGTTCCCCTACAATCTTCTTACTTCCTCTTCTTACAGTTGCTGTGCAACACATCGTTTCTGCTTATTGTAGCATGTGGGGAAAGGTGAGAGCACATGACAGAGGAAGAAGCATTTCTTCTCACTTATATCCAGGAATTCAACAATATAGCACAGTTCTCCAGGTTCCAATATAATTTTGGAGATACTTTCCTGCTTTTCCACCAAAGAAAAGGTACCAATGATTGGAAAGTGAGGCTGTAACACAACTGAGGCCCAGAACCTTTAAACATACCTATTGAAACTCTATCAACCATCTTTACAACCACCCATGAAAAGTATCTTTGTCACAATCAGTACTGAAAATACTGAAGGTATTTCCATTGGGTTTTGTTATAGCCCTAGACTTACATAACTTGTATGAAATATAGTACAGTTCATATGATAAGTGTTTCAGGATGACAGCCATCTTGAAAAATGGTCTTACAGACTTAGGTCAACTTCATTCCAATGTATGCCATCTATGCCATTCATCTATTTCATCCACATGAAAGTTGCTGTCAGTAATGGGTTTCCTGCCAAAGTCCACTATAGCAACCATGTTAAGTCCACTAGAAAGCACATGGCTTCTCTTCTACACATTTTCACATCACCTGTATGGATATTCTTTCCTACACTGTTGATCTTATTGGTGTGATACTATTATCAATGAACAGGAATGTTGGCATGTTTTCAACCCAAAGTCTAGATCAGGGGTAGGCAACATTTTTGAACCAGGGGCCGGGTTGCTGTCCCTCAGGCAATTGGGGAGGCTGAAGCACCATAAATAAATAAATAAATAAAATTATATATATATATATATATATATATATATATATATATATATATATATATATGCATGCACACTCTCTCAGCCCCAGAAAAGCCATAGCAAAACCCCTGTGGAGATTTTGCCAAAAAAACCCCAAGAACAAGTAATAACAACAATAATCAATATCATCATGGTGGGCAGGCGGGCAGTGGCAGCGGCGGCAGGACTGGCCTGGGGCTGGTCCAAAGGCCTCGGGGGGGGCGCATCTGGCCCCCAGGCCTTAGGTTGCCTACCCCTGGTCTAGATGCTGAAGCTTGTGCACCAAGAACACACACCACAGAAAGCTCTGCTGTACAGTTCAGTGCAGTCATGAGAACTCCTTCTCCTACACACAGAAGCTGCAGACATGACAACACACTGAGTATTCTCAAGGATGCTTTTAATCTTCGTTCTGATATTTACAATATCTCACACTGACTGACAAAATGCTGCACTCACTATATACATCAACACCACCACACAGGTTATTAGAGCTCCTCCCTTATATACACATTCATTGCTGGAGCTGCTAATCCAACCCCTTACTGATGTGCAACACAGTTTCCTGTTCCCCATGTGGCATGACTTTGCAGTATTGAAGCCTGGTGATGCCATGTCCAGCCTGTGTGTCATCATCTTCCTGTGACACAGCACCCTTCCAACTGCGTGCTCTTCATCGCCGCCACATGACCTATAGTAACTTTTTGCCTTTGTGCTTTATCTAAGGCATTTTCCTCTGGATGCATTCAAACTGACAGGAATGTCTTAGTCATGGGAAAGGGAAGCTGTCAAAAGAAACAGCTGCAGATTCTTCCAGTACTGATTCCAGACCCTCACCGAAGAGAATACATCACCCATGATACTGCCTTGTTTTGTCTGACTCCTACATGGCCTGTTGACACACTCAACTGAGGGACTTATTTGCTCCCTACTCACACAAATACTATGAAAAAAGGGAATATGGAGATAACTGTGGCTCTCAGCCCACAGGAGAGAGGGCACACAGCCCTCAGAGCTCCTTCCATCAGTAATACTGAGTGGACTGACACTTGCTGTATGTGGCTTCCTCTGTGGATGTAATGTTACACCAATGCCAACTAGCGCAAGTCCCTCCCTTTCTATTTATTTTACTTGGTGTCCATGGTTAGCAGTTAATGGGTTGATTGAATTAACAGAATTCATTACTTTCTGGTCTGTTTAATCTTCTGAGTGTGTCATATCAAGGAAGCATCCATTGTGTGTTAATGAGTGGTTGTCATGCAGGAAACTAAAACTCTGTAACAGCTGAGCTTATCCACAAGTATCTTTCCCTATGGGGATAGGAGAGAAGACAGTATACTCTTCCCACAAATACATATTGGCCTCAATCCAACATCCCCTCAATGTAGTATAAATATTTGCATGCAGCCCTATGCTACACTGAGCCATACCCACCCTCACCTGAAGTAAAGCCCCTGAAGCCACCCTGCACAGCCAATCCATGATTCAGGACAAGCAGGCAGGATCAGAAAAGTGTCAGGTTATGCCCCATAGCCAGACACACATTTTGATTACAGCAGTGCTGAAACCTCTGAAGGACCCTAGTAGATTTCAGTGATGATGTCATAATTTTGCATCTGGCAAAATGTAGGCAGATGCTTCTCTGATCCTGTCTCCTTGCCACAAAGCACAGAATGGCTGTGTGGAGTGGCTTGAGGACCTTTTCAGTATGTTGGAGAAGGAGGGCTTTAGGCACTGCAGAAGGAGGAAGGGAATGCCAGTTCCCACAGCACTTGAAAAAAGACAACATCCATTTGTGTTAGAGACACTTAGGTGTGCAGATGTCTACAACAACACTGTCTAATCCAGACATGGGCAAAGTGTGGCTTCTAGATCATTGACAAAAACTAGGTAAAATCAGATAAATTATCAATTAAATCAGAAATTTTCAAACAAAGAGGTACAACTTAAATGTATCTGTCCTTCCTCTTCAGAATATGTCCTGTGTGGTACAGAAGCCTGCAAACGTGTGAGGAAGACCTGATACAAAGATATTAGGAAATAAATACATATAACATGGGTTGTGTTGGGATCATAGCTAGAGTAAGGGAAAACATGGGCATAACAGAATATTACCTATCTGGAAGATGGATCAAAGAGCCATCCCTTACCAAAATCATGTAGCAACAAAGGAAAATTAAGGAGAGACATATCTTAGTTGTACAGTTCTTAGTATATGCTCAATGGTGAGGCAAAACTCTATGGTGTTCTCTGAGACTAATGACAATCCAACACCAAACTAGGCAGCATGCTTGTGGTATAGTCCCAGATAGCTACCAGAGAGCTATGGGAACTATTCGGTGGATGTAGCCTCCTTCATAATTGTTTTGCTGTCAATCTAATTGGGATCTCAGAATAACTGTCATCTCAAACAGAGTATCCTTGGTCACTCTAAAATGATACATGCAGATATCATCATTGCACAGCCTTAATTTCTCAGTTCTACACCATTTCCTCCTGACATGAGATCTCATCCAGCAAAACCTGGTGCTACCAAACTACATCATTACTGTGGCCAGGGTCCTTTCTTCTGACTGATTTTTCTGCAAAGCTGATCCAACAAGGACTTTTCAGCATTGCAAATGTCTCACAGGACTTTATCACATGGGGAAAATCGAGGGTTTAAAGAGCCATTATCCTGTGAAAATTGTGCAATCATGATAAAGATTTTCACATGATGTCATGATTAAAGAGCCATTATCCCAAGAATAACAAGGCAATAACCAGCAACAAATCATTCACGGGGAAATCCCGTGAATGATTTGTTGCTGGTTATTGCCTGTCATTCCTGGGATAACGGCTCTTTAATTGCAATGTGTGTTGAAATCTTCCTGCAATCGCACAATTTTCATGGGATAATGGCTTTTTAAACCTTGATTTTCCCCCTGATTTCCCCCTGTGATAAAGTCCAAAGAAAGCAGAAAACTCACAGTATCAAACATTACTGTGCAAACCACTGTTGCTGCTGCTACATTCATAAGAATATATTCACCACTTGATCCAAAAAGAGAGCACACAGCCAAAAACAAAGAACAAGCCCCCTCACAGTCTCAGTCTTTGAGAAGAGAGCAACAGAAGAAGATGAACTGTTAAAACGTATTACACGGCACTTAAGGAACAGGAACAGAACGGAATGGAACGGGGCAAAAACACATTTTACTGAAAAGGAGAACGCCACCGATGCCGCCGGGAGTCCCCAAGGTGTTATCCAGCCATTCCTGGTGGCCAATTTTTGAAGGATGGTTCAAAATAGTTCTTCAAAATTGGCTGCCAGGAATGGCGGGCGAATGCCTTGAGGACTCCCAGAGGCATCAGTGGCATTCTCCCATCCAGTAAAATGCATTTTTTGCCCTGTTCTGTTCCCTTCTATTCTGTTTTGTTCCCATTCTTGTAAGTGCCTTGTGATAAGTTTTAAGAGTTCATCTTCTTCTGCTGCTCTCTTCTCAGAGACTGAGCTCCAAAGACTGGGGCATCAGTCATATAGAGCAAGTGGCTACTAGCTTTACCCCCAAGCAAGTCAATGATTCAGCAGAAGCCCCCACTCCTAGACCAAACCCTCAGGAAGAGCACACAGCCCCAAAGAAAGAAAAGTCCACACATAACACTTACACACACACACACACACACACGAGTCAAGGATGACTCTAAAAATACAGCTCACCTTCTGCTCTCTCCTCAAAGACACATTTAAAATGTGCCTTCACCTAGGGTCAGTATATATATATATTGGAAAATAAATCCAACTATTACTATCATGTACCAATCAGCTCTGTTCCAAGGACTCAGACAATAGTCTTGGTGAAAGAACAAAAATATTTTACTGCAGACCAAGGGCAATAGTGATCAGTCAGTATTAGGTTGATATTGCCCTTCTCTGCCTTTTTGTCCCTATATATAGACTGGAGTTACCTAGCCCTGCCTGTCGACAATGTAACAATTTGACTTCAGCCTGGTAACTGCAATGTAACTTTTTCATTTCTGCCCGGTGACTTCTATGTAACCACTTGATTTCTGCCTGGTGACTCTACTACAACCTTTTGCTTTTCTGCCTAGTAACTGTGATGTAACCTTTTCATTTCTGCTTAGCAACTGCAGTAAAACTACTCCCAACTGTTCTTTGAAATTGGTGCCAAAATTTAAGCTTGCCTAATACAGATAACACATTCTATATGTATATATACATACAACACAAACCAATATAGGATTTATATATACACTTCCCAACTTCATACATAATGGCAGAACCAAAACTCTTTTTGGGTTCTTACAATTACAAAATGTCGGAGATCTCTAGTGACATCTTTCTGAAGTAAAACTAAGCCTGAATAAGTGTCATGCCTTTTCCACTTTTTGCCCCTTGGATAAGTAGGGCTAGCATAACAATATATTTCAATGAAATAAAAGAAAATACAAAACCCATAAAAGAGTAATACCTGTTTTGGCCAGCTAAAATGCACAAAATATATAGTGCAAGCTTTCAAAGCTACACTGGCTCCTTCATCAGGCAAAAGATGTTAAAAATCATACCAGAGGAAGAAAGAGGAATGGTGTTGGAATAACAAACCACCTTTTGTATAGATGCTGTCTGTGCTTTAGTTCATTTGGTTTGGAGTGATCTAAGTTCAGGGCGAGGCCATACTTCTTTGGCTTCAACCTACATTGAAATACCTCCAAACCAACTGGCAGCAGTAAAATAACTCCTCTTGGGTTGTATGGTGTGTCCATCCCTTGTGAAGCCATGAGCTCCTTTCTTGGGCAGAGAACAATACATTTCTCAAGAAGTCTCTGCACTGGTACATCAGGAAAAAACTTTAGGTGCTGTATGGGTATAACTTGGCCAATTATAGTCCAAACAGAGGAATATAAGAGTTATTACGACACATCTGGTTAAATTCCTTCCAAATTGTTGGGGTAACACTGTCTGGTTTAGTATTTAGTATTTACTATTCTTTTAATGCATCAATTCTTTCTGAAACCTTTTCTTGAGTCTAGACATTTCAATTTATGACAGCTCATCATATTCAAGAGTATGAATACAGAGAGGTCAGCTGCAGCATCTTAGAGTCCACATGCTCTGCAGTTTCTCTGCAACTAGCTTCTCTTCAATCTCTTTATCTTCTGAAAGTACTCTAGCCTGCACTTGGGGCTTCAACAGATCTACCAATTGTCTAGTTTTAAGTTTCAAGGACTTTAGCATTAATGCTATGGACTAAAGGTGGGCAAGCTTCTGAAAGCGCTTCTTGGATTAGGACTCAATTTACCTGCATTCTTTTAAAAAATGGGAAAACTCAAGCAATTGCTCCAAACCAGTCTAAGGACTCATCCCAGGATCCCTTTTCCCACTCCCAGATGAACTAATGGAGCTATTGGGGGCAGAGGGAAGGATACTGTGGAAATGAAACTGAGGTGTGGGAGTTAAAAGTCAATGCCCTGTATATAACCTAGGCTATTACATCCTGCTCCAACTTTACCCCATTCCTGCTCCCATAGGAACTAACTGAGTAATCTGTTCATATTAAAGCATTTAAAATGTTTTTGTCATGTGCCTTTAGATCAACGCTCTTATGACAATCCTATACTCAGATATCCTTGGCAAGATTTGTTCAGAGAGGTTTTGCCTTTGCCTTCCTCTGAAGCTGAAAGAGTGTGACGTGCCCAAGGCCACACAGTGGGTTTCCATGCTTGAGCAGGAATTCAAATCCTACTATCTCAGATGCCTAATCCAGCACAGAATGCACTATACCACACTGAGGAAAAATTAGAATGGGAGAGAGAAGCTAGGCCTCCTTTTTCAACCTCTGTTTTTGCCTCTTCAGTGTTTTTCCCTTTCAGTGTTTTCTCTCAGCCCCCTGCAAACTTATGGACTAAAGCAGTTCTATCAGTTTGCAATGGGCCTGACAGAAAACACTGCAGGTCTTCCTTTCCTAAGAGCTTGGATATTTAGTGTTTAAAGAAGGAAGTTAGGTGGCTGGAAGGCTAGGGTTTGGACTGTATATGCAAATTGCTGCAGATATTTGCACATTTGTATTGACGGTTAATTGTCTTCACTTTCCTGTGCAAATTCTCATTTATTCACATCTACCTCTGCTGAAAATGCAGAGCCATTAGAATCCATGTGAACTAAAGAGATGGCCACAAATGTAATAATGTGCATGTCTGTGGATTTCCACAGATACTCCAGTAAGAAATGCAAAGTTTTTTTGTGCAGAGTTTAAGGGTTTTTTTGCCACCTGCATTGAAAAAAAGCTCAAACTCCTGAAAATTATGCATGGACGGATCATATTCTATTTGACTGGAATGAGGAATATTTTAATCATCTAGACTAGCCCTCTGACTTGGGTTTAATTTTGAGATTGACATGGATGAACTCTTTGGCAATCCTTCTTATGAATGGCAGAGAACAACAGTCACTCATAACAGTTTCAAACAGAATTGCCAGCATGTAGCAGAAATAACTGGGTTGCTGAGAGAGGAGAAAATTGAGAAGTCAGGCGAAGAGCTAAAGAGATATTCACGGGGAGCTGGAGGGAAACACACACACACCACTGTTTTCAGTTAAAATTAATCAGCTACTAATGATAGTCTACAGAAATTACTTCTCATTTGATGGATCCCAGTTCCATCAATAGCAGAGAAATTCCTTGCTTAGCAATGGGAATATCTGTAAGATTTAACATAACAGTAAATATAGCAATTATTCAGATGGTCCTATAATATGAAGTTTTGAGATTGTCTTCTCCATTAAGCAAAAATGCAGTGGCTTTAGGATGAGTGGAGAACTGTCAAGAGAGAAAGGAACTGTTTATTTCTTTATAAACCATTTGTCATCCCCCCATATATTTCCTTCACTGTCTTGGAACATAAAGGGCAGGCGGGGGGGGGGGGGGGGGGGGGGGGGAAATGACGACTAATGGGCAGGAATGAAAATACTACCTTCCCCCATTCTCAATCAATCTGATTGCAAAATAGGCAACAGTTCCCAAGATTCCCTAGCACCAGTTAAAGTGGTCTCAAGATGGATTATTTCTGGCAGTCTGTAAAGGTCCTGACTCAGGTCAAAACACTCTTTGGCTGCCTAAAGAGTGGACAGAGCTTAACATGTTTGATCTTCAAGTTACTCCAACCCTTCAAGTTACTCCAAGCTGAGTGGATAAGGCAAATATGTATGACACGACCTTTTAGGTTCACAAGCAATTTTTTAAATTAACAAGCACTGACTAAGAGTGCAGCGAAGGCCTCTATGAGAAGATCTTCATTCTTTTTGTATATTTTAGACCTGAAAATACTTTCACACCAGAAGAGGAAGCAATCTTGCAGAGGAGTCAAGATTCAAATCCAGTTTCTACCAAAATTTGAAAGTGCACCAACATAACATACTTGGCTGAAGTGGGTATTGGTTTGAGAAAAGGTGGGATAGAAAATAATAATAATAATAATAATAATAATAATAATAATAATAATAATAATAATAACCTTCACCCTTTTTATTATTCAATAGCCTATCATGAAAATGTTCAAGCAAATGAAGGGGGGCTAAACCATCGCTAAACCAGGAGTGCACACAGGTCTTCTGACAAAAGTTTCAGCATGCCAGGCAACAAGGCTAGGTAAGCACTAACATTCAGGAAGTATAAGGAATAATAGCAGTAGCAACAAAAATTGTCACTTCAGTGAGCATCTTTGCAAGTCCTGGGATGTGGGATTGCCTATTTTTCCAAGAGGTGAGCCTAGCAAAACAGAAGAACATAAGGCTAGCGAGTAAGAAAGAAATGTGACTTTGTGATAGGGCTGGAGAACATTTGACCCTCCAAATGTTTTGGACTACAAGTCCCATTTTTTCCTATTGTCTATTCTGGCTGGGACTTCAGACATATGGCCAAAGTTTCCTTGGCCTTGGTTTGAGAAGCATTTAAGAAGAGGAACAGGGATGCTCAGATGTATACAAAGCTGAGTTCTGTCCATGGTACCCAACTGAACTATTGGAGTCAGTATTCTTCCTCTGACTGTGGCTAGGTTTGTTTCCTGATACATGGCTCCTAGTGCTAATATTCAAAAGCACAGTGCAGCTATTCTATCTTTTTTCTGGTAAGAAAAAAGATGGAAGTGACAGTGGGAAAACGTAGGAGGACTCCAAACTGAAGGTAATAATGTCTTGACTTCCCATAAAATTTTGTGAATGAAGCTGTGTTATTACATAGAATATAAGTTATCTGGAAGCACCCTAACATTCAGTGTTTCAGAAAAAAAGAAGCTCCAGGCCCATGGAGGGACTCAGATCCTGGAAGGCCAATTGGGGAGTGTCTATATCTTCTTGGGGCTGGTTAAATATAAAGTTTTCATTTTATAACAGAACATACAGCAAATAACACAGTTAGGAAATGATGCATCATATTTTAAAACGGAGACAGGGAAGTTAATGATCTTCAAAGTATCTAGGAAGGGCACAATTTAATAATAATAAAAAGAAACCACTCTGTATCCTGTATTTCGTCCTTCATGAAATTTTTCCACAAGGAGTTCCCATATCATTGACTACAATAACATTTAAAAATGTAATCCCAATGAAGAGAACTGGATTTAGAGAAGTAAAAAACCTAATAATTTTACAAATGGAGGCCCTCATTCTGAAACCAGGCCTGTGTATTTATTGTCCTAGTTTGATTCAACATATATAATAATCATTTGTGTCATTGATTTAAAAATAAATCTTAATTAGGTCTAACTGGATTGGGCTGGAAAACCACGACTGCCTCCCTTTCTCAGTTTAGCTTGATCCCATTCTGAAGCTAGAGACTGAAATTTTCATTTACCAACACAGGGGCTCCTTTTGTATTACATTATATAAATGGCAACTACTTAGGCTGAGTTTTTACACAAAAGTCACTTATCTGTCTTCACAAATGCTGAGCCCCCTACAAATACAGTCAGCCCACTGTATGCATGGATTTACTATCTGTGGATTCAATCATCAATGGTTTGAAAATATTTAAATATGTATATATAAAAATTCCAAAAAGCAAACCTTGATTTTGTCATTTTATGTAAGGGACACTGAGAGCCAGCATAGAG
This sequence comes from Phrynosoma platyrhinos, assembly GCA_020142125.1. NCBI lineage: Eukaryota > Metazoa > Chordata > Lepidosauria > Squamata > Phrynosomatidae > Phrynosoma > Phrynosoma platyrhinos. Next base: position 211,419,009 of record CM034703.1, read on the forward strand.
GTTTGAACACTGGACTATAACTGGAGAGCAGAGTTCGAATCCTTCTGGGTGACCTTGGGCAAGCCACCCTCTCACCCTCTAAGGATGGCAGTGGTAAACGCCCTTTGAAGAAACTTGCCAAGAAAACCCTGTGATTAGTTTGCCTTAGGGTTGCCATAAGTCAGAAATGACTTGAAGGCATACAACAACAAACACCACCACCATTTTATTATGTTATTGTATAGGTTTTGGTATCTTCGGGGTGGCGGTGGTGGTCCTGGAACCAAACCCAGTGGATACCAAGGGCCCACTGTATGATCTCTCTAAGCAAGTGTCAGTCTTGGTGGGAAATGTCTTTTTAAATCCACTAGGACACTAGGTGTTTGGCTCTCTTTTTGTAGTAATTAGTTTTGAATGGATTCAGGACCAGGCCGTTCAGCTTTGCTTTTCTTCTCTTGCATCCATTTGTTGCTGTTGCTGTGTGCCTTCAAGCTCTTTCTGACTTATGGAGACCCTAAAGTGAACCTATCATGTGGTTTTCCTTGCAAGATTTGTTCTGAGGGGGACTTGCCAGTGCGATCCTCTGAGGCTGAGAGTGTGTGACTTGCCCAAGGGTTTCATGGCTGAGTGGGGATTCGAACCCTTGTCTCCAGTGTCATAGTCCAACACTTAAACCACTGTGCCACATTAGCTCTCATGCCTTCCCTCAAATCTCCATCTGGAAACGGGAATAAACCCTAAATGAGACTTACACCTGTCTCCTCAGAAGGAAGCCCCATCGAGTGCCACAGCAACTGGATGGCAGCCTAAATCAATGTGTGCAACTATGTTTGGGCCTCCTTCCTCTCCCTCTCATCTCCTTGGCTGATCCACAGACAGGTGTACAGACACAGGCACACACACCAGTAACACACACCTAGTTTCTCCAAGGAATTCTTGCTCCTTCCAAGGAGGACTTCAGACCCCCTCAAGAAGGTGAGGGAAGTGTAAACATTTTAGCATAATTAGGTCTATTATAGGTATGAAGCGTTTTGTTTTAGTCTATTTTTTCTTCTTTTTCTTTTGTGATGCTGTGAGGTCTTATTTATGGTGTCTCTTATTAGTATTTCATTGTATTTGGACACTACACTTAAAAATATCTTTTAAAAAGAAAGGAAATAATTGCCTTTATTTTTATTTTAGGTGAGGTGGGAAGGAAGGAGTTCCCTTCAGTCCCCTGAGCCTGGCTACCCATCCCCGCCACTCCCATTGCCATTTTAATTATTATTATTATTTTAAAAGCTGTGCTAATTTCTCTCTTGTGTTTGTAGAGGGGAAACCCTCT
>CM034703.1:211420411-211435555 GCA_020142125.1 Phrynosoma platyrhinos
TGAGTCGTGTGTGGCACCTACCTGTCCCCTTGCCCCTGGGATGGAGGGGGCTGGGGAGGAGGGCCCTGGGCTGGAGCCATCCACTTGCCAGGCTGCCCCAGGAGGAAGGCTTACAGGTGTCTCCCCATCACTCCTAACACACACTTGGGATTGTTATTTATTTATGCATTTATTTATTTTGTGGGGGCAGCGTAGGTGTTGGTCTTGAGAAGGATTCATTACTGGAGGTTTCATTTGGAATGCTTGCCACTGGAGAGGGGGAATGAGTGAATGAAATGATTTCTTCCACTTCCGGAATTATTAAATGGAAACCTGGATCAAACCTTGCAAGCTCTCAGCCTTCCCCTCAACCTCCTATCTGTCTGCATTTTTGTTAGGTACCTTTCTGTCTTGGATTGCAAGCAGTGGCTAGTCCACCCCCTAAGTGGGCTTCTCCTTTCTATGCTCTATGCTGGAATAAAAACAAGGGGAGACCACCCCCCCCTTTCCCCAACACAGTCTTCTAACCTCTACTAGCTCCTCCAGCCTGCAGTGTTGTTCACATTCTCTTTCTCACTGCGCAATGCAATGTGCATTCAGCATTAAACAAGGAAGCAGATGGAAATGCAAAGCTGCTTGCTGGGCTGATTCCTAAAGCCCCACTCTCCCCAGTTAAACTTGAGAAGTACCTTTCCCTTTCTGGCTCCTGCTCACCTGGGTTTGTGGCTGCCTGCCTGCCTGCCTGCCTGGCTTTCAAGGAACCCTGGGCAGACGGATGGAGATGGTGAGATGGAGAATTATTTTTGTCTCACCGTCTGCTCCAAGGAACAGATGCCTCCAGCAGGCACGGTGCATGCCGTTTCCGAGTGCCCCTGAGGTCCCTGGCTTCTGCTTAACAAGAACAGCCAGAGCTTAGGGCCAGGGAACTGCCAGCTCAGAGAGTCTAGCTGAGGAGATGGCTTTGCCCTTTGACATGGGGAGATGGGACTGGCTGTCCATGAAGGCAGCAGCCGGGGGCACCATGATACAGACCAGGGTCACATATGGCCTCAGAGTGAGAAGGAGATTTTGTATATGAGAGGGGCAATGGCAGTTAGGGGTTTTATGTACATGGACTCTTGCACATGGAATCTCTCTTCTCTGCTCCTACATCTCTGTGCCAGTTATCTTAGGATGACAACCCAGCTACTGGTAAACAAGCCAATGAAGCTACTGAAGGGAGAAATGCCCACAAACATATAAAACTGGTTGTTGTGATGTATTGGTGTGAACAGCCATATATGGACTGGAAACATTATTCCATTAGTCTAATGATCCTTTGGGTTTGAGGGGGAGAAAAGGTAATCTTCAGGCAGCAGCATTAGCTGGCTAGATCCTGTGAAAGTACTAAGCTGAACTGAATACTCTCATCTGTCACAAACACCTGTAGTGATAGAAGTGAATCTAATGGGGGGGGGGAGGAGAGAAGGAGTGAGTTTAATGTTTGTATAACTTGTGTTTTGTGTTCCCTCGGTGTACCATGGATGAAATAATCTTCACCAGATGCTATGTGATGCAGTCGGTATAAAATGGCCTAAGCAATGTGAACAGATCTTACCTAGCAACTGTGATAAGAAAATGGCTTATTTCAAGGATGATTATTTCTCTCTCACTTTGTGCAGGATGTTTCAGGTGTTGACTATGAGTTGCAGTAAAGTCTACCATAAGAACCAATGATTTTGGAGGTGGTGGTGTCAACCTCCAAGCCAGAGCTATACATCAGGGACAGAAATGTCTTAAATGCCTTTCCCCAGCCTGGAGTGAAGAGGTTTGGGGTTGGAGTGTGTAGAAAGTTGCTCATCTAGCTTGAGTAGCACAGCACTAAGAGGCTCTAGTACAACACTGCAGGATTTTTGGGATGGATATGTGACAACCTTTGCTGTCTTGAATCATTAATCAGAGAACTCCAAAGCTATAGACTGTTCAGGTGAACCTTTTGGGAGTCAAGATGTATTGCAAGGTGTACAGCAAGGATAGGGAATGCATGACCCTCGAGACTTTGTTGAGCCACAGCACCTAGCATTTTTCATCACTGGCTATGTTGGCAAGGGCTGCTGGGAGTTGCACTCCAACAACATCTGGAGGGCCACATGTTCCCTAAAGCAGTCAGTGTGGGTAGAGATGTATTTACCTCTCTGCACTGTCTGGGTGAGTTCTGTTTTGTGTTCATTGAAAGGGGAGAGGAAATGAGCTCCTCCTAATTGTTACTAGCCTCCTACCTCAGCTGATCATTTAACTGCCCTGCGGGTCCACATGAGATAGTAATTGGTGGAAATGATGATGACTGGTGTGTGTAGTAGGTTAGATAGTGCTGAGCTGAGGTATGATAATCCCATATTGAAATCCCTGATGGCTGTACAGCAGGGATGAGGACAACCCTCCAGATGTTGATGGACTTCAGCTCCCACTGTACCTTACCATTGATTATGCTGGCTAAGGCTGCTGGGACCTGCACTATAGGAACATCTTGAGGAGTATGCGATTACTATCCCTGCCAAATGGGCTTTCTCAAGTTACTATTCCTCACTGTAACCTACTTCAAATCTGTTATAAAATTAAACCTTCATTCTGAACAGTGTAGAGATGTCCGGTGTTTTGGACTTCAACTCCCATCACCCTTGGCCAGGTTGGAGAAGGCTGGTGTAGGGTTTAATTAAAGAAATTGTAAGGAAGTGGTAGAAGCAGCATGAAGAAAGGTGAAACTACTGTAGCTCAGGAAATATCTTAATGTTGAAGCTGAGGTTTTTGAGGAGACAGCTGAAGGAGGAGATATGATCTGGTAGCTAAAGAGAGAGATACTCTAATCCACGGAACTACTTCCCCAGCTTTGGCAAAGGAACAGAAGCTAGTAAAATACAACATGGCTGGTCCCCCTTGGTGTATTTTGCTCTGTCAAAATGAGTTGTGCCCTGGTTAGTTTTTCTCTTTCACTCGGGAGGTACTGGAAGGTACACTGTGTTCAAGGAGCTGTCAAAATACTACTGTGGACTTGCAAGGCATACTACTGTCTGTAGAGAATATTGATTGTGAAGAAAGATACAGTGTTGTGGGGAAAACCCAGCAGGTAATGTTCTGCGTGGGAAGTACATTATGGCACAGCTGCCGGGAGATCCAAATGTGGAGATGTCAACACTTCCTGTTAATGGGATGACAGGCAGGAGCGGAACGATCATTCAGATCACTGGCTTCCCCAGGCAGGTCTTTGGGAGTTTCTGGATGTATAGGGATAATTAGCTGCTACAAGAATACAATCAGGGCATGGGCATGGGGAAATCATAAGTCACCTAAGTGACTATATTTTAGCCTTAGCTCTGTTGTGGAAAGAGTTAGCTGTTTCTGTAATCTCCCACGGCAAAAGACTACAAGGGTACTAAGCCTGCTGTAAGAAAAAGGGATGTCAGTAGAGAGGACTAAAGACAGTTCTTTTAGGTTTTCTTCATGACTGAATGATAACCTGACCCGGCTGTTACTCATTTCCAGCCCGGGTTTGGGCAGTCAGGTCAGATTTATCAATAATAATAATTATAATTATAATTATTATACTATAGGTAGGCCTGTGTTCATCAGGAACACAAATTGAGATGCTAGTGCAGTGAATTGTGCTGTATTTTGTATTTCAGTAGTACTAGTCTAGCTGCATTTCTAGCACAATGAGCTACCTTTCATTTCCTTTTGAAGTCAATTGCATTCAGAAGCATCTACAATGCAGCTCAGATAATATTGAACACTATCAGCTTCATGCCCTGCCTTTGTCTTATTCCAGGCAGTCACAGGTCCAAAATGTACTGCAGAAATAATCCAGTTTGAGACTGGATTATTTCTGCAGTGTGTTTTGGACCCCAGAAAGCTGCCTGAAATAGCATTTCATAACATCAGCAGATTGAAGTGGTGGACAGACTTCAGGTCTACAAGAGCTAGTTTGTTTTTCATTGTGTGGTTGTTGTTTTTTTTTTTTTGGTTTTTTTTTTATCAGCCAGATCCCAATACAAAATCATTATCTGTAGTACCCTATGAACCAAACATCCTATGTATATGTGTCGGGGATCCTGACACATCTCATTAAAATGGTCAGCAGAACAGTAAATATCCAGCCAAACCAAACAGTGTGTATTCCTATTTCCCATATGAACTAGAAGTTGAGAGATATGCAGTCAGAACAATGGCTGCTTTTTCTTTCTTTGCTCTTATTAAAGTCAGAAAACTTTGGTGGCCTACTGCAAACAATTCAGAGATCTACCAGCCTTGATCTGCATTCTGTCAATTTCTGCCTCGGAGCACAGCGATGTAGCAGAGAGCACAGACAATTTGCTGTCATGGCAGCATTTTGTCGTTGGTAATGTGTCCCCAAGTGCTAAAACATAACAGCCACAGTTCATAGTGCTAGCTGGGCAGAACAACATAGGCTATAGCTGAACTACAGTGGAACTACAACTTTATAAAGATGTAGCTTGCTGAATCCCATTAAAGTGATGGAAAATGAAATTGGAGGCAAGAATTGAATGTTAAATGTTAAACTATGGGTTTGTAACATTTAGGATATTACAGAGTACTCAGGAACAAGCGTGGGAGAAAAAATAATTGGAGTCTATTGTATGCTGTCACTGCTGTTGTACAGAATGGCTTTTAGTAAGCAGGTATTATGAAAACCACTATATTTGTTTCTTATATGCCTGTTTCATAACAGGCTGCTTCTTTCATGGAGCCCTTGTACCAAATAGCCTTCCTTGCATGCATGGACATAGTTACTAGTGTGCTCAGCTGCACTGTTAATTTTTGAGGTATGCTCCTCATATTCAGTAGTGCAGCCAGGTAATTTTCCACTCTCAATCTTAACAGTCTTAGGGAGTATTCCTTTAGATGGCCATATTGTATTAGTTCAGCTGCAATTAGTTCATTCGTTTTTGCCCCTTGTCTGCACTACTGCCTCTCTATAACTGTTTCCACATTCCTACTGTGTTAGAACACAAACAAACAAAACAAAAATTTGTTTGCCATTGTAATTTCAAGCTATAGCATCACCATGATGATAGGGATACAGTGGAGTTTGTTTTTGTTGCCCTGATGCTAAATATGTATATGCAGCACTTTGTTGTAGAAAAGCCAGGTTAAGATTCATGTATCCTTCCCAATGTTGTTGGACTACAGCTCCTAGCATCCCTGATTATCCTGGCTAAGTCTGCAGGGAGTTGCAGTCCAACAACATCTGGAGATCTACATCATTTTTGTACCTGTAGAAAAAGACAGAAAAGATTTTTTTTAAAGTCAAAATAATGAAACAAGCATCTGGCACCATGTACATGCATGGCAGCTCCGACCCCTATAAAATGATTTTAAGCAGAGAAAACAGAAAGGGGGCTAGAGTAGTCACATACTACCATCACACCCGGCAGAACCCAGAAGCCTCATTCTAGCCCAAGTGGTGATGCCAGACCCATCATCTGCTGCTCTCAAGGTGCTCATTTAGTGGCCATTTAATGGTTCTTGAATTTGGTCCCAAAGTCCAGCTCTAGTTGCACCACCCTGAATCCAAAATGTCATTTTTACCTTCAAAGGCTGGATAAGGTCCAAAACACACTGCAGAAAGAATCCAGTGTGAGACCACGTTAACTGCCCTGGTTCAGTGCTAGGGAATCCTGGGAACTGTAGTTTATTGTGACACCAGAGCTCTCTGGCAAGAGAAGGCTAAATGTCTCTCACAGTTCCCAGAATTCCCTAGCATTGAGCCAAGGCAGTTAAAGCAGCCTCAAACTGGATTCTTTCTGCAGTGTCTTTTGGACCGAAGTTATTTTTTCTAGCTGACCTGTGACTTGACTTAACTGTTAGAAGCAACTCTAGGCTGGTTTAACAAATACAGAAAAAGTGGAAAGAGGTGGTAGGATGAAGGCATTGTGGAGACTAAATAGTTTATTTTCTCATCTGGCTGGCTTATCCAGACAATTTTTAAATTGTGAATTTAGATGCTGAATTTTAAGTGTGGACTGTTTTAAACTGTATATGTCTTATTTGTCCTTTTAAACCAGGGGTAGGCAACCTAAGGCCTGGGGGCCGGATGCGGCCCCCCGAGGCCTTTGGACTGGCCCCAGGCTGGTCCTGCCGCCGCTGCCCCCCGCCGCTGCCGCTGCCGCCACCTGCCATGATTATATTATTGTTGTTATTACTTGTTCTTGGGGTTTTCTTGGCAAAATCTCCACAGGGGTTTTGCCATGGCTTTTCTAGGGCTGAGAGAGTGTCCATGCATATTTTTTAATTTTTTTTAATTTTTAATTTTTATTTATATATTTATTTATTTATGGTGCTTCGGCCCCCCAATTGTGTGAGGGGCAGCAACCCGGCCCCCAGCTCAAAAAGGTTGCCTACCCCTGTTTTAAACTGTTGTGTGCTTTAATTAATGTGTTTTAACTGATATTGTTCATTGTCGATTTGTTGTTGTTCCTTGCCTTGATCCATGAGGTGAGGAAGGTAAGAAATAACAACAGCAATAATTTTATCTATCTATCTATCTATCATCTATCTATCTATCATCTATCTATCATCTATCTATCTATCTATTTATTTATTTATGCATGGGTTTTCGTGGATATCAATTTTCAAGTCCAGCTCAAGCAGCTCTCTGTCATGTCAGTACCATACCCTCTAATAGATTACACTGTTGCATTCTCAGGTCCTTTGTTTTAAGAAGGCCCAAATTTCTCCTCTAAGCCACAGGCTTTCTTCTAAATAATCAAAAGCTGCTAATGACTTTGCACTTATTTATCTCAGCAGGGGGAAGCATGCTTTCCTAGCCTGGAAGAGGGGAGAGAGGGGAGTCTTGGGCTCCAGCCCAGGGCCCTCCTCCCCAGCTCCCTCCATCCCAGGGGCAAGGGGACAGGTAGGTGCCACACACGACTCACCTGCACCTCGTCCTCAGAGGTCCCTGCTGGCAGCCAGCGAAGAGTTAACGCCGTCAACTGGGTCTGGCACCATTCTCTGCACTTACCTGTTGGAAGCTTGCTTCAGCTTGTGTGTGTACAAGGGGAGTTAGCAAAGAGGAACTTCCCTTGAAGGGATCTGCTTTGAATTAGAGCTCCTCTGAACAGCCTTTCTCTCTCATTCTCTCCCACATAGATTGTCCTTCTTGCAGGGTGACCTCCTCCTTTTCCATGCCATGTCCTACATTTCAGTCTTCTGTCCAGGAAGAATTCCAAAAATGTCCTCCATTTTGAACCTCATTAAGAAACATGAATTTATATTAATGTTTGCAGGTTTTATTTGGTAATGTCCTACATTTTCTTGAATGCCCTACATTTTACAGTGCCTTGTCTTCCTTTGCAGTTAGGACATCTGGCTACCCTGCCTTCTTGCCACTAATACATTTCAGAGTACCTTTTCAAATAAGATCATTATTACTGAAGAAAAGCTTTCTTCATTTGAACTAGTTTCCCTTCAGTTCTGTAGATATACTGTATTTGTTTTTGTTTGTTTTCAGAGCCTTTTTCATCAGAGCAGGGTTTCATTTACATTAGTAGTGCAAACGGATGCGGTGGCTTAGTGGTTAAGAGGCCAATTCTGACAATCGAATGATTGGCAGTTCAAGGCCTGGGTTCTGCATGATGGGATGAGCTCCTGTCATTAGTCCTGGCTTCTGCCAACCTAGCAGTTCGAAAACATGCAAATGCAAGTCGATAAATAGGTACCACTTCGGTGGGAAGGTAATGGCATTTGATGCAGTCATGCTGGCTACATGACCACCACAGCAGTTCCTGGACAACACTGGCTCTTTGGTTTAGTGAAGGAGATGAGCACCACCCCCTATAGTTGGTTATGACTAGACAATCATGTCAAAAGACTACCTTTACATTTTATTACACATATCTAAGTCAAAAGCGAACCCAAGTAAGGGGCATTGCAGACCAACCTAAAGGGCCGGCCTGGGGGTGGAGTTGGGGGGGCAGCCACATGCTGGCCGCCCCAACCCGAACCCCACCTTGACGCCATTCTGATGCCCTCCTGGTGCAGCGTTTAGACACTCTGCGCCAGAAAGGTATTGAAGAGCTGCAACTCCAGCTCTTAAGGCAGCCTTTTGCCGCCCCTAAAAGGAGCCGCATTTTGCCACTCTTTTAGGGGTGGCAAAAGGGAGGATTGGGGCTGCGGCGTGCAGTTGCTGCGGCCCCAATCTGCCACTAGCAGGGGCAGCCCAGAGCCACCCGTCTGCATAGCCCCTAAGTTCAGTAAGACTTATTCTTAAGTAAATGTAGACGGAGTTGTAGCCTAAGTGAGACATTCCAAAAGGCTGTTAAATGCATTATGACAACCATCCTTTTCAAAAGTATTTTAAAACTAATTTTATTCCATTTATCTTTTGAAGCTTAAAGTATTGTGCATTTTCCCTATCCCCATTTTTATCCCAAGGAAAAAAATGTGTAAAATTTTTTTCCTTGGGAGGCTGATTGGCTCAAAGTGCCCCCATACACATTTTGGATTTGGCCTTATCTAGAATGTGAATAGAATGGGAGGAGAGTGTGAATGACAAATCTCATACAGTGCAGTGGATCAGAGAAAAAGCTGTAATTTTGAGCAGGGCCAGATAAAGGCATTTTGAATTTACAGTCATGTGTTATATAATGCTGCATTCATTGTTAATCAAACTGCATGTGCAGTCACACACATGCACACAGAGAGGAAGATACTGTATTTGTTGAGCTGGGCTTTCTCTCCCTTCCATTTTTTAAAGGCTTTACCAAATTCAGTACATAAATTCTGCCTTGAACAATCGTTTTGTGTTTTCTTCCTCCCTGGTACTTTAAAAAAAACAACCTCTTGTTGTCTGGCCACATCGTTTTCACCACACTCTGATGTTCTCAAGCTACATGTGCTCAGTTTTCACCTGTGAAATGTTTATAGGTACAGTATGTACTTTTCTTATTCTAAAGTCCAGTCTATATTGTGTAACCTAGAGCCCTGGTGGAGAAAATGAAGTGCTTATTCCTGAAGCACCTCCACTTCCAATAAACCTATTAGCAGTTGTTTCTAGCCATTAAAGAGGGAATCTTCCACTCAGTGTTTGGAACTAAGACCCTTTAGCTGTTTTGCATACAGGACTCCAGTGATGGAGAGTTCACTCTGCCTATCTACCTGTCCAATTTGCCCAGTGCCCTGATGGGAAAAGTCAACAAAGTAACACCATCTTTCTTTCTTTGGATAACAAGTCTCCACAGTAGCCCAAGGTTTTAAAAATAGTTTCTCAACAAGGAACCAGAGTGTTTGTCATCTGAATTCTTACAAATCAGTTCATCTTCAACTAAACCGCCAGTCATTTCTGGTTTTAGCACAGGAATTTTCAAGGGGAAACCTTGTCTGTCGTCGTCGTTGTCCTCCTCCTCCTCCTCCTCCTCCTCCTCCTCTTTTGCAACTGCATAGAGATTTCAGGGAGGACCTAAAGATATGAACCTTCTTTCTGTTCCCCACCACAACTTTTGTTGACTTGGGAACGAAAGTAGCCTTCTTATGTGTTTTCATAGAGGCAGATTGACTTGTTTCCACATTATTTTGTGAAGTAATGGCATTGATATCCTTCATACCTTTGATACCTGATCCCCCATGATGAAAATCCAGACTATGGCGAACTTTTGGGGAAGACTCTGAAAAATGCACTTCAGCCTCCTTCCTTCCTTCTTTTCTCTATTGGCTGTTTGTTCTTGTGGGGTAATTTAAGTTTTCCAAGGCGTTAGCCTTTACTAAGGAAACAAAAATATACAAAATATGAGAGCCAAGTTTGTAAGTCTGGTTTTAATACAACAAAGTAGCAGAAGTGTGACTTTGCCTAACTATGCTTCCCTAAAAACTGATACTGGTTCAAAAACAACAAATGTGTAGCTTGTAGTTTAACAAACAATGATGGCTTTAATCTATATTTACATAAAAAAACTAAATCCTAATCTAACTAGTGATGGTTCAGGTAAGGAGAAAGATTTATCTCACCATCTTTCAAAATAAAATTGAGAGAGCAGGATGATGTGAACAGTTCAGTTGAGAATCTTGAGACAAATGACAGTTACCGTAGTCCCAAAAAGGGAGTGACCTAAGTCACAATGTTAGTTTGAATAAGAGAGAGAGAAGGGAGTTTCCAAGCAGGAATTCCTGTTTATTTAAGGAGAAGAAAAGAGAATGCAAATATTTTCCAATAATCCCCTTCTCATTCTTTTGGACTGACATCAAGGATCTTCATCCCTTTACGTAGTCTCTGAAACCGACCTCTTGGTAGAGGTTTAGTAAGGATGACTGCAATGATCACTTCAGTGTTGCAGTATTCTAACTATATAAGTCCATTTTGACACATCTCTTGCACTTTGTGGAAGGGAATGTCAATATTCTTTTTGAGTGGCTTTTCACTCAGAAATCTTGATGCAGCTTTGATTATCTTGTATCATAATGGTTGGTTTGGGGTGATTTTGTGTGTGTGTGTGTGTGTAGGTAAGGTAAAGATATTCTCCATTGACAAGGTTGTCAAGTTGTGTCCGACCATAGGGGGCAGTGCTCATCTCCGTTATTAAGCCGAAGAGCCAGTGTTGTCAGACACTACTCTGTGATCATGGGGCCAGCATGATTGCACAGAACGTTGTTTACCTTCCCACCAAAGTGGTACCTATTTATCTACTTGCATTTGCATGCCTTTGAACTGCTAGGTTGGCAGATGCTGGGACTAGTGACAGGAGCTCACTCCATCATGCAGCACCCAGGCATTGAACTGCCAACCTGCTGATCTTGCAATCAACAGATTCAGCATCTTAACCACTTGGGCCACTGCACCCCCTGACAAACAAGCATGCAACATAGTAAAAAGGTCCCAATTAAAAGGCAATAACAGTTATTCATATTAAATTATAAATTAAACCAATTGTACTGTTAAAACACTAATGAAAACAAATTTAAAAACAGACTAATAATAAATTAGCAATAAAATACTAAAAAGGGCAAAAATGTAAAATGTAAGATAGTATCAGGCAGTCAGCTGCTGAAGCCTTGCCTGAATAGAGAAGTCTTTGCCTTCTTGTGGAAGGACAAAAGATATACTGTACTTTTTTTTTTACTGCTAGCTGTTCTGAGCTCCATTTGGTAGAAGGGTGGGATTTAGATTTAATAAATAAATTCTGTTATCTTCAACAGGAAACTGTTTAGGAAATAGCTAGCATTCAGAAACATATTAAAAGAATATGCTTCTCTAAGCAGTCCCCGAATTTCTTTGTGTGGAACAAGGAGTGTGTGGGAGACACTCAAATTCATTTTAAAGCTGCCAGTTGCATCTGTATTTCTCTCAGTTTTGTTAATTGCTTTTCCCCAGCAATCAGCATCCTAGTAAGGGAGCTAGTCTTTTTGTTGTCAAACCTATCAAAAGGCCCATTCAAACAGCCCTGTCCTTTTGATCGTGAAAGGCAATAATACATTTTCTCACCTTAAAAGAAGAGTTTTAGGTATAACAAATATCTGTTTTCATATTAAATGAAAAACCTCAGGAGATACATTTTCTTACAATTTTCCTCACTAGTAAGCTGGACAACTTTGGAGGAAGTATGTTCTTCCTGCCATAACTTAGAAGTATTTCTCATCTGGACCACAGCTCTCAAATCTCCCCAGTCAGCATGCACCAAGACTGGACTTACTCTGATTGACTATAGCTCTGGACATGAGTGTGGAAAGACCACAGTGTTTGGCACATTTTAGCAAGGATTCTTGCTACAAGAGCTCAGGGGCACTGCTGGTGTAATGAAAGCTGCCAATCAATGCTTTGAGTCATACCTACAAGATCGGAGCTAATTGGTGATGATGGATGGTTATGCGTCACTCCCAGGAGACTTGAAATGCAATGCCCCTCATGTTGTTCAACATATAAATACAGCTGCTCGGGGATTTCAAGGCTAAATGTACGGCTGAGTATCATCATCAGTATGCTGATGATAACACAACTGTGTATTTGTTGCTTCATGAGCAATGAGAGCTCTGTCAGCTCTGTCTCTCCCCTGGGGAGATGCCTAAATGAACTATCCAGCTGAATGCATCAGATCTACCATGTACTCAGCCTGGGGAGGAGGAGTGGGGTGAAATTGGGTAGGAAGAGCTGACCTGCTCAAACAGGGCTGCTGTTTCCTGTTGGGCTCTTGCATATTGTGGGGATATAGCTGAGGTAGTAAGCAAAGGAAGGAATCTAAGTGTGAGCTTTGGCCAGACTGCTACATATATATTGGATAAGGCAAGTGGGACATGGTAACAAAACATTGCTATGTGAGGTGCTTCCTCTTCTGGGTGCATCCCAGCCATGACCTCTGTTCACTTTCTCCTTGCTTCCAGGTTTTCTGCTTCCTTCCTCCCAGAGTATTTTAGGGTCTTAGAGCATATTTATTCTTCCTTAAGCTTTAGATGGGTAGTAAGAGTGCTCCTCCTTCTCCTTTAAGGGCTGTATTGTAGTTTTGCAAACCTAGGGATCGTCTCCTAGCATGTTGATAGTACCTCCTCTTGTTTCTTAGTGGCAGTTTCGCTTATGAACCTGCGAGTGCTGTTAGCAGTCCCCATCTGAATTTACTGTTAGAAGAAATTTCTTCCAAAAAAAAAAAAAAGCTTCATAATTTATATAATTAGCATCTTCTTTTCCCCCCTTTAGTTTACCTGTCCAAGGTGATGCTTGCTATGGTGACCAAAGACTTAATTTCTATAATTTTTCTGATATATCTTGGTAGCACGGCTTCTCTAAAGGTTGCACCTTATTCAGAATGTGCTTGTCAGGTTATGTAGAAATCTTGGCAACTCTCTACTGGGCAGTTTAGTACAGAGCTAAACACCCTCTCTCTTGCACTTCTATATTGCTTGCAGAGAAGGTCAAAGTTTAGAATCTAGCTTGTGAACATGTTATATGTTTGTAGCTTTCCATGTCATCTTTTTCTTGCTTTATTAGCAATCCTTTATTTTTCTGGGGAGGTAAAGTTTTTGTATTTGTAACAATAATCTTCATTCTTATTATGTGAACCTGTTTGCTTTAAACCTTTGAAGACATGTTTTATAAATATCTGTTAAACAAAGGTGTCACAGCACACTTAGGATGCGAGCCATGCAAGAAAGAACCTTATTTTAGCTATACACATATGGAGAGTGCAGGAAGAATGAGACAAATCCACCTGTCTGCTACTGAGTATGTGTAGATCTCATCTATGGTATAAAAAGCTCTATACTGGTCATTGGGTGCTAAGTGGATTTATTTAGCATGTGCACTCCCAGCAGCTTTTTCAGTTACTGTATATGCTCATATTAGAAACTTTAGTCAAAAAATTAACCCCAAAAACCTGGCTTGACATTCACAGACCAATATAAGTTCTGTACCTAAACTCTTATCAAAAAAGGAACCATCCCCATCTCTGAGTCAAATGGCAAAAGATTAAAGTGTAGTCCATCCCAGGAGAACCTAAAAGAAGAACTAATCCTTTTACTCTCTCCACCACAATGCTGTTTTGGGTCTTTTTGAATGGTTGGGTGGGAAAATGGCAGTGGTGGCAGATCTTTGGCACTTTCCCACAAAGGAGCTCTAAGAGGAATTGGGCTTTGAAGGATCTGAATTTGACAGTTATGCATGTTCGGCAGCTTTTCTGACTTAAAATCAGGCAAAGTTATCATATTAAAGTCGAAGGCTATAATCACTGCTGACATGGCCACCATTTTATTTGCTTTGCTTTTACATGCCTTTTGATAAGTGTGCATTTTCTCAACCCCTGGTCACCTTCCAACTCACATTGCATAGCCACCATTTACCATAATTCCCTCCTTATCCATCTAGTCTTTAGAGTGAGCACAAACAGTTATGCCTGCAGGAATTTTGTAAATTCTTTGGCATTGTTTACCTTGACTTCATCCTTTACATCCTTTGTTACGTGCCCCAAGGTTTTGCCCTCAACTTATCCACAGGTCACATCAAAATCCATAATTTTGGCCCCCCAAACCTGCCATCGACTTATACATGAGGTTGACTTATACACAAGTATAAGCAGTAGATTGACCTGGAGATAGCCCATGCATTGTATTGATAGCTGATAAGTTATTCCTCTCTATTTTTTCTTTAAAAGAAAAATAAGCCAGAAGTATGGCAAATAAGTCACATTATAGTAAAATTTCTGATTTAAATATATTTTCATCTCTAAGGACAGTAATCTATTACTGAACTGCCTCTTTTTACAGCACTGTATATTCCAGAATATACACTGTATAAAATGGAAGAATATATGCAAGAAATGCAAAGCATGAACATAGCAGTACTGAGGGTGAGTGAGTTAAAATGGACAAGAATGGACTATTTTGAATCAGACAACCACACAGTGTTCTACTTAGGGAATGAAAAGACAAGAAGAAACAGGGTGGCTTTCATACTAAGAAAAGATGTTGCAAAAGCAGTCAGAGGATACAATGCAAAAGCAGAGCAAATCATCTCAATAAGGCTCCATGGGAAACCTATGAATATCACCATAATTCAATATATTCACCAACTACTGAGGCAGAACAAGAAGAAATTGATAGATTTTACGAAGGAGTACAGGAAGAAATTGACAACACACCAACACAGGATGTCAAGCTGATCATTGGAGATTGGAACACAAAGGTTGAAAGTAAAGAAGAATCAAAAACAGTAGGTAGATTTGGATTAGGCAATGAATCAGGTGAACATCTGATAGATTTTTGTGAAGCTAACAACCTATTCATTGTAAACACATTTTTCATACAACCAGAGAAAAGGTTATACATAATAATAATAATAATAATAATATTTATTTATACCCGCCCCTCTGTTAAAAAAACAATCAGGGTGGCTTACAGCAATTAAAACTACATTAATACAATCTAAAAAACCCCACCCCACCCTCCCCCATAAAAACATATTAAACTTAACAACCATTAAAAACCAGCTAAATTTTAAATTAAATTAGAATGACAATAAAAGAATCAACAGCAGGCATATTAGGGACACAAAAGGGCAAGGGCGCAGCTCCTGAAGCCAGGATCTAATCTGGAAAGGCCTGCCAAAAGAGATCCATCTTTAGTGCCTTTTTGAAGCTGTTCAAGTTATTCATCTGATGGATCTCGTCCGGCAGGCTGTTCCATAATCTGGGGGCGATT
>CM034703.1:211437607-211477927 GCA_020142125.1 Phrynosoma platyrhinos
CAGAGGTCCAAGCAGGGTTCAGGAAAGGAAGAGGCACTAGGGATCACAGTGCAAATATACGATGGCTAATGAAGTGTAGCAGCGAGTTCCAAAAGAAAATCAGCATGTGTTTTATAGACTACAGCAAAGCCTTTGATGGCATAAATCAGGGGTCAGCAACTTAAGGCCTGCGGGCTGGGTGCGGCGTGCAGAGGCCTTCTGACCGGCCCCTGCCCAGTCCTGCTGCCGCCACCGCTGCCGCCTTTCCACCTTCCTCTCGGAGGCTCGGCGTGGTCAAGGGGGTCCGATCTCTCAAAAACAAGCTATCTCCAAATATGAGAGATGATAATATGAGGACCCCAAAATAAAGCTCAGGGTATTCAGGGGTGCTTAACAAAACACACACACAACCAGCACTGGTTTTCTTTCTCCACCACTGCTGTTATTATGGCATTACTGACTCTGCCTTCTTCAGGGTGCATCTGCACTGTAGAAATAATGCACTTTGACAAAACTTTAAATCCGGTACCTCCCTCCTATGGAATCCTGGGATTTGTAGTTTTATAAGGTGTTTGCCTTCTCTGCCAGATAGTGCTGGTGCCTCATAAAACTACAAATCCTAGGATTGTGTAGGTGGAGCCATGGCAGTTAAAGTGGTGTCAAGCTGCAATATTTCTACAGTGTAGATGCACACTCAGTCCCCTATTTTAAAAAATCCCTTTCCCCAAATCTTCCAGCTTCTTGTTTTCTGTGTGTCTCTCTGTCATGTAAATACCCCACCAGTGCTGTTTACAGACTAATACATACATGGCATAGATGCTATTGAGGATTTGTTTTGTGCCAGGTACTTCTACTTTATGCTCCATCTGGAACTCCAGATAACAGTGTTTGCTTAGGTCTTATTAATGCTCTTTCTGTCATCATGACCTCGGATCTCTTTCCTGGGCCATAGCAGCTGCTGTTGTCAAACTTGTCTTCCTCATCCCTTCTTTTTAGATATGCATAGTTTTTAAAGGGAAAGGACATTTAACTTGACAATAACTGAAACTGGAGAATAAGGAATGGAATTAAAGGCTTTGCTACACTGCTAGGCTTTCAGGTTGTCCTTTCAGGTTGTTTTAATCAGAATCATAGAGCTGGAAGAGACCTCAAGGGCTATCCAGTCCAGCTCCCTGCCATGCAGGAATACACAATCAAAGCATCCCCAACAGATGGTAATCCAGCCTCTGTTTATAAACCTCCAAAGAAGGAGACTCCACCACTCCCCAAGGAAGTATGTTCCACTGTTTAACAGCTCTTACTGTTGGGAAGTTCTTCCTAATGTTTAGGTGGAATCTCTTTTCCTGTAATTTGTATCCATTGCTGCATGTCCTAGTCTCTGGAGCAGCAGAAAACAAGCTTGCTCCATCCTCAACATACCTTCAAATGGTGTCAGGATCTGTGGACTAAGGGCCTCGGCAGATGACTAATAGAGTCGTCTCCGAGGCAGGGAAGAGGAGGGGCAGCCGCATGCTCAGCGCCCCTTCCTCCTCCTGAGGTTGCCCTTGGAGCTGCCGGCCCTCCGCACGGCCGGTGCTCCGAGGGCAACCTCCCGCCGCAGCGTCCACACACGCTGCGGCAGATAAGTCAGGGAAAGTGCGCCCTACGCCCTCGTCTGCTTCCCCCCTCAGTTCCCAATAACCAAGAAAGCATCTTATTGTGGTAGAAAACAAAGGACTTTTATTCTGGACATCAAGTCAGAAGTTTATAGTCCTGAGGTTTTTGCCAGAATTGGAGATCTGTTCCCCTTACCATGGCATTAGAGTTCCAGCAATCCAACCCTTCCTGGCTCTGGGCACTAGGCTTTGATCCTCTTCAAAGCACCCTGTACAGTCCCTTCATCTCCCCTGAGGATGGAAGGAAAGTACCTCTTCTTTACAACCTGTATCTGCTGTAAGAAAGATGGGGTCATAAAGCTATAAATCCCCTTTGTTCTGTTGTCCATTTGTCCCTTCTGTTATTTCCCGTGCTCAGAATTCCTACATTATTAATATCCCATGCATTTCAATATTTCATACATACATCCTTCCCAATAAACCATCATGACAGAACCATGCATATTGGTCTGACATTGGGCTGTCAAATCACCTCTTAACCTTCTCTTCTCCAGGCTAAACATACCTTGTTCCTTAAGTCTCTCCTCATAAGGCATGGTTTACAGACTTTTCACCATTTGAGTCACCTTCCTCTGGACACGCTTGTCCATGTCCTTTTTGTATTGTGGTGCTCAGAACTGGACACAGTATCACAGGTGAGGCCTGACCAAAGCAGAATAGAATGGCACTAGATCTAGACACTATACTTGTATTGATGCAGCTTAGAATTGCATTGGCTTTTTTAGCTTTTTTTAAGCTTTTTTTAGCTGCTGCATCACACTGTTGACTCATGGTCAACTTGTGGTCTATTAGGACTCCTCGATTCCTTTCACATGTACGGTACTGTTGTCAAGCTAAGTATCCCCCGTTCTATATCTGTGCAATTCATTTTTTTGCCCTAAGTGTAGTACCTTACATTTCTCCATCTTGAAATTCATTTTGTTAGTTTTGGCCCAGCTTTCTAATCTATTAAAGTCATTTTAAATTTTAAATGAAAACACAACAGGCAGGAAAATGGAGCAAAATACCATTAAAAGAGTCAAACAAATAGTGACTGTTATGCAACAATATATAAGTTATTATGTATTTTAGGTAAATATTATATATTGCTTGATGTGTGTGTTGTTCTGCCTTCAAGTTGTTTTTTATTTAGGTGATCCTAAGGAAAACCTATCAAGGGTTTTTCTTGGCAAGGTTTGTTCAGGGGAGGTTTTCTGTTGCTTTGTCCTAAGGCTGAGAGCATGTGATTTGCCTAAGGTTACCCAGCAGGTTGCGCTGAGCAGTTGAACCCTGGTCTCTAGACTTGTAATCCAACACTCAAACCACTACACCACACTGGCTTTCTGTATACCTAACAAAAATGTTTATTTTACAAATAAAACTATAAATGGTGTAAAAATGAAATATAAATCACTGTAAGAACTACATCAAACCATTTCATTCTAAACCAAAAATGAATCATCAGCAACACTTAAAATACAGGCACGCATAATTATTTACTTAAATACATTTTTTTATTTCAAGGTTTTAGCTTTTTTTAAAAAAACAACAACAAATAAAACATACTTGGTGACCGATAAACATATCCAACTGTTGCTTTTCCCCCTTCTCAAACTTTTTATTTCATAATTCAATTATTTGTTGTCAGCAGGGTGTAGTGGTTTGAGTGTTAGACTAGGACTGTGGAGGCCAAGGTTCAAATCCCTGCTTTGCCACAGAAACCCACTTGGTGACCTTGTTGTCATCTGCAGCCCTCAAGTCGATTTCAGCTCATGGTGACCCTGTGGACGAAACATCTCTGAGTCTCTCTGCCCTCCACTGCTTTGCTCATTTCCTGCAGACTCATGTCTGTATCCTCTCTAATTGAGTCTAGCCATCTCAAACTTTCTCAGCATTATTGCCTTTTCCAATGAGTAATGCCTTCTCATGATGTAGCCAAACTTTGACAGACTCAGTTTAATCATCTTGGCCTCCAGGGGTATTTCTGGCCAGATTTGCTCAAGGATCCATTTGTTTGTATTTCTGGTTGTCCATGGTATCCTCAGCACTATTCTCCAACACTACATCTCAAATTAGTTGATTTTCTTCCTAGCTGCTTTTTTCATAGTCCATCCCTCACATCAGGGGTAGGCAACCTAAGGCCCGGGGGCCGAATGCGGCCCCCCAAGGCCTTTGGACCGGCCCCAGGCCAGTCCTGCTGCCGCCGCTACCGCCACCCCCCCGCCGCCGCTGCCTGCCATGATGGTATTGATTATTGTTGTTATTACTTGTTCTTGGGGTTTTCTTGGCACAATCTCCACAGGGGTTTTTGCCATTGCTTTTCTGGGGCTGAGAGAGTGTGCATGCATATTTTTTAAATTAAAAAAAATTAAAAATTTATTTATTTATTTATTTATTTATTTTTGGTGCTTCGGCCCCCCAATTGTCTGAGGGACAGCAACCCGGCCCCCATCTCAAAAAGGTTGCCTACCCCTGCCTCACATCCTTACATAGTGACTGGAAACACTATGCCTTGGATGATTCTAATTTTGATGCTCAGTTTTTATCTTTATTCTTTAGGATTTTCTCTAGCTTTTTCATGGCTGCCCTTCCCATTCCTAATCGTCGTATTATTATTTCTTGACTGCAGTCCCTATTCTGGGTGATGTTTGATCCCCAGGTACAAGAAATCTTTATTTCAAATTCCGCATTGTCTAATTTGAATTTATGTAGGTCCTCCATGGTCATTGCTTTTGTTTTCTTTATGTTCCGTAGCAGGCCTGCCTTTTCACTTTCTTCTATGACTTTCTTTAGTAATTGTTCCAAGTTATTGATGTTTTCCACTATTAATATTGTTTTGTGCACATATCTTTAGTGACTGTTTGTCTTTTTGGCTATACACAGTATTCTCACCATTCTTCTCCAGCACTAAATCTCAAATGAGTTTATTTGGCTTTCTGCACTGTCCAACTTTCATATTTGTACATGGTGATGGGGAATACAATGGCTTGGATGATTCTGACTTTAGTGCTCAGTTGTGTATCTTAATTCTTTAGAATTATGTCTAGTTATTTCATAGCTGCCCATCCTATTCCTAATTTTCTGACATCTTGAGTGCAGTCTTCATTCTGGACAATGTTTGATCCAAGTAACCATTTCTATTCCCTCATTGTCTAGATCGAATATATGTACCTATTAATATTGTCATCTGTATAACTGGACTGGATAAATGGTAAACTAGATAAGATCTGTAGCTCCAATTCACAGTCAAATTCATATGACTGTTAGATAAAGAGCTGTGCATTTTAATCTAAGAGTTTTCCCCTCCTCTAGCAGATTCTTTTCAAAAGGAAAGATTTGGCTTTTAAAAGGAATTTAATGGTGAGGAAGGATCAAACCAAAGAGATCTGATGGATCAGGCCAAAACCTTCTTGAATCAAGTGTTCTTTACTCTGCTGTGGAGAAACCAGATGCTCCAGTGGAAATTTCACATGCAGTCATGGTCTTCTGCACCATTTTTCTGCTCATATTTTCCAGTAACTGATTGTGAGAGGCAAACTGGATTTTAAAAATTATATAATTTAATATTGACAAACAGGAGTCAGTGTGGTGTAGTGCTTTGAGTACTGGACTAAGATACTGTGAGACCAGGGTTCAAATCCCTGCTCAACCTATGAAAACCATTGGATGACCTTAGGCAAGTCACTCTCAGCCTCAGAGGATGGCAAAGGCAAACCCCCCTGACCAAATTCTGCCAAGAAACCCCTGTGATGGCGGCTTTAAGGTCTCCATAAGTCAGAAATGATTTGAACATAACAAACAACAATAAACATTAAAGCATAAAAACATAATTCATAGTGCCAGACAAGGGAAAATTTAAGCAATAACTTTGCACATCATTTACATATTATATGTTAAAACTTGTTTTTCTGATAATTGTAATGCTTTCAGGAGGTCCATATGGAGGGATTATTTTGTTTGCAAAGATAATAAAATGATAACAAGACAATTTAGCTCTATCCTTGATGGTTACTCCTCTCAAACATATATAATTTCTTATAAGTTATTTTGCTAACACATTGTTCCAAATCCTGTCCATCCATCAACATATGGAAAGACCTTCCAAAGTTTTTCAGTGCACAGCTATATTCTGTCTTGCTGCCAGAAGTAAGGAACAGAGCAATTCCTTGCACTGGTGTATTGTGCTTGACCTTGAAATGCTAATAATAGTAATGCCCCACTTTTAGAAATTGTTTGATGTGTGTGTTACATTTTGTAGTGATTCCAAAACTGGGTTTTCTTAGGACAGGTTAGATTCCAAATTTGGGTTACCTTATGACAAGTTAGATTTTTACCCATTATTGTTCCTTGTTCCTCATGATTTCTCCAACATATTGGGAATATGTTTAGACATGTTCAGTTACTGGTATCCAGTGCATATAATTTTAATACAATTTTGCATTGTTTTGCAAAAGTAGCTTTATAGCTTAAAGGCTGCCATACATTGCTCCAACTGATTTATTTCATAACTGATCTGGTTTATTTCAAAACTGAAATATTTCATAACATGAAATATTATCACTAATATTTATTCCAATGTCATTTTCCCTTGGCACTTCTATCTGCATTACTGGCTAATATCTAGTTTGAACCATTCATTTGTATAGTTAGTACAAGGGTCCTCAAACTTTTTGAGCCACGGGCTGGTTCGCCATCCCCCAGCTCATTGGAGGGCCGAAGTTAAAAAAAATGGCGGCCAGGGGCGCACGCACGCATGCGCGCACACCTCTCCCTTTCTCTTCCCGTCCTGCCCCAGGACTGGGGTGGGGCTTTGCGGGCGACGAAGAGAAAGGCCACTCACGCCCGGCTCCAGCTGCCATTTTGGAACATATATATATATATATATATATATATATCAATAACCACACTGTCTCTTTTCCTCTGTTTTATTAGCCTTGCATAGTGGTTGGGTCTCAGACAGAGGAGACCCGAATTTGAATCCCTGCTTGGCCATGGAAATCTACCAGGTGGCCTTTGGCAAGTCACACTCTTTCAGCCTCAGAGGAAGACAAAGGAAACCCCTCCTTGGAACCAGTTCTGTATTTTCCAGATATATATATATATATATTGTTCATCTCATCATCCAATTAAAAAAATGTATTAACTGAAATATAGCAAAGTACAAAAACTGCAAGAAAAAATGTAGGACACAACAAGGCAAAAGTTTTTTAAAAACAAACAACAACAAAAACCCACTCATAGATAAATGCACAAGCCCCAAATGGAGGTCATTTTGGAAATCCCTCTCCCTCCTGCACAGGAGACAGAAAATGTAGGCCGCGTCATCAACAAATCATCATCATCATCATCAATTCATAAAACTACCTTAAATCAAACAAACAAGCGCAGGGCCATCCTGCTGAGTAACCTTAGGCAAGTCACACTGTCTCAGCCTAAGAAGAAGGCAATGGCAAACCCTCTCTGAAGAAATTTTGCCAAGAAAACCCCATGATAGGGTCGCCATAAGTTGGAAAGGACTTGAAGCCACACAACAACAAGGGAGGCAATAGCAGTAGCAATGGCAACTCACCCCCCGAACCAACCTCTGGGCTCTGGGCTCTCTCTACTCCCTCGCGCACTCCCTTAGCACTCTTCTATTTATGCGGAGGAGGTGGAGGAAGAGGCAGAGGGCGAAGGAGGAGGAGGGTTTGCGACCCAGCCGCCATTTTTTGTTCCAAAATGGCAGCCAGAGTCGTGCACATGTGCGCCCAGGGTCATGCATGCGCCAGAAAGGCAGCGGCGGCGGGACCGGACATGGGCTGGATACAAGGCCTCGACGGGCTGGGTTTCGTCCACGGGCCGTAGTTTGAGGACCCCTGAGTTAGTATGTCGTCATAGACAAGTGAAGGCCTAGGAGGTCAGGGGGGGAAGAGGAGGAACAGGCGCATGCCTCTTCCTTCTCCTCTCCCCTTGCCATCCCCAGTGTCACTTGCCTCCAGAGAGGCAAGTGAAGGCCGGGGAGGGTCTGGAAGGAAGAATAACATGCGGATGCCTCTGCCTCCTCCTGCCCCATGCCGTCCCCACATCTTCCTCCTCCTCCCCACCCTCCATGTGCTGGAGAAAATGGCTTTGCATGTGATCTCTGGCACACGCGCCATAGGTTCGCCATCACAGACATAGACTGTATTTCTTTGGGCTGAAGAACACGAACCGGAAGGAGAAGACTTTGTGTAGCCTCAGAGTGGCTTCCAGCTGCTTCAGGGCATATGCCATCTAAATGCCATGCCCCCAAAATGGCTGGAAGCTGCATTATTTGGCCCGTGCATTTTGGGCCTTTAATAAATGAATTATAGATAGATAGATCGATAGATAGATAGCTATTAGTCTTGGTTTATTAGATTTTCTAATTAGCTCTATTAGATGTTCTATCTAAAGGTATATAAGGTCTAGTGTCTCCTCTGTAAACAATAGTTTCTTCTGTAAATTTGCTTTGTTCCTGTAACATATGTTCCATAAATTGCATTTGTCTCTTTTTTTGGTGCATAATAGGAGCTTAATGTTGTTTTTATATTTCCTTAGGATCTGTTGCCAAATATGTATCTCCCTCTTTATCCATATTTCTCTATATCATCAACTATATCCAAATATCCATATTTCTCTATATCATCAACTATATCCAAATATCCATATTTCTCTATATCATCAACTATAAATGAGCAATTTTTGCAAGAATCATAGCCACTGTCATTACCATTGATGTTCAATCCAAGCAAAATTGCTGTTTAAACAAGGAATGAGAGAGGCCTTAATTCCCCCCCCCGGTGTTTCTTATAAGACTATTATACCTATGTTTGATTAGGTAAATAATTGCTGAATGCTGATTTTTCTATTTTGCAGGACTGTTAGCCAAGCATTGTTTACTTTAAGGGTTTCTTCTTTCCTGTTGAAGTTGTCCAAGTGTTTGTGGATTTCGATGGCTTCCCTGTGCATTCTGACCTGATAGTTGTTGGCATGGTCCAGAATTTCAGTGTTTTCAAACAGCATTTTATGCCCAGGATGGTTTATAATGTGTTCTGCTACTGCTAATTTTTCTGGGTGGCCTAGTCTGCAGTGTCTCTCATGTTCCTTGACTCGTGTTTGGACACTGCGTTTGGTGGTCCCTATGTAGACTCGTGGTAAACTGCGGCTGTGAGAGGGTCTCTCCTGTCCTTCACTGAGTGCAGCATTTGTTGGATTTTCTTGGTCGGTTTGTAAACAATTTGGAGATTGTGTTTCTTCTCCACTTTCCCTGTCTGTGACTCCTTTGATGTATGGTAAAAATACCTTCCATTTGGGTGATTGCTTGTCTTCACTCCTCTGGGTTTTTCTGGGTCTGGCAGCCTTTCTGATGTCTGAGATGGAGTAACCATTTGCCTGTAGAGCCCAGTCTAGGTGCTTCAATTCCTCTTCCAAGAAGTGGGGTTCACAGATGTGTTTTGCCCGGTCTACTAGTGCTTTTATTGTGCTGCTTTTTTTGTCCTGGAGTTCTTGTGCAGGTATCTGTATGTGTAGGTTTTCTGTATACTGTGTGACCCAGACGTTAGTTTGGTTTGCAGATGACTAGGACATCCAGGAATGGCAGTGTTTCTTCCTTTTCTTTTTTCATTGTGAATTGGATGTTGGGGTGGATGTTGTTCAGGTAGTTCAGGAACACAGCCAGATCTTCTTCTCCATGGCTCCAAATGGTGAAAGTGTCATCCACGTATCGGAATAAAGTTGTGGGCTTTTTCAGTGCTGTTCCCAGGGCTTGCTTTTCAAAGTGTTCCATGTAAAAGTTTGCTATCACAGGGCTTAGAGGACTTCCCATTGCTAGCCCATCTCTCTGCTCATAAATCCATTGTTCCACTGGAAATAGCTTCTGGTGAGGCAATGTTCGAACAGGGCTGTAATGTCCTCTGGAAAAATTTGTCAGATGAGTGTCATGGTGTCCATTATGGGGAGTTTGGTGAACAGTGAGACCACATGAAAGCTGATTACTATGGGGCTAAGCAGATGGGCGGCACGGGGCCGCCCCAGGAAGCTGCGGATCGGGGCCGAGGCATCTGCATTCCTCGGCCCCACGGCGCAGCTTTGCTGCCCCAGGAAGGAGCGCTAAAATAGCTCTCCTTCCACAAATTGCCAAAGGTGCGCCACAAAAGGCTGCCGGCGCACATTCGATGCCTCTTCCACTGCAGCGTGTGCAGACGCTGCAGCGGAAAGGCATCCTCGGAGTGCCGGCCGTGCGGAGGGCCGGCTGCTCTGACGATGTCTTTGGGAAGGGGTTGGGGCATGCAGCATGCGGCTGCCCCTTCCCTTCCTTGCCCTGAAGATGGCGCTTTGTGCCGTCTGCTTAGCCCCTATGTCTCCGGGTTTAAGTTCAAGGTTATTGATTTTTCTGTGAAGTGAGCTGAGTCCTTGATGTAGTGGGGGTTTGCCCTATATGAGTTTGTAATTGTGTGGCCAGAAACTTGGCCAAATCATATGTGGGGGATCCAATGGCACTCACTATGAGTCAGAATGGAATGGAATCTTTGTGGATCTTGGGGAGTCCATATAGTCTGGGTGGGAGAGCTTCACATTTGCACAAACTTTGTCTTGTGGTTGGTTGAACTGAGGAGTTTTTGATCAGGGTGTTTTTGATCAGGCCCTGATCCTCCCTTTTGCCACCCTGAAAAGAGCAGCAAAATGCTGCTCCTTTCAGGGGAGGCAAAAGGGTGCTCTAAGAGCTGGTACGTGACTCTTTCTCACCTCTTTCATCGCAGCGCGTCAGAACGCTGCACCGGGAAGATGTCCTGATTCCGCGTGCCATGAGGACGTGGTCAGGCTGGGGTTGGGGAGGCTGGCGTGCGGCTGCCCCTCCCCATCTCTGCCTCCAGGCCGGCCCTTTGGGCCAGTCTGCAGAGGCCCTTAAACACACGTATATATACATATATGTAATTGTCTTGATGAAATTCACACACAAAATGGGAAAATTAGGAGTGAGAAATCCATAGAATGGTATAAGGAAAGAAATGAATGGACAAGAGAATCTTAATTTCTTATATCTGAGGGAAATTATAGGAGTTAGCTTTAGCCCAAGACCCAACACAGTTAGTTTCTTTCTCTCATTTATAGAGAAGTCTGTGAATCCCAAATCCAATGGACATAAGAGAGAGAAGGAAAGAGTGAAGAGGGAGCATTGAGGTAGGGGGAAGTGTGAACAAGTCCCCCCACTTTTATCTATTCCCAAAATTTATAATTCCAGCTTTTCTTGGACCTTTTCCCTACAATTTCTTTCTCTAACTGCTTCATTCGCAATGCAGAAATAATCCCATTTGACACTACTTTAACTGCCATGGTTCAATGCTATGGAATTCTGGAAATTGTAGTTTGTTGTGGCACCAGAGTTCTCTCTCAGAGAAGGCTACAAATCCCAGAGTTCCATGGCACTGAATAATAGCAGTTTGTTTGTTTCAAGGATTTATATCCTGCCTTTCTCCCACAATGGAATTCAGTTAAAGTGTGTCAAACTGGATCACTTCTGCAATGCGGATGCAGCCCAAGTTATAAAAAAATATAAACTATACAAAATTAAGCAAATTATGCAATTAAAATACAAAATTGTAAAAACAGATAATACATATAGTAAAATCTAGATTATAAAACAATATTAAACTAGAGTACCGAATGCTTCCGGGAACAAGGAAGTGTTTCCAGTCACTATGTATGGAGGTGAGAGCTGGACTGCGAAAAAAAGTAGATAAAAAGAAAATCAACTAATCTGAGATGCAGTGTTGGAGAAGAGTGCTGAGGCTACCATGGACAGCCAGAAAGACAAACAAATGGGTCTTTGAGCTAAACAGGCCAGAAATATCCCTGGAAGTCAAGATGATTAAATTGAAGCTGTCCTACTTTGGCTATATCATGAGAAGGCATAATTCATTGGAAAAGCCAATACTGCTGGAAAAGGTTGAGGGCAGAAGAAGGAGAGGTAGACTGCATACCAGATGGCTAGACTCAATTAGGAAGGATGCAGACATGAGTCTGCAGGAAATGAGCAGAGCAGTGGAGGGCAGGGAGACTTGGAGATGTCTTATCCACCGGTTCGCTATGAGTTGAAATCAATGTGAGGGTAGGTAACAACATCAACAAAACATAGCCCTAGATTCTGTAATGCAAGGATAGTATCATTTTATAGCGCTTCATACTCCACATCTTTTTACATTAAAACGGAACATAATTGTTTGAAATTTCTATTGTGACATATGCTTATTCAAATTATTCTGGTAAATCTGAGCACTAATGAGCATCTGAGGTCTCCTTCCTTGAAAAAAGGGAAAAAATAGGAATGTCATCAAAGGTTTTAAATCTGTGGAACATCATGCTTTAGGAGAGGTTTCAACTAAATAAATGCCTCACAGATTTCCTCATACTGTATTCAGTGATTTCCCCCCCTGTAGAAAGCAACTGTTTCCATGTGTCATGGAATATTTATCTATAAACGGGATATTTTGTGACTGGACACCACATCAAATCCAGTGCCATAATAGACAAAATGGCTGTTTGGGGTCTTCCTCTTGTAAGAGAGGATCTTCCTCTGTTCTGAATTAAACTACACATTGGTACGAATGTCCTGGTTCCTGTGAGTAGATAAACAGAATTAGTTAATCAAACTCGAGAGACCTTAAAAAATTAATTCAGCTTCTTTCTGTACCCCACCACCTGCTCCCCTACCCAATGTCTGTGCCGTTATTCATGTCATAACAGGAAAGTGGAGTACACCTTTTGTTTCTAATTTTGATTTTAAAAAGGAGAGCAAAGAATAATAATCGGTTGCCTTTCTAATAGGTGTTCCCTTTATGTGTTGCTGGGAAAGTGTAAGAAGATAAGTCAGAATGCATTAATTTTGGGCCTTTGCAGACTGCCAGAAATAGTGCAAATTGAGACCACTTTAACTGTCCTGGCTCAGTGCTAGGGAATCATGGGAATTGTATTTTTTTCTGGGATGTATTTTTCTCTGTCAGAGAGCTCTGGTGCCACAATAAACTACAGTTCCCATGATTCCCTAGCACTGAGCCAGACAGTTAAAGTGGCCTCAATTTGCACTATTTCTGGCAGTCTCTGTAAAGGCCACCTAGCTTTTTTGGGATTTGTAGTCCCAAAAAGTAACTTTCTCAAGCTCTAGTACTGATTTTGAGTGGACTGTATATGTAGCACTTAGCCAAATGCTTTAACTCAGGAGAAAGCGCCATTAGTCAGTATCCTGTATGTATATAATTTTGTACCTGGGGCATGGTGGTCCTTAACCTCTCGAAGTAAAATTAGAGACCCATTTTGCTCTTCAGCTAAAAGATACACACACCTATTTTTATAGTCTGTTCCCAGGATAATGAACACACATTCTCTTTGTAGGATTAATATTGCCTCCTGATATCTCACCCTCCTATTTGCCTAGTCAGTCAGGGGATAAAGAGCAGATCATGCTGTCCCTCCAAAAGTGAAAGCTCTGGAGTTTCCCCATATTTGTACAGCATAAGATTATAATGCAGGCTGCATCAGGAAAAGTAGTGCATCTTCCTTCCTTTGGGGTGATACTGCTATGAGGCTGGAGGGTGTATGTGTCCTTCCAGAAAAAGAAGGTGGTGAGATGCTAGTGGCTTCAGTGTCACTAGCCCCACACAATAACTAGAGTAAAATCCTCTAGGTCTAAGCTGCTTCTGGTTTTCATTTAAAGAACAAGAGAGGCTTCTCAGAAATCACAGCTATGCCAACCCCTTGTTAGCACTTTTTTTGCTTTTACTGCCTGCAACGTCTGGAATAGTTTAGAGTTTTGTATGAAATAATATTGCGGGCTACTTATTAATTACCATAAAATGTACAATGGAGGGAGGGTTCTCCCAGAGTTAAGGTAAGATATAGATTTTTATTCCCAATTATTCAAGTCAAACACAAAAGGAAAGCACAAGAAGAGAAAAGCTCCCAAATACTGTAAGGTTACATCACTGAATTACAGCTGCCCATATAGTTAGATCTGTGTAGATCTATATAAGTTCTTCCTAATTTCTATTTGTTTTGATTTACTTTTGAACCAAAAGCAGCTTGGGCAGAGGCATTTTACCAGGTGAGACAGCTGAGGGAGCAGCTCAATTTAAACTTAAGATAGGCATGGCAGAAAATTTGGAACCACCCTGTTTGTGTGCATAAATTTTCCCAAATGCATTTAAAACAAACTTGTTTATCTGTCTAATGTTGGAAATAATGCCTAAATCCCATGCATGCTTAAGCCAACAGTTATCAATTAACTGAGCATGTTTATCTCTACATTGGATTTATGCCAATATTTTAATATTTTGAATAATGATTCAAAACTTCATGGCTGTTGAATTTATATGATTTGACAGGATCTCCATGTTTGCCTTAAATAGGCATATTAGTATAATTACAAAATATGAAGCATCCACACTCCCTGCTCTGGTGTGTTGCCACTGCCAAGGCTAAGCTTTCCATGCAGCAAAGTGAGTCTGCTGTGTCAGGTAGCCAGTTCTGGGCACCATGAAAGGGTGAAAATCATCAGTAGTTCCAAACATTACTCTGTGGTACATGAGGCCACACTTGAGTGCATGCAGTAAGTATTTTCCACTGAAATGTATGACTTTGACATTGCTGGCTGCAGGTAGCTCCTTCAGATATACAGATATAATTATTTTAATGATTGAGAGAAAGCTATTTTGATTTGCTAGTGGAGGCACCAGAAACATGTTATTATTTTACCTGCGCTGAAAAACTATGCTGGTTGATCAAATATTTCTTTCTGAGCATGCCTAATGTGAATTGTTATGATGTCCATTGGGAAGCACAAGGCATTCATATAGCTGTATGGGCATCTTCTATGAAAGGGCTCTTCGTAGTGTAATAGCAGAAAAAGTTCCAGGGATGAAAGAGGGAAAGGGCAAGATTAACCAAGGGAGACAGAGACTTTAGGGTAAATGGGAATAGAAGCTTCTGTTTGACTGTGGTCCTAATGGGCAAAGGGATTCTAAGAAGGATTGCTGGTTATTATCTTGATACAGTATGTAAAGCAGAGTGAATAGTAATAAAGAAAGATGACACTCCATTAATGAAAGGCACTGTCAAAGCTGTCCCTTTACTTCCCTGTGATTGGTACAAGTGCCTTGCATTGTCACAAAGAGCCATTGATCAAGACATTTCTGCCATCACTTTCTAAGTAGGGCAGGGATAGGCAACCTTTTTGAGCCGGGGGCCGGGTTGCTGTCCCTCAGACAATTGGGAGGCAGAAGCACCGAAAATAAATAAATAAATAAATATAAATTAAAACAATTTAATTTTTTTAAATTAAAAATATGCATGCACACTCTCTGAGCCCCTGAAAAGCCATGGCAAAACCCTTGTGGAGATTTTGCCAAGAAAACCCCAAGAACAAGTAATAACAACAATAATCAATATCATCATGGCGGGGGGCGGTGGCGGCAGGACTGCCCTGGGGCCAGTCCAAAGGCCTCGGGGGAGCGCATCCAGCCCCCGGGCCTTAGGTTGCCTACCCCTGAAGTAGGGGATTCTGAAAATCTGTACTTTATGTAAGACAATCCTATGGGTATCTGTTCAGAAATAAACTCTTGAGTTCACTAAGTACAGTAGCTTCCTACAGGGGCCCTGTTTTCTACTGTGTCAGTCACATGGGAGACCAGAATGGTTAGGATGTCTTTTTCAAGTCACAGGTGTAATGAACAAGGAGCACAAACTTAAACAGGAAGACATTGGGAGAAAGCAATATTTTGAAACACATAGGAGGAAAATGTGTTACATCAGGGGTAGGCAACCTTTCCCCTTTAAGGGCCGAGGGACTTCAGCTCCCAGAATCCCAGGAGCTATTGGCCAACATGGGACTATTGGCCAACATGGCTGAGGCTTCTGGGAGCTGAAGTCCCTTGGCCCTTAAAGGGGAAAGGTTGCCTACCCCTGTATTACATGTTCCAGGGCTAATAATAAACAATCTTAAGGTTTGTTTCTTCGTATGAACCTAGAGTGCAAAAATATATAGGGGGTCTAATGGATCTGGATTTATCAAACTTTTGCATGGTGTTTATACCAAAACCTCTGGCTCTATGGCTGCTGATTTTGTTTAGCTGCTAGTATCTCAACAACATGGTGTCCAGCTGGTCATGCATATGAGTCTCTCAATCTCATCAGTGGACACCTTGGAGCATTCATATATAAATGCTTTTGAAATTCAAAGCTAACATTGTTCCCCCTCCCCTCTGAAGATAAAGGGCTAGAGGTGACAAATATTCAGTTCCACACTTTTCTTTTCTAATCATTTCCCCTTACCAGATGGTGATATGTTCTAGTTAATCCCCTGATGGCCCAGCTTGGTTGTTATGGAGCATGTACAATGGGATGGGTAGACAGTAGAAGGGATGACAAGAATATGAAGCAGATATTGGGGTAGTTGGGAGGGAAATGACAGAAGAATGAGTGGAGGTATGATTAACATGAGTAAAGTGTAATTTCATGGAATTATAGTGGCAGACAGGAGAGCCAGTTGAAAAAGTCAGAAGCAGAAGTACAAGACAGAACTAATGAGAAGAAGTGAAAAAAGCGGAGAGAGAGGAAAAAAATAGACTTTTGGAAAGAATGGGTGGGAAAAGGATGGTGTTGTCACCACGCAGAAATCTAGTAGAGGTTTGGACATGAACACAGAGGATAAGGAGCCCTTGGAGGAAATATCCAACCAAGGTAATCTCTTAGTTGGCTGGAACTAACCCCTGAGTTAGCCAAGGCTGATACTGATACTCCTGGATTGTCTGCCATTGAGGTCTCAGAGATGGCCCAACTTCTTACTCATTATCCAGTAAAGTCTGACACCCTGGAGTGGGTCAGATCCTACACCCCTGAACATGAGGACTATGACAACATTAGTACCACCTAATTTGGTGCGAGCAAGCTCCCACTAGGGAACCAGCATGCCAACGCCAGAAGTGCACTTAATGGAAATGAAATGCCAGGCTGTAGAAGAGGGAGTTTTCCCTCAATGGAAGTGGTGGGACTTGGAGGAAGGAGTCCGGGGACAGCAGCTTACAAGGCCTCAGTTTAGCTCCAGCTATCTTTGGAACAAGCATGCTCAGCTGGAGCTATTCTTTGTACTGCCTGACCTGTGGGCTCTCACATCTGGTGACACATGACGAGTTAGTTGTTGAAAGGGGAAGTATGTTATGTTGGGCTCATTACAAATTACTAGGAGAGGGAGTGGAAGTGTTATGGGAACTTTTATAATATTGCTGCCCAGTCACAGAAAATTTCAGTTTCCCAAAAGGCAAATGGATGGAACTAAAAATGACTTGCCCAAAAGCCTGTAGGCAAAATAGAAGTGGTGCCTGAACTCTGAACCACAAAGCTGCTCTTTTGTACCTACAGTTTTCAGTTCCAATACCCATTTCACAGAAAACAAACTAGGGCTGGGCGTTTAATGATGTGCAGTTCTGTTTACAGTCTTTTAAATTCCTACATTTATAATGGTATTAATGCTTTTGTATTGTTTTATATTGTTATACATATGGTGTTAGCTGCCTTGAGTCCCATTACTGGGAGAAAAGTGGGATAAAAATGAATAATGATGATGATGAAGATGAAACAAGAATAAGTCATTTGGGCAAGAAACCTTGTACAAGACAAAGATGTTGTCTGACTCTACAGTTTTGAGTTGTTTATTTGTCCATTCAAAGTAAAGTGAAAATATCTGTTTCACAGGAAGGAAATCAGTGATGCTCAGAGAAACAGAAAGAGAAAACACTTGTGTACAACTCACACCTTCAAAGAAACCCAAATAACATAGAGAGGCAGATACTCATAGCACAACAAAACAACAAACAGAACCAGCTAACATTCCACAACAAAAGAAACTAGAAAAAGTAGGCAAAACACACACAGAGGAAAAAGCAGGTCCCAGGCAAAGCACCCTCTGGCACTCTTCCACCCTTTTGAGAGCCTCAAGATGCTCCTCACCATTCCCCTCACTAACCCTCTCACTCAGCTTACCTACCTTTTTCGGGGCACACTTGAAAAGCAAGGACTAGTCTGCAGCCAGGCACTATGGCAACATTGCTTGTTGTCCAGAGACATTCTTGCAAGTAAAGCTAATGCTGAAGACTGATGTGTTTTCACCTTAAAATGTTTTAATAAAGCAGAACGTGGAAGAAGCCCATAGGATTCTTACAGCAGGAATGGGTAAGTGTGGCCTGTGGGCTGCATGTGGTCCCCAGACTATTTTTGGGGTCCCCAGAAGCCTCCAGGAAATAAAAAATGGATTAAAAAAAGGTTTGCTTCAAAACACCCCAGAATGATCGCTGGGGAACTGGAGAGCATTTCCACTGCATTTGGAACCCTCCTGGGGCCCCAGGGATCAAAATGAAATTTTGTGAATTTTTTCAAAAAAACTTTTCCCCCCTCAAATGGTCTCCAGGGACCCAGGAAGGACCCCAAACATGCCCCCCATGCCCCCTTGAAGGTCTCTTGGAAGGCTAATGCAGCCCCCTCATCTACCACAGTTGCCCACTCCTGTTCTATGGAAACATTTGGTCTCTCCCAACTCTATACTTCTATGAATCTATGATTTGTGCTCATTGTTACAACACTGAGGACTCCAGGTTCAGGTCATGAGATAGAACTATTGTTTTTATTAATTGTCTATTTATTGTGGATGTTATGTTCCACAAATAAAATTTTATACTGATTTATAAATATATTGATGTGAAATGTAATCCAAACATATATGTTGGTTTAGCATTGCAGAATGAGGTCTATAAATGGGTGGCTTCTACTATAGTTTCATGATAGTTGATGATTTTGGGAGACTACTGAGAAGGCCAGACACAGTAGGCAGCTTGAATACAGAAGGAGGTATAGGACCACTAAAATGTTAGACATCTGGAGAAAGTGGGGAGGGGGAAACCAGCAGGATCTGGCTGATTAAATTTTAAAAAGATGGGAACAGGGAAAATAAATGTGAAATTTTTGTGATGGTTTGGACAGAGTAACCATGGAACAAAAATCAAGAACATTTTACACTTAGGTGTGGGTTGAGATATGCTCTTTTCTCTGTAGAAAGGAGACAGGTACAGAAGAGTACTGAGAACAAGAACTATGTGCACCTTGGGGGGAGGGTTAGGGAAGAGACACTTCCTAGTGTCACTACCAAACCCCATGACTTATGTCCTGCTAAGTAACTACTTTGTTTTTGGAGGACAGGAATGTGAAAATCATCATACTGTTCTTTTTAATCATGAATTGAAATAGTGAGTACCAACTGGGTTATATCTAAAATAGGGTCCCTGAGAAATACAACAGATATTGACATGCTCAGAAGAACTCTGAGGGTTGCAGAAGTAGCCCCCAACTGTTAAAAAAGGACCAAAGCAGCAGTCCCATTCTTTCTCTCTCTCCCCCAACAATCCCAAGAAGGACTGAGCACAACTAGACACCACAGAATGTACCATGGCATTGGAAAAGAAATGAATTTTCAGGAGATAGGTTTGCTGCTTGGAGCCTTGAAGAGGAACACTCCTTTTAGGAAGAGCATAGACTGCAACCATTTTTAATAGCCCCACTTGGTCATTTGTTTTTAATTGCTCTTTCTGATATTGGTTTGTGTTAGAATTTGGACTCAGGGAAACCTACTAGTGAAAAGAATAATGAGCAGGGAAGCAGAAATAAGGGAGAGTTATAAGGAGAACATCCTGGCAGTTGTTGGTTTGCCTCCTGACTGTGCACACTGTCTCAGGTAGACCAGGTATTTATTTGACTCCCCAGGGCAGTCAATCCCTTGCATCTCCAGGAGCCAGAAGGTCACTAGTTGGGGAGTGAGTGAGGCTGGGTGTGTGTCATGGAAAAAGTATATGCCATATCTTCCCTGCCTTTAGAAATTAGAGAATTTCTGGGTGGCATTTGGAACTGCAAAGATGACCCAGCGTTACAAATATTTGATCGTTACACTGATTCCCTTCCCAGAAAAGTCAGCTCTCTCCTTCCAGTTGTTCTTCCCCCAATTTCCTGGTGGTAAGAGTGTCCTCTAGTGGCTGATACCTATCACAGCACAGGTATACCAGGTGCTGCAATTCCTGGAAGAGATGGTAGTGTGGAGCTCTGGGTTGGGGTTTTGTGTGTGTAAATGCTACCATTACTATTGTTATTGTTATATTACTTCTACTGTTGTTGTTGTTGTTTAACAATAGGACAGAAAGCAAAGAGATTTGCAGCTTCATTTTGGGTTTGCACTGGCATTAGAAATCCCCTCAGGGGCTCATTATCTTCTGTTTATTTTTAGTCTTTTGAATAAAATCTCCCAGACAAATCAGAAAAAGAACCAGAACCCAATATAAAAAATCTCAGATTCTACACTGGGCCCTTGGCATCTGCTGGGGTTTGGTTACAGGACCTGCCGTGGATACCAAAATCCATGGATACTGAAGTCCCATTAAATATAATGGCATAGTAAAATTGTGACCCTTATATAAAATGGCAAAATGAAGGTTTGCTTTTTGGAATTTTTGGTTTGCTTTTTGGAATTTTAAAGCCGTGATGCTTGAATGCATGGATGAAGAATCCATGGATACAGAGGGCTGGCTGTACTGTGAGCTGACATGGTTCTTCAAAATAAAATTGGAAAGAACAGAAATAAAATTTGGGGTTTTCTTGGGTTTTTTTTAATCAGTCTGGATTAAGAGAAGAGAAAGAGACTGAGGACCTTATCCCACGCTGCTCTCAAAAGTGGCAAGAAACTGATATGAGCATCATTGCAGTACTATAGCGCTAGTATAATATGGCGCTAGCGCTATAATAGCGCTATGGATAAGGTAGCGCTATTGCAATGCCCGATGAAACCAGGCATTCAAAAGAACCCGAATGATGCTGCATTCCGAGCGGTTTCTTGTTGGATTCTGAGCGACGTCGTGGGATCACCCGGAAAACTATAGCGCTATAGCGCCTGATTCTTAGCGGATTCTGAGCGACGTCATGGGATCACCCGGAAAACTATAGCGCTATAGCGCCTGATTCTTAGCGGATTCCGAGTGACGTCGTGGGATCACCCGGAAAACTATAGCGCTATAGCGCCTGATCCATGTGGATTCTTGCTGCTTTTGGCCCCGTGGGATAAGGTCCTGAGTGTGAGAGAGTGTAACTTTGACACTATTCCATCCAAGAGCCAATATGGTGAGAAACCATACTTCTGTGTCCCTTGTACAGAGGAAGCAAGTTCTGCCTACTAAGAGACAGCCTCAATATGCACACCTCCCTTATGTTTGGATTATTTACAGACTACAGAGAAATCTGTGCTTAGTTGTGTTCCTAGTAAATTTTCTTAAACGTCTTGAAGATTGGTAGTCCATCTACCAATGCAAACTGCAACTCTTCCACATCATTGTTGTGTTTTGTGACCAGTTCATCAGCTGATAGCCAACCTTTTGGTGGTGAGACACCATGTAGTAGTTGAATGTTGTTATGTGTTTTCTGCCTTTTATTTTATTTTATTTTATTTTGTGTCTACTCTCATCTCCACAGCCACCCTCTGGCAAGCAGCCAGGCAGAAACCTCTGGGGTCTCAGTTCAAGTCCCATGGATGGCGAGGCGTGCTGTTGTTCGATCATCCCTGTTGTCCCCTCCCAGCTACTATGAGGCGGTGCATGATGGCCGTGGGCCGACTAGCCCCGAGTACCCTTTCCTTGGCAGCTGGTACCACTATATGGGTCAGGAGCCTCTGTCCTACAAGCGGCGTGGAGGCGTGGTGGATCATCGTGATATCATCATGGCACATCAGGCTCACAAGGTCCATAACACACCCCAGGCACAACGCAAGGAGTGGGAGTGAGTATATGCAAGTTCTTTCATTGAGTCTTATGGTTCACTGAGGTTATCTTTAAAAGTCCCCAAACCATTCTGCAGTTTAGTAACTGGTATCCTCCTCCTTTCCCCCACCACAAAATTCCCTCTTGTTTCTTTGTGGGCTTTTTAAGTTCCCTGTTGTTGATCCCACTCCCCTTGCACAACCAAAGCTCTGCCTCTCAATCATTTTATCCTTCATTGCTTCTTTCACTTGTCCCTCCCTGGCTTCTTCATTTTAATGCTGATACCTGCCAAACAGTACTTACAATTATCCCACACAGTAGGGGTATGTTTGCCCCTGTCATCTTTGGGTTTTACAGTTGCCTATTTGGCTGTGTCCTTAATCTGTCTAGACAGTGTCTAGATATTCATTCTCTTTACTACTGGTATTCTGATGCTCCAGGGTTTCTGGTAAATGGATCTGTTCCGATAACCTAAAACCTTATTTTAAGAGGAACATAAGAGAGTTACCTGCAAACTAACATACACTGGTGGGTCATTGTACAGTTCATGTTTGTGTGTGTATTCAAGTTGTATATTGACTTATGGCAACTCCATACATTTCATAGGTTTCCTTAGACAAGGTTTTACCAGTTCTGTCTTAGGAAATAAAGCTTGCAGCACCTGTAATTTATTGGTGACCTCCCATTCAAGTACTAGCCAGGGCTGACTCTGCTTAGCTTTCAAGTTCAGATGGGCTCTAGGGTTTAGTCAGAAGTAAATTTCATGAGTTCAGTAGGTTTTACTCCCAAGAAAAATGGGATAGCATTGAGGCTGGAATTTGTGTGCCTATTCTTCCAGGATCTCAAACTTCACTTCCCCATATTTGAAAGATATGTTTGAATATATATATGGGCGGAACAGCAAATATACACATG
Source organism: Phrynosoma platyrhinos (assembly GCA_020142125.1). Taxonomy (NCBI): domain Eukaryota; kingdom Metazoa; phylum Chordata; class Lepidosauria; order Squamata; family Phrynosomatidae; genus Phrynosoma; species Phrynosoma platyrhinos. The sequence continues at coordinate 211,459,968 of CM034703.1, forward strand.
CATCTGAGCTTTTGAAGGAGAGTTCCAGTGGTTAGCAGGGCAATATATTTCTGATGAAGTGATCTCTTCAGTAGTATTTGCCACAATGGAGCAGTTAGTCCTTAAAATGTCACAACACTGTCTGATTTTCCCCCCTGCAGTTACTGGTCATGAGAAATGATAGGAATATGGTGGAGCGCTTTGAAGGTACTTTGTAGTATAATCAACCTTGGCTACAAATATTTATATTATTAGCACAATCATTTTTGGCACATGTACATGTTGGGGGAAATTTTATTGTTCCTCATGATCTTCAGCCATTACAGCTGCTGTTGCTATATGAAATTGTGCATGAGTCATGGGAACCTGTTTGATGTTGCCTGTGATGTGACTAATGGCAGATGACTCAGTTCAACATGACTCAATTTCCTGAATGTTTCCCAGTTTTAATAGGATTTGTACCATAATCTTACGCATCTTCACTTGAAAGTAAGTCCCACTATGTTCAGTGGGGCTTACTTCCAGTAAGGCTGCAAATGACCGTACTCTTATACACATACATTGTAGCAGATTTTGTTGAATTTAAAATAACTTAGTTCTGAAGGCACTTGTATAGGATTATTACATCCATGCTTATCCTATCCCTTCCTACCTTACTCCAGTTTATCTCCATTGCAGTGCAAAGAGAGAAGGTTTTTAAAAAAGCAGCATGGTTTCAGGTTTCAGGTATTTCTCCAACTGCTGCATTCCAGAAGGAACTTGTATGGTATCCTTTCAATTATTATTTGTTTCTTTATCTATTTTATTGGTGATATTACTAGATTGGTTTATAACAAAAATTTATACAAGGTAGCTTACAAAAATTAACAACATTCTTATTATAAAATGAAAGCAGTGTGGAATACATGAAAACAAACATTAAAATCTCTAGGGCCGAAATCATCTGAAAAGGCATATGTATTTGATCTACACCGAACCTAGATATTTTTCCCCAGGAAGCTTTTAGTTTTGTTTTTTAAAGGAGTCCTCTCTTGAACTTGGCTCTCCAATTACAGCCAGTAGCTGATTCCCAAACATTCCCTTTTTAGAAATTAAGATGATAAAGGTATCACTGGGGCTAGCCTATTTCAGGTCAGAACAGCCTGGCTTAGACAAACTCCTTTCCTGCTGCAAGTCATGTAAATCATTGTTGCCAAATGTCCAAAGCAAAGGCAAGCATGTCTGTTATCTATAATCTTGAGAAGCCTATTGCATATTCTCACACAATAATCTATTCTTTGCAGCTTTCATCTCATTCTCCTCTTGTGTTGTTCACATGAGTGATTGGAACCAGATTAGCTATGGTAGATTTCCACCATCAGCATAGGGATGTCTCTTATGAAGGCAGGAACTCACTCATAGCCCCACAAACCTAACTATCATCTCAGAAAATCGCCAATCTTGCTTCCTTCCTTCCTTCCTCCTCCTCCTCTTTATGGGAGCATAGAACATTGTAAAAGGCTTTGGAGACAAATCCATGGTCCTGCATGGATTCTTTTAGATCAGTGATTCCCAAACTTTGGTCCTCCAGGTGTTTTGGACTTCAATGTCCAGAAGCTCCAATCACTGTGACAGAAAGCCAAGAATCCTGGGAGATGAAGTTTAAAACATCTGGAAGACCAAAATATGCAACCACTAGTTTTAGAACATCCAGAGCCCATGAGGACATTGCAGATAAATGTCTAGTGCATAAATGATAGCTGTCTGGGTAGTGCTCTTTGGCTGAATCCAGAGTATTAGGAACGTGCCCTTTCAGCAAGAATAGGCAAGGAGCTGGTCCAGTGAGTTCTTCACAATTTAGAAAATCTAAATCACAACAATTTTACCTTTTGAACCCTTAGTTGAAAATAGCCAAAGAACACAAAGAGCCCCCCCCCACTCCCTCAGTTTCCATAGTCTAGGGGACATCATCTAGGAACCAAGCTATGGACGTTATCACACGGGCCCCAATCCAAACAGAATCCAAACGAAATCCCGCCCGAATCCGGATTATTTGCCTCTGTTTTCACACGACGTCGCACAGAACCCCGACAGAAAGTGGAAAGAACTGAGATCTTTTGAATTTCAGTTTCTTGAGGAATTGCAATTGCACGATGAGGATCATTTCACATTTACCGTAAGTATGATAACCAAATACATATTGGGGAGCATTTCCCCATCATTACCCATGGTTCCTGCGAGCATTACTCTATCTATGCATGTGCAGGAGGCTCATTTCTGCTACATTTACAGGTTTTTTTCTCTTGTGTGTGGACGTTCGATACACTTACTGTAAATGCGCAATGAAGGTAATGACGTTTGCGGAAACAAGGTTTATTTCCCGTTTATTTTCGGGATGCCTCGTTTCTACTTTATTTTCAGTTTCCAGGCCACGATGATAACGTCCTATGTGAAACACTGAGGCTCTGATTATGATAATTTTGTTCCTGGTTCCTTTATGCAGTAAAGATCACTTAAATGGTAAACAACACTTTCAGGAGCAAATAGTACACAGGTGGTAGACAATTACAGTACAGAATCAGAGCAGGAACCCAATCCAGATTGGGGACATGTTCCAGCCTTTCAAAATCAAAGCTGCTAGTCTGGCCATGTGTACTTTGGCCCTCATTAGCAAGGTGATTCTTCCCCTGATACAAAGAAACCTTCTGCTTATTTGTTATGGGCGGATTAACCTGTAAGTACCAAGCCTGCTGGGAATCATTTGGTCCATGGGGGCTTCTTGGGAATCAGCAGTGCAGGAATCTCCCTATCTGAGCTAGAAGCCCCAAGTTAATATTGATATTGGCTTTCCCTGACTCCCCCGCATTCTTTCATTTTCCTTCCAAGCTATTCCACCTCCCCACACACTTTTTTTTTGCTGCCTCTAAGAGATTCCAGCTTGTTGCCTTGGAAACACTGATATCTCTAGGAGAGAACTATAGTTTTATGGAGGGCTCAGCCAGCTAGCCCAGGGACAGTGAGGCTCTGAAACAGGAGAAAGGGACACCCTTTTGCCAAGGAGTGACACACAAAATACTGTACTGCAATATGAGATTCAACTGGCACTGGAGACTGCTGCAGTGACAATGGATGTAGTTGCCATTGCACCACCATGTACCAGTCTGGCATGCATTGAAGTGTAGGTGGGAATACACAGAAACCATGGATGGCACTTTCCTTTCCTCTCTGCCGCAATTTAGTGCTTCAGCTTAGGGATTCCCCCAAAACATACTACCCAGTTCTGAAAAGGACACTGCTTTGCAAATGTGCAAATCAAATATAGCCTGGGGAATGTATAAAATGCTTGGGCAACTGTGAAGTGAGAAATTGGTGGTGATCTGCTTATGTAATATAGTGTGTGCGTGTGTGTGTGTGTAGCATGATATGGCACTTCATGCAGAAGTAATTGATCATCTCATTTCCACAAGTGTTCTGGAAAGGTGGGATACTCTCTTTCAGTTTGCAGTTGTCAGCAAAGTGGATGGGATGCCTCTTCTTGTCTAGAAGACCAAGGAGGTACAGGCATGGGAGGCTTCCATTCTCACCTCAAATGCTGTATTCATGGCATTCTTCATCCCCATGATTAGAGGTGTTTCCTGATTAGGAATTATTTGCTTAGATGATGAAGCCATAATTCTTTAAAAGAAAGTTGGGCAATCTAATGTGTATAGTGTATTCTGCTGCTTAAATACCAAAGTAACAAATTGCAAAATGTCAATGGATGAATTAAATAGAACATAAAATGGCAAGAGGATAGAAAAATCACTTGGAAAGTTCCCAAATTAAACATGAATTCCCATTTGAATGCACATACTGACATTTGTTACATTTATTGAATTTAAGTACTGCCACAGAAATGCATTTTTTTCTTTCTTTCTCAAGTGGGTTGAAGAGTTCCATGAAAGGATGGTCGAATTTATTGGCTTTGACCTGATAATAATCTTGCAGCCCCCCCAGCTCTGATGCCACAACAAACTACCATTCCCAGTATTCCATACCATTGAGGCATGGCAGTTAAAGTGTCAAACTGGATTATTTCTGCCATGCAGATGCAGCCTTAAACCCTTTGTTTTATTTGTAGAATCCAGAAAGACCACCTAGAGGCCTGATACATTTGTTCTCTTCCTCTCTCCCACCTCCATATAAACACAGACTGAGATGTTGCAGAGGTATTACTAATTCTAGCACTGCTTCTTTTCCCCTGAGGATCTTTTTGTATCTCCACAAAAGTTTTGAATATAAACCTATAAAATTAAATTTATTCTAAGAGTTGTTCCTCCTCCCTCCTTCAGAAGAACATTTTAGAGAGTCAAACAAATTAACCCAGCATGCCAGATTTATACTCCTATTCCTTAACAGTTAGACCTTGTTCCCCATGACAAACCACCGTTGCACTTTAGGAAAGATCCCAATGGCTGGAAAAATTAACAAAATTAGTGGGTTGTCTTATAAATCTCTATCCCAACAATATAATTACATCCCAACAATGTAATCCCAACCACTAGTTGATTATTTGTAAGTGTAATCAATAAATCCACCCAATAAAACTGATAGAAGTTGTAGCCTTAAGTCTTAATTCTCTTTAATAGTTCTTATTTCTAGTTTTTAATCTTATGTTTGTTTTCCTTTCTTTTTGTACATTCAGCGATTGTACTGTCCACTGTCTGCTTATGCACTGGTTATGATCTTTCTTTTAATAAAAATGTAGTTCCTTTTTTAAGGATGCTAGGATGGTGAAAAGTTTGTTATTTATCAACTTCAGATCAGAATTCTATGTGTTTAAGAATATATGGTCTCTTTCCCCCTCCTTACCTCTGCTCTGTAATATAATAATCAGTGGATTCCCTGTGAGTTTCCTCACTCTAGAAGTGGCAGTTTCCAAAACAGAAATGGAGTACAAGGAACGTCTCCATGCAATGATATTGGATCATAAATTGCTGGAGGTTACTTTCCAGGGATGGTGGTGGAATGAGACTCAGTATAAATAGGAGACTCAGCATTACGGCTTCAACAGTAGACACACATTCTTCATAGTATCTAGTTCTTGCCACAGTTTTTTTCCCCTGATAGCCTCATTTCTCTCTTTTCCAACTGTTAGTTCTGAGGTTGCTTTTCCCAGACTGACCATGGTCTTTGTGTCCTAAAACATTCCCTTTGCATTTGTTCATATCTGTCCAAAAATGGATAATCCTCAGCTGTTTATTGGACCTTATTTTGCATGGAAATGTTGAAACCCTTTCAGATTTTTCCCCTTTTCTTTCCTCTTCACCCGAAGACGTACAGAAGCCTGCTTCAGAGCTTCATACTTAATGTGTGAATTAAGGAGGCAGTGGAGGGGAGCGTACCATGGGATTTTAGAAATAGGGCTGACATACATTTCTTCACTTTTTTTTGTTTTTTTCACCTGATTGAGGGAAAGCTGCCACCTGATGTATGTTGCCATGAGAAAAATTTGGTTAGGTGACTGTGTTTAAGGACTATTTATTGCCTTTTCCACAAATTTAATTCTTGTTCCAGGGAAATTTCCTGAAAGCCCACTGGGTGGCACTCATGCTCTCTCCCAAGGTGATTCAGTACACTATGCAGAAGTATTTCTGGTGTTGCTACAGAAAAGCCATTAAAACAAGCCCAATGCAGTTTTTAGTCCATATCTGAAACAAGGCTGTAAGACTGATCATGCTCCTTTGATTGGGGTGGGATTCAAGAACTGCTCAATTCAAGGGGACAAAAGTTCCACTTAGGGAAATAAAATGTTTTGGCCTTGCTGTTGTTAATTGCCTTCAAATTGACTTTGACTCATGGCAACCCTATGAATGAGACACCTCCAAGTCTCAGTGGCTCTGCTCAGGCCTTGCAGATTCAGGGTCATGGCTTTCCTGACTGAATCTATCCATCTGGTTTTTAGTATTCTTCTTTTCTTATTGTCTTCCACTTTAACAAGCATTATTGTTCTTTTTCTAGTGAGTACTTTCTTCTCATGATTTGCCCAAAGGATGACAACCTCAGTTTAGTCATCTTTGCTTCTAGGGAAAATTCAGGCTTGATTTACCCTAGGACTCATTCATTTCTCTTTTCAGCAGCCAATGGCAGCCACAGTAATCTTCTCCAGCACCACATCACAAATGGGTTGATTTTCTTCTTATCAGCTTTTTTCACTGTCCAGCATTCACAACCATACATAGAAATTGGAAAAAAAGATGGCATGGAAAATTCTGACTTTAGTATTCAAAGACCCATCTTTACACTTCAAGATCTTGTCTAGTTCTTTCATAGCTACCCTTCTAAGTGCTAATTTTCTTCAAACTTCTTGACTGCAGCCTCCATTCTGATTAATGACTGAGCCAAGGTCTGGAAAATATTCAACTATTTCTGTGTCTTCACTATTTAAGGTCATATAGCTCATCTGTAGTCATTATTTTTGTTTTCTGAATATTCAACTGTAAACCTGCCTTTGCAATTTGTGGCTTGAGTTTCTTCAATAATTGTTCCAGGTCTTGGCTATTTTCTGCTAGTAGTATGGTGTCATTTGCTTATCTTAAATGTTGATGTTTCTTTCCCCTTTTTCATGTCTTCTTTCTTCAAATCTTATTCTTTGTGTATGATATTTTGGCATACAAGTTAAACAAATAGGATGATAAAATGCAGTCTTGTCTGGCCTCTTGCCAATTGAAAACCATTCAATTTCTCTGTATTCTGTCCTGACAGTAGCCTCTTGTCCTGAGCACAGGTTACGCATTACGACAATCAAATGTTGTGGCACACCCATTTCATTAAGAGCGATCCATAGCTTTCTGTGATCTGTACAATCAAAGGCCTTGCTATATAGTCCATATAGCACAGACTGATTTTCTTTTTAAATTCTTTGGTACACTCTGTTAACCATTGTATATTTGCTATATGATCTCTCGTATCTCTTCCTTTCCTGAACCTAGCATGGCTATTTGGCATTTCTCATTCCATATAGGATAACAGTTGTAGAATTTTGAGCATCGTCTTCCTTGCATAGGAAAATTAATGCAATGATCCCTGCAATACTGCAATCCCTGGTATCCCCTTTCTTGGGCATTGGAATGTATACTGAGTGCTTCCCATCTGTGGATCATTGTTTTGTTTTCCATATTTGTTGACAGATTCAAGTTAGAACTAGAGTAGAATCTCTCTTCAACTTGGAGCAGCTCCACTGGTATGTCATCAGTTCCTGGTGACATTTCTTTCCATTGTTCAGAGAGCAGTTCCCACTTTCTTCTGTGTATTGTTTCTATCATTTTATTTCTTCTTCATCATATAATGTGTTCCTTTGATGTCGCAAATCACCCACATTCTTGCCTTAAGTTTTTCTTGGATTTCTCCAGTCTTTGATTCAGTCACACTTTGCAGTATATCCTTTGACTGTTTTTGCTACATGTGTCCTCATTATAAATGCCATCTAATTTCTTCTTCGATTTTCATTTCTGGAGTAAAATGCTGTAATTATCTGTCTCAAAATGTCCCATTCCTGTCCACTTTAGGTTATTCACTGCAAGTATTGCAATGTTTGTGTGTGCCATTTCTTGTTTTACTATGTCTAGCTTCTGCTGATTCATGTTTTTCACATTCCATGTTCCTATGTGTTGTGTGTGTTCCCATATGTTGTGCAGTTTCAGATTTTCTTTTAGCCTATGAGCAAATTAGCAGCTGAGTATTCTTTAAACTTGAGTCAAGTTGCACCATTAGTCACTGTGCTATTCACAGTTAGAATCATAGAATCATAGAGTTGGAAGAGACCACAAGGGCCATCCAGTCCAACCCCCTGTCCTCTGGCCAGTAGCTCATTGAGTGCCATCTGACCTTGGAGTCCCATCTTCTAGCATTATCTCTTGTTTCATCTTGGATTGTCTCATCATAGGGTTTCTATGGCAAAAATCTTCAAAAGGGGATTTATCATGCCTCTATCTGTGCAGTACAAGCATTAGCTATGGTGCCACAGCTCTCGTCTCTGAGAAACCCTCTGTCAGTCACCCTTCACTACTGCTGCTGCCCAGCTTAGGACATTTAGTATGTCTTATCACCAAAAGCCTATTGTCCCACTGCCTCTTGTCTCTTTCTACTCTTTACACAATTGCTTGCCTGTCCTCTGTCACATGGTGACCTGCTGCTGCAGTCTTATATCTTCCCATTTATCCAATGGTTCATGACAACCTCAATCTTGTTTCTGGTCTAGTCCAGTCTCATGTGCAGTGGTGATGATGGCTCTTCCCCTTCCCAAGGAGGAGATTTGAGCAGTGTCAGCGGTCTGATCTCACATGTGGTGGTGATGGTGGCTCTTCCCACTCCCCAACAGGAAGATTTGGGCAGTGGTGGTGGTGGTCCAGGCTGGTCTCATGCACTGCTAAAGATCATATAATTACTGTATACTCTAAACTGATATGTTTTATTGGCTTTTTGTGTTTGTAAAAAAGTATTTCCTTGGATAAACAACAGCTACTCCTTACAAAACCGAAAGAAGTGTTGTCATATTTGTCAGAGAGAGTAAAATAATGGCATGTGGTTTCAAGAGAATGCAAGATATAATTGTATTAATTTCTGTCTTCAGGCTTAAAAACCATCAGATAATAACTGCCAAAAACAATTTTCAAAATCTTTCAGAGTTCTTTGGAGTTCCAAGTATACCAGCAACCATTGTACAGATTTAAGTGAGCACTATGTTGTTTACCACTGGGTTTTAAGTAAGATTTCTTATAAATAGGCAAGGGATGGGTTCAACCATTATGTCCTGAATGAAAGAAGTCGTTCATGAACTACTTCCATCAATGCAAACATGCTGAAGACCTGCAGTCAAAGATGTAGAAAAACAAAGCAGTTTAGGGATTGTTTGTTTTTACTTCAGCATCTTTTGCCCAGAACAGCCTGAACCAGTTCCCTGACTTATGTTGATGTGCCCTCTACAGCACAATCAAAATCAACCCCAAAGGCCCCATTTTACCATGATACATATCCTGTGGACCCATTTCAATGGCCTGTCTGTCTGCTGAGTTCCTGGTGGCTGACAGTTACTTTGTCCCTTTCAGCAGTACAGCTATCATAGTCCTGTATGGCTGGCAGCCATTAGTCTCTGAGGCATTGGGTATTCAAAAGAGGTCAGGCCAGCCTCAGTGACCCAGGACTGGGCTGTAAATGGTACAAAGAAGTCTGCTTATGGAGGGATTTGCACAGGCATCACAGAGTTTCAGAGAGACATTTGCTATGCACATCAAAAACCCCTCTTTAATCAGGAAAGTTTATATGGGAAAATGGTGTGTGTGTGTGTGTGTGTGTGTGTGTGTGTGTGTGTGTGTGTTTATGCATGAGGAAGACAAGGCAGAATTTATTCCCTGATATAATATTTGTGACAGGTGACCCAGACGTCACAGGTTCTTACCACTTCTGGAAATATGAATAAATCATGCTATGTTAAATGTTACCAACAAGAAGCTGAAACTTTGCATGACACCATCAGGCAGCTGAGACACTTTATAAACGTCTTCATGCTTGGCAGGCATAGCAGCCAAATTACTTTAACAAGATTTATTCTCCATCTTTAAAAAAGAAAAACTAACCCAATAGAGACAGCCAGCTAACACCTTATTAGCTGCTCCAGCACTCTACTTTAAGAGGTGTGCTGCATGCATGTACAGTGGGCCCTTCGTATCCATTGAGGTTTGGTTCCAGGACTCCCTGAGAATACCACAGTCTGTGGATGCTCAAGTTCCTTTGTATACAATGGCACCATAAAATTATGGCAAAATCAAGGTTTGCTTTTTGGAATTTAAAAAAAATTATTTTCAGGTTGTGGATGGTTGAATTTGTGGATGCAGAATCTGTGGATACAGAGGGCTGACTGTATTTTTTCATTTTTTTATTTTTTAAAAACAAGATTATTATTTTTTTGAGAAGGTAATTTAGAGTGGTAAAAATGGCAAAGGAGGGGGAATATATTTGTTCTCCCTTCCCCAAACCATATATCCCAAAACAAATTTACAAATAAATATTTGCTGTTGTGCTATCCAGTGTATATATTCAAGTGTAGAGAGCCAGCATAGAGTAGTGGTTTGACTGTTGGATTATGACTCTAGAGACCAGAGTTTGAGACCCCACTCAGCCATGGAAATGCACTGGTTGACCTTAGACAAGTCACACTCTCTCAGCTGCAGAGGAAAGTGAAGGCAAATCCCTTTCTGAACAAATCTTGCCAAGAAAACCCTATGATAGGTGTGCCTTAGGGTTGCCATAAGTTAGAAATGATTTGAAGGCATACAACAACAACACTCATGTGAACATGTGAACTGAAAGAATGAGTGGTCAACCAGTTTGCTGCATGGTTGAGCTATGATCTAAATTTTGATATTCCCAATCCAATGCCAATATTCTACATACTATTGTACTTCAGTCTCTGGATGAAAGCTGTTCCAACAAAAACAACAGGTGTTAATGCCTTGGTTTAAGCCTAAATAGACAGGGGAGATGTATCTCTGTTTCTGCCTTACTCAAGTATCCTTAATAGTCAAATTCCACAAAGAATAGTCCTATGTAAGCATATAAAGAAATAAGAAATGCCTCTGATTTCAGCAGTCTCTGATCATAGAGCAAGAGCACACATTAAAAAGTAGTTGTCCTCTCTTCCCTACACTCCCCTTCCCCACTTGCTTCTGGCCATCATTTATTGACAAACTGGAAATTCCAGCTAAGCCTGCTGAATAAGAGGAGAGAGAGATGTAGTGAGCACTAGGACAACCTTGGACCAACGTGACTTCTTGAATTGTGAACCAGGTGTTATAAAGCTGAATCCCAATAGTCATGTACGTATTATGGCTGTATACATGTATACATTAAACAATGAGACCCCTACACAAACCCACTCATATAAACCTTGAACCATTCTCTGCCATGGGTTAATGCAGAACTGAAGGGATTTTGCCTGATGGTGTGCATTCACAAGCACAGCCCTCCCCAACCCAGGGAAGGCAGCCAAGCAGCACCCTGGAATTTGAAAGTGCTGATGACAGGAGTCTGGCAGAACAACCTGCTGGAAAATCCATTAGGCTTTTTGTTGATGTTGTTGTTCCGCTGTGGGGAACATGCAGACGAGTGAGGCCTGTGCTTCAAATTTGTGCAGCAAAAATTCAGCTTCATTTTATGGAAAGTACAGAGTGAGAGAGTGGTGGGCAAGTACTCTGATCGTTGGACCTTAGCTTTTTTGGAGACAAGCTTGTTAACCTCTTTTATTGCAGCAGAGCCATATCTTGAATAGTACTGTTTTTATAATGAATGTTTTCAGTGCCATCCAGCTTCATTGAAATATTTTCTACTTTGGAAATAAACTAGCTTACCTGTGCATGGTGAAAGGCATCTTCCTCCTGTCTGGCTGACAGTGTCATCACTGTACCAGCTGATGGAATCACAAACTGCAAAATGCTCATTGAATTCTGTCAGGGAGTCTGAATGCCAGAAGAACTTGGAAACCAGACTTCTAGCCTGTGCTCCATATTTTGAAGGTTAAGCTAAAGCTGTCAAGGATGTCATCAGACTCATTTCTTTAAACAGAATCTGTACTCTCAGTCACACAACATTTGTGTAATTTATATGCCTGATTTTAAGAAGAAATACAGTGGTGAGGGATGCACAACCATCCCCCTTTGCCAGTCCTTTTTGTGTCATGTATGAGTGCTATGCCTAGGGTAAGGGGAAAAAATACACTGGGATTCTGTTTCTGTTAGATCTCTTGAACCCCTATTTACACACCTCAGTACCACAATTATTTCACATATAATGATGATGTAAAGTATCAAAAGTTTGCTTATCAAGAGTTGATTAAGGAGACCATGTTCAAATGGACAAAGCCAAATCTCTACAGTAGTTACTCTTAAGAGTCCAGGCTGAGGAATGTTTGTCTCTTGTGAAGCTCTTACTGAGTGCCTCACACAGAAATTAATGGAGAGTTGGAAGATTTATGTCTGTGTGAGAATGAAAAGCCACATAGTTCTGTGGTTTGGTGTGGACCCATGATAGTTCAGTGACTGAGGCATCTGAACCACATATCTGTCCAGTGTTTTCTGCACATTTTAGGTGTAGAACTACTATGTTCAGAAGTGAAGAAGGTAAATGTTTGTTCTGTTTGTCAAACTACCATGGGAAAACAGCATAGCTGGGTAGGTATTATATGAATAAGGGCTGGCATTAGCAGCTGGCACACTTGGGTATCATGGCAGAGGTCAATATTGATCATTGTACTGGAATTCCCTTCATTTTATTTTATTTTGTACTTCAAGCCACACCAATCCACTGATTGTCACCACCATTCACTTTTCTTGTAATGCTACAGGATGCTGAGCACCCTTGAAATCTTATGTGGGGCTGCTCAATGAGAAGGTCAATAATAATATACCAAATGGGTGTTGGTGGTGGGGAGGCAAAATTAACGCATTGCCCTCCAAATAAAAATTCTGCCCCCAAATTTATATCATTGCAGTCATTTAAAATGTCAGTAAAACATCTATCTATCTATCTATCTATCTATCTATCTATCTATCTATCTATCTATCTATCTATCTCAGTTTTTGCATCCAAAGAAAAGGGGCAGGTGAACCTACCAAGGGAATGTGAAGACAGAAAAAAATAAGAGTTCCAGGTGTGAATTATTTTCAGATAGGGAACAAAGAGATCAGAGAAGTCTGATCGGTGCCTTATATCAACTGTGTGACTATAGAGCAATAACAATTCATAAGCTATGGGTCCGTAGATATCGCTGGAATACAGTTTCCAGAATCCCTTACCACTGGTCATACTAGCTGATGCTATTGGAATATGAAATCTGACAATATCTGGAAACCCAAATTTAGGAAACTTGTCTCAGAATATGGATTATTATCTTCAGTGGGGTTCTATGGCAAACCTAGTAGCATTTCTTAACAAATAAATCAGTGTGGGAAACTATCCCTGTAGGTAAAAAGCTTAAGAATTATTGCTCCAAGAGATCTGTTTAGAGTGGGGTTCTTTGGGGCATGGGTTGATGCTTGTCATTTACTGTATATTTCCCAGCCTTATTTGACTCCTGGGCACATCTGTTGCATAAATATCAGTGCAAAATTGGAATGACAGTAGAGGAATCACTGAAAATGCAGACTCAGTACAATTCAGTGATTAGGAAATGAATTGGTTATTATGAGATTCTAGGGAAAGATGGGGAAAAACAGTGATAGCATCAATTAAAAGAGTATGCTGATCTCTTGTCTTATCAGTTTTTCCAAAAATGCATAAGACATAGCAAGTTCATTTCACACAATCGTAGAATGGAAGTATCTGGAAGTCACATAGCCTGGCTCCCTGCTGAATGCACCATCAGCAAAGAAAATACAACATCAGAGAATGAAGCAGCTGTTTCTCATTGATTTTAACAAAAAAGGCAGCTTGTTAAAGGAAATTCTACTGATTTAAAGGCATTTTCATTGATTACATGACAGTTCTTCCAACATCCATGGGTTGGATCCTGGTTTAGTCATACTTAGAATAAACCCATTGAAATGAGTGGGAGTTATTAACTGAAGTCCCATTGCTTTCAATGGATCTGCTGTACATATGACTAAATCTGGATTCAACTTCACATTTTTGCTGACTAAAAGGAAGGGCTCTGAAGAATCTACACATGTGGGAAAGATTATTGTTTTGATCCCTATAAAGGCTAGATTTATATTCAGAATTGTATGCATTTAGGCATATCTTTGGATCAAAGAGCTTTTGGTACTATTATTTGTCAGGTGAACCAACAAGATCTTACACTGAGGGTTTCTGTGGACTTTTGCAGCAGGATTGGCACAGCAGTGAGCATGATTAACTGTTCATTTGATTTAGGGTTGTGCTGGTGCCAAATACAGTCCTCTGTGCTCATTGGGGGGGAGGATACAATTCCCATTAACTAAAACCCATTCTGAGAGCTGGGTTTTAGTTAATGGGAATTGTATTTTTTCTGAGACATTGAGCCTTCTCTGTCAGAGAGCTCTAGTGCCACAGCACAGTTCCCATGATACCCTAGCACTAGTCAGGGCAGTTAAAGTGGTCTCAAGTTGCATTATTTCTGGCAGTTTGTAAAGGCCCTTAGTCTCTGTGCTGTACAGAGGCAACCTGCTGTTTCTGAAGGCATGATTTGTACAATGGGAGGAAACGGCCTCAGAGTTCCATAGCCCTCTTCAGTGCTTCCCTCTCCCAGTGTGGCAGTAAAGCTGGATGTCAACATGACAGAGCTGCCCCCAAGGCAGTGGTGTGAAAAATCAACACGACAAGCCCGTCACATTTCGCACATCACTCCTGGAAGTGCAGTCATTCTTGTCTTGTCCCCCACCCTTTGCCACTCATGGCTCAGCAGGCGTAAACTTTAAATTCTGAGAAGCAAAAACAAACAGGAGCTCTAGTCTTTTTGAAGCAATGGGAGCAGGCTAATTTAATTTAAAGCTACACCAATTTTTTTTGCATTGAAAAAAAATCAAGGTAAGGAAACCTCCCCTCAAAAGATAACCCTTAACATTGCTCTTTGCAGAGGTCTTCAGCATACTTTCTCTTTGTGCTGTTCTGCACCCTGGAGCTGTTCTGCACACATTGGGTCCCATTGTGGGAGAAAAGTGGGATATAAATCCTTGAAATAAATAAATAAAATACATTTTACGATTTTATTTTTAGCCAGTTTTGTTTTTCTAAGCTGAATCAGAGATCATGTAGAGCAGTGGTTCCCAGACTTCAGATCCCAGAATTCCTGACCATTGGCCAAGCTGGCTGGGGCTTTTGGGAGTTGAAGTCCAAAACACCTGGAAGACCAAAGTTTGGGAATCACTGATGTAGAGAATGCAATGATGGCACCATGTAGCTAATTAGGTTTTACCAGCATGATGGTGTCACTGAGGACAAATGTATTAATGCCTAGTATTAAGTTTAAACTGGTGTGGACAGGGATGGGAAGTTACCTCTTGCAGCCTTGAATAACTGGGATAATTCCTGTCTGCTTTTGTTATGATTTCATTGTGGGAGAGCAAGATAGAAATTGCCGCAGATGAGCATCTGCATGAGGATCACAGCTATTCATGTTGCATTAGTTTCAGTGGGGGGAAGCAGACGGCTAATTGGGCCGTTTTGGGGGCAGGGAAGGGGAGGGGCAGCCGCACGATCGGCACCCCAACCCCTTCCCCAGGTGATCCTCAGAGCAGCCAACCCTCCGCATGGCCGGTGCTCCAAGGAGGACCACCTGCTGCAGCATCCGTACACGCTGCAGTGGAAGAGTCGCCGAAGGTGCGCCAACAGCCTTTTGTGGTGCACCTTCGGTGACTTGTGTGAAAGGAGCGCCAATTTAGCGCTCCTTCCAGGGGTGGCGAAGCTGCGCCCCGGGGCCAAGGTGTGGGGATACCTTGGCCCCGCGGCTCAGCTTCCCAGGGCGGCCCATGGCCACCCGTTTGCTTCCCCCCAGTGTGATGTGTGCTTGTGCAACATGTGCATTAACTTCCCAATGTGGCCCTTCATGCATAACTATGTGCAGCTGGAATTGTATCAGGACTAGGGAGTTGCTTCAGCAGTAAGATAACATTTTCCCTACCCTGTTGGAATCTCCTGGAAAAGAACTAAATGGGATGGAGTTCTTTAAACAGGCTCAAAATGCTGATGAAATTGCCCCCCAGCAGGGATGCTGCTGCTTCTCTCCCCTCTCCCCCTTGCAGCAATCGCAGCTGCCAACATCTTCCCAAAGCTGGCTGCTGTGTGCACATTCACAGAGCAGCCAGCGCTGGGAGGTGGTTGGCACCTGCAGTTGCTCATTCCCCTCCTTTGTCCAGGAAGGCAGTGTTTGGCAGTGTGGAAAACAGATCACACAACCATGGCTTGCTAATGCTCTATTGTGGTGGAAAGTATAATAAGAAATTATGCCAAATTCCATTTCTTAAACTAGTACAATTGTGGAAAGACAGCAGGCTGGTGTGATCAAGTCACACATTCAAGGGTAGAGGGATTCATTCTAGCTATGACAAAAATCCTCTGAGATTCCAGCTATGACAAAACACCATCTGGGTGTTTTGGGGGCAACTCCAAGCAGTCTTAGCCAGAATAAAGTTGAAGAATTATGGGCATTCCAACCCAAGTAGATCTAGAGGTCCACAGTTGCCTTGCTATACATGATAACTATCACAGATATCTTTCCCCTGTTTTTATGTATTATAATGCCCAATGCTATTTTTCTGTCATTAGCCCAACTAAAGACTCCACATTTTCTCAAGAGAAAGCAAATGTCTCTTTGTTACAGATGCATGAAGTGGAGATTTTTCATGGTAAGCAAGAATCGGAATTCAAGGTTTTCACAGACACAGTTTGGATTCTTTCCTTCTGTGATAAACTATATAACTTAGGTGCAAAACAGACTGCTGAAATAATCCAGTTTGAGACTGCTTTAACTGCCCTGGCTCAGTGCTAGGGAATCCTGGGAATTGTAGTTTATTGTGGCACCAGACCTCTTTGACAGAGAAGCCTAAATGGCTCATAAAACTACAGTTCCCTGTACATAAAAGTACAGAATTCCCTAGCATTGAGCCAGGGCAGTTAAAGCAGCCTCAAACTGGATTATTTCTGCAATGTGTTTTGGACCTTAGTTACCTTTGTGAATTCGAAGGCTTTCATGGGCAGCATCCATAGTTTATTGTAGGTTTTTTGGGCTAGGTGGCTGTGTTCTAAAAGAGTTTATTCCTGACATTTCGCCAGTATCTGTGGCTGGCATCTTCAGAGAATGCTAGCATGGAAGTGAGTTCTATGCTAGATGCTGGCGAAATGTCAGGAATAAGCTCTTCTAGAACATGGCCACATAGCCCAAAACCCCCACAAAAAACTACTTTTGCAGTTTCGTATGGTTAATGGCAAAATTGCTAGCAAAGAAACTGGATCTAATGAGTCAACGGAAAGAAAATAGAAGCACAGGTTTCTTTATAATCATAGCAACTAAACTACAGTCAGCCCTCCATTCTCGCGCGGGATCCCTTCCAGATCCCCCCCCCACAAAAACGGAGATTTGGGAATATTCAAGCCCCATAGGCTTGAATGGGGCACACCCCCATAGGCGCACCCCATTGGTTTTCACAGAGGTCACCCCTCTGTGAATATGCAAATCTGAAGACTTTAAGTCTGCGAGAAAGGAGGGGTGACTGTAATTACAATATGGAGACATATCTTGGTGCTGAATGCCTGGAAACATGCAGTAGACACACACTATTCCAGGGCTGTCTTTTAGTACATATATTTACACTCTCATTTCTCCCTTCTGCATGCTGTGGTCATACTGGTGGCATTTAAAGGGAAACAGTGGAATTTTTCTTCCTATGTGAACCAGTCCAGAGAAAAGTTGGAGTCTAGTCTCTGCATTATAAGTGTAGCAAAGGTGTTCAGAACATAGAGAAAATTATCTTTCAGTATATGTGCCTTATCTGGAGCAGGAATGAGAATCATGCGGATTTTTTTAAGTTGTTGGACTGCAGCCCTCAGCATTCTTCACCATTAGCTGTACTGGCTAGGGCAGCTGGGAGATACAGTGCAATATCAGGAGGGCCTCACATTGCTCTCCCTAGTCCAGTGATGGTGAACCTATGACACGCGTAGCCATTTCTGATGACACACGGCTGCTAAGGGGGCCGCATGCTGAGAAGGATGTTTCATCCTCAGCTCCTGCACGGCCAAGTGCAGTAGCTGAGTATGAACTCTAAGACTCTAGTTGCAAATGTTTCATCCTCCCCTATTAGACACTCTGTGCTGGAGATCTGTAGGCCAAAAAAACAGAAGTCCGGCACAGAGCATCTAGTTCGGGGACTTCAGGCATAGTGGCACCACCAGTGCGGAGCGGGAAGAGGCCTAGGCCCAGGCAGAGGTATTTAGGCCAGTCCCTCCTTCTCCCAGTGGTGAAATAATGTTTTTTCCTCAAAGTGACACACCACCCA
>CM034703.1:211481963-211502852 GCA_020142125.1 Phrynosoma platyrhinos
GGCCGCATCCGGCCCCCGGGCCTTAGGTTGCCTACCCCTGTTATAGATCATCATGGACAGTTTAGAGTGAGTATTGTAAAGTCTTGCACATGACCTGTGGATATAGATTTGAGGCACTTCTCCCCTCATTGTAATCCTGAGCTTTTAAATAACTGGAAGCCAGAGAAGCTACAGGTAGTTTGCCTCAAGACAGGAGTCAAGAAAGATAAGGCAGTTGCTTTGGATAGCCACATTCCAGAAAGGCACCATTTTCTTGATCTTAACATCTATCTCTATGCCTTGAGGTTGGTAGGGTATGCAGCCATAAAGCATATCATTTTGATTTTTTATTTGAGTTGCAAGAAATTTGAGGATAGTAGACTACAAGCATAACAGGGCTTCAAAAATTAATTTTGGGCTACAGCTTGCAAAATCTCAGATGCCATTGGCCATGCCCTGTCTGTTTGTTTCTCTGTGTGTATTTATGGGAGTAACTTTTCCAAACCCTGAACCTTGACTGCCACAGAATAGCTAATGGTTGTATTTAGGTTCATTGTGTATGTGGATGCTCTTTTCTTTGTTTGTGGGGAGGAGGATGGATAGTGGTCATTGGTACTTTATTATCATGATTTATTACTTATACAGTAATTGGTTACTTCACACATTACCACCTGTCTGTATCAATATACCAGGCACCATTTAAAAATTAAAAAGGCATGGTCTTCTTCATAAGCCTATATTGTGGGAAAATATGTAACACTGGAAATAAAAGAAACTAAAAAGGAAGATGTTTCTTTGTCCATGAGCAGTTCAACTTCTTGGTTACAAAAGGTTCCCTGTTAAATTCAAGTCTTTGAAATATTGTTGCTGCTGAGATTTGTTCTCTCTAGTTCTCTTTAGAGGACCATTCCATATTTGGTCACTGATTTGGACTTTGTTTTAACCCTCAGTTAATTCTGCACTTATGGATCTTTGTCTTTTTCTACATTGCAGATAATAATAATAATAATAATAATAATAATAATAATAATAACAACAACAACAACAACAACAACAACAACAACAACAACAACAATAATTTATATCCCGCCCCTCTGCTTTTGAGACATCCAACATATATCAAAGCAACATAATGACAGGACATAGTTTTCTCTATATAATAATAACAACGTGTATATATTTCTGTACTGTAAATATGTTATAAATCCTATGCCAAACCTTGGTGTGTATCTCTTTAATTTATTTTGTGTTTTAAATGGATCAGCTGTTAGTTAATTAAAATACATCTGTACACTGCAATACCATCTTTAGTCACAATGTCGTAAATCTCCATAATCTTTCCTAGAGATACAACTACAGTCAGGTTTACCTTTAGTTAGCACCATAGGGGGCTGCCTTCTCCAAGGCTCCCAAGGTCCTCAAACAGTTCAAATAGGTGGCAGCAGTGGCAGTGGTGGATGTTCCTCCTGTTGTTCATGGAAAAGAGGAACAGTGTGAGCAAAAGGAAAGACTGAACAAGTGCTACACTGAAGGAAGAGAAAGAAAAGAGAATGAAAGTGGAGGCAGAGAAGGGAATGAGAAAAAGTATGGTAGTGGAGAGTGGAAAGATTAAGGAGTGTCTAAGCCTTGTGAAGGTGGGTACTTCTGCTAATAGTGAACTCAGGTTCTGATTTATGATAGCTAATGCAGTCAAAACAACAAAACGTAGAAACAAAAGGGAGATAGCTATTATTGTGAAGAAGTTAGACCAGTGGCATCACTAGAGTGTGTGTGGTGTGTGGACCGCACCAGGTGACACCCTAAGGGGGTGTGTGACACCACTTCTCTTCACATACCTACCTTTTGGCAGAAATGGTCTGTGGCATTCGTCTGTATCTCTTTAAAATGCATTAAGAGATGGTGAGGGTGGGGTGAGGCTCAGTGGGAGGAGAAAGGAGAGGCCCTAGAATTTTTAAAATTAAAATTTCAAATTTCAAAAATTTAAATTTAAAAAATTAGTTTTTGACATTTTTAATTTTAAATTTTTTTCTTTTTTTAAAAAACCATATTTTAACCAAATCATCACTATCTATAATTAAATAAATTTAGATTGTGTATATGGTATTTGATTTTAATGTTGCTAGTTGTTTATGTCACAACGATTACCATTACATTCAGTGGTATATGGGAATGATGATTTATAGAATCATAGAATCATAGAGTTGGAAGAGACCACATGAGTAACATTAGTGCAAAAAAGCATTACTAAGGATTCTGTATGGTATGAAATGGGAGGAGGCGAATGGGGGGGTAACACTATGAATTACCGCACCGGGTGACACCAGCCCTAGGGATGCCACTGAGTCAAACCAACATAGGATGAGAAGGAAGAATACAATGAAGTAACCCAAAAGAAGACATGGCTGATGGAATTACTGAATGTTAGTACACCAAACTCTCAACATTTTAGTTATTAAGCCCCTCTTGCTTTAGTACTGCTGTCCAGTTTCAAACAAGTCTTCTGCTAATAACAGGCTCCTTGTGGCCCTGTTATTGTGTTCCTCTTATTCTCTTCTACTTATCTTCAAGGGTATTTTTTTGGGGGGGTCACTTTATTTATTCTTCTTCCATCTCCATTTTTTCCCCTTGAAACCTCACAGCACCAAATAATGTGCAAAATTAATTAGTGGTCTCTTGGATTAGTGTATGTGATCTACAAGCTATTTCCAGAATTAAGTCCACTCAGAAATAAGGCAGAGAATATGTGAAAGATCAAAAAGGGCTAATAACATTACATTGGTCTTTAAAATGCATTAGCTAATTAGTGCTCATTAATTGGGAAGAGCAACAAACAGCAGAAACAGAGTTTGATTAGGGGAAAGGATTATAACTTCCAAAAAGACAATTGGTTTCTTAAATTCATTCTCTGACCTTCTTTACATTATTAATATAGCTTTTAATAGTGTCCCAAACATTCCAATAACAAATTTGCAACCAATGAAATTTTTAGATATTGAATTTTTTTTGTACTAATTCTTTATAACCAGATGTTGGTTAAGCAGTGGTTTGGCCATGGATACTTCCTTATTCAATCACTCCATTTTTCCTTCCTTCACTTCATTAGATGTCTTTTATGAAATTCTGTGAGTCACTGATTAATTTTTGCCATGTGGTGGAAAAGAGGTAATGATCAGCCAGTACACACACATCTGCATACTTATATATAGAAAACAATAAGATCTTGTGTACTTTGCAGAAGTCATGAGCATGGATTTTGGCATTTGTTGATGGCTACATAAGTGAACTTTTTGATGGCTACATGTGGCATCTGGCAGTTTTTATTGGGTCTGGCAAATAAAATATGTCCTTCCAGCAGCAAGTAAAGATGTTTTTATGCTGCCAGGCTTTCGCATGGCATGGATGCTGTTTTGTTTTTGTTTTTGTTTTAAAGAGTTTTAAACTTTAAGTGTTAATAATGTAATGTTTTTAATCGTTTGAACTGTTTAATTGTTTTTTAAACTTCCTATTTTGAATGTTTTATACTGTTTTAACTTGGACTGTTTTAGATTTGTTAGCCGCCTTGAGTCCCTGTACTGGGAGGAAGGTAGGATATAAATAAACAGAATATGAATAATAATAATGCTCTAAGATTATTTTCTTTAGAACATTTTTCTTTGTGGTCATCTACAGATGCAGCCATCGTTTTTTGGTGGTGATTTCTGCTGTTGCAACAGCTCAAAACACCACTGTCAGGAATCTAGAGGAGAGTCATTGAATGGCCTTGGGTGACTCTAGAGACCACCACTTGATCAGTGAAATGTGCTCAGCAGAGTCACACAGAATGCATTTAATCATGAGAATGCATTAGGATGACTTTGCGTGGATGTTTAACAGATCAGAGCTTGCAATTTTCTGTATCAATAGGGCTTGACATTGTGTAAGAATACATATGTGGGCTAGACAATACAGCTGTTAAGTGGATTTATAATTGGTTGACAGACTGAACCCAAAGGGTGTTCACCAAATTGCTCTTCATTCTGGAGAGAAGTGACCAGTGGGATGCCACAGGGTTCTGTCTTGGGCTCAACATATTTATCAATGACTTGGATAATGTAATAGATAGAGGATGTACATATCAAATTTTCCAATGACACCAAATTAGGAGGGGACAATACTGCAGAGGACAGAATCAGAATTCAAAGTTAACTTAACAGACTGGAGAGCTGGACCAGAACTAACAAACTGAATTTCAACAAGGAGAAATGTTTAGCTTAGGCAGAAAAAAAAACGTACAAATATCAGATGGGGTACACCTAGCTTGAAAACAATAAATGTAAAAGGAATCTTGGAGTCTTAGTAGACCACAAGCTAAACATGAGTCAACAGAACAATGCAGCAGCTAAAAATGCCAATGTGATCCTAGGCAACATCAATCAACATTAACTGACACAACTCTAGCACTAACCAACATATGTCAACAGAAATGGAAAACAAAACGCAGATTGGAAGTGATCAATATACATCCCAATCCACAAGAAAAGGAGACACAAGAGACTGCAGCAACTATAGGACCATAGCACTAATCTCCCATGCAAGCAAAACCATGCTCAAAATACTGCAACACAGACTCCAATCACACATGGATAGAGAAATCCCAGAGGTCTAAGCAGGGTTCAGGAAAGAAAGAGACACCAGGGATCACATTGCAAATATACGATGGCTAATGGAGCGTAGCAGGGAGTTCCAAAAGAAAATCAGCATGTGCTTTATAGACTACAGCAAAGCCTTTGGCTGCATAGATCATGAAAGGTTATGGAACAACCTTAAAGACATGTCCTAAGAGGCTACTGTCAAAACAGAACATGGAGAAACAGAATGGTTCCCAATTGGCAAAGGAGTCAGACAAGGCTACCTTTTCAACTTATATGCAGAACATATTGTGAGGAAAGCAGACTTGGATATGGAAGAGGGAAAAGTGAAAAGTGAAAATAGGAGGAAGAAATATCAACAATCTGAGATATGCTGACACCACCATAATACTAGCAGAGAAACTCACAGACCTAGAACACCTACTAAGGAAGATCAAAGAAGAAAGTGCAAAGACAGGCTTATTGTTGAATGTAAAGAAAACAAAAATAATGACCACACAAAACTTACACACATTCAAACTAGACAATGAGGAAATAGAAATAGTAAAAGAGTTCTCATATCTGAGATCAAACATTGATTGGAACGGGGATTGCAGCCAGGAAATCAGGAGATTAAGAATGGAGAGGGCGGGTATGAAAGAACTAGAAAAGATCCTAAAATGCAAAGGCAAACAACTCAGCACAAAAGTCAGAATCATCCAAACCATTGTATTCCCTATTACCATGTATGGATGTAAGAGCTGGACAGTCAAGAAAGAAGACAGGAGGAAAATCAACTCATTTGAGATATGGCGTGGGGGAAGAGTGCTGAGGATCCCATGGACAGCCAAAAAGAAAAACAAATGGTTCTTAGAACAGATCAAGCCAGAGATATCCCTAGAAGCCAAGATGACAAGACTTAGGCTGTTGTACTTTGGACACATCATGAGAAGGCATGAATCGTTGGAAAATACAATAATGTTAAGAAAGGTGGAGGGAAGTAGAAAGAGAGGAAGGCCACATGCTATGGATGGACTTTATTAAAGAGACCATGAATATGAGTTTGCAGGAGCTGGGCAGAGCAGTAGAGGACGGGGGGGGGGGCTGGAGATGTCTCATCCATAGGGTTTCCATGGGTCGAGATTGACACAAAGGCAGTTAACAACAACAAAACATCAGTAGGAGTGTAGTATCTATATTAAGGGCAGTAATAGTACCACTCTATTCTGCTTTGTTCAGAACTCACCTGGAATACTGTGTCCGGTCTGGGCACCACAATTTAAAAGGGATATTGACAAGCTGGCTCGTGTCCAGAAGAGAGCAACCAAATTGGTGAAACGTCTGGAAACTATGCCCTATGAGGAGTTCCTTAGGGAGGTGAGTATGATTAGCCTGGGGAAACGAAGGTTAAGAGGTGACATGATAACCATGTTTAAATAATTGAACGGATGTTATTATTGAAGATGGAGTAAGCTTTTTTCTACAGCTCCAGAGACAAGGTGGTTATCTACATGCTTTGTTTTACAATTCAGCTGTGTGAATAATCTTACTTATGCATTCTCAATTTGTTGTTCACACTATTTTTGGAACTGCATCTCTGCACATCTCTGTGAGTTCTGTTGCCCACAGGTTTCAGCACTGTGAATAAAGATGGAATATTCTAAACTTATTCAAGATGTGTAGAGTTTGGTCTCGGTTTATCCTGCATTTATCACATTGGCTATTCACACAGCCAACAACGTGACTCTTTCAGGAAAACTTTTTTTAAAAAAAACCCTCTGAGATCAATTATCCTGGGTTTTCTGGGGGTTTTGACAGCCATCCCCTAAAACATAATTGAATGCATTCATTATTCATGTGAACAACACAGATTCAACCCACATTCTACTGGGTTTATTTACACCATCTGAATAGCTTCTAGAACAGGGGTAGGCAACCTAAGGCCCGTGGGCCAGATGCCCCCCCCGAGGCCTTTGGACCGGCCAAGGCCAGTCCTGCCGCCGCCACCGTCCCCCGCCATGATGATGATATTGTTGTTATTACTTGTTCTTAGGGTTTTCTTGGCAAAATCTCCACAGGGCTTTTGCCATGGTTTTTCTAGGGCTGAGAGAGTGTGCATGCATATTTTTTTTAATTTTTATTTATTTATTTATTTATTTATTTATTTATTTATTTATTTTTGGTGATTCAGCCCCCCAATTGTCTGAGGGACAGCAACCCGGCCCCCGGCTCAAAAAGATTGCCTACCCCCCTGTTCCAGAACATGGAGCAGTGGGTTCAAACTACAGGAAAAGAGATTCTTCCTAAACATTAGGAAGAACTTCCTGACAGAGCTGTTCAATAATGAAATATATTGTCTCAGACTGTTAAAAGCTTCTTTGCAGGTTTTTAAACAGAGACTGGATGGCCATCTTTCAGGAGTGTTTTGATTGAGTATTCCTGCATGGCAGGAGTTTGGTTTGGATGGCGCTTTATGTGTCATCTCAGGCCTACCAGGAAGGGTGCTTCTAGCCGACATTAACTCAGAAATAGCCACTCAGTTTTATGGGGCATCCACATAATCATCCAGCTCTTGCTCAGTTATGTTTTCCCTCCTTGTTTCTTCCATCTCTTTTGAGACAGTGGGGGGAGGGGGGACACACAGCTTTTTCATTTTTAACAGAATAACAGTACAATTTTCACAGCGTGCAGAGTGAAAAAAGTGTAGCTGAAGGGTAAGAGAAGTACTAGTAGCATGGTTCATGATGTCCCACAGTTTCTCTTTACAGTGCCAGCCCTTTCCATTATTATGATGAGGGCTTGCTGACTAGAAGGTGTTGCTGAGGGAAGACAGCAGTGAGGACCCTTTGATTGGCTTGGGTTATATAGACTTTAAAATTTTCTGATAGAGGAGAGTATGAATGAAAAATAAATTAAAAGGATGAAATGGTGGGACTGGTAATCTCTCTTACATACTGAAACAAACTGTTTTGGTTGCTTAATATAAACAAAGCACACCCACAGTTTACTACATTATTAGATAGGAGTGGGTTGCTTTCCTCTGCTTCATATGTCAGCAAACTGAGAATTTGAGGCTCAGGATTGGGATAGAAAAATAGTGTTGGCTGCTGCCTTCTCAGTGGCTGCCTTCCTCAACCTTCCCCACAATCCACCCTAAACCTCTTGGATGAGCTTCTCGCCAGAATAATCTAGATTTCCTCAATCTTCTTCATAGTCTTAGGGTAGACAAAAGGGGAGGGGAGGCCATCTTGCCCAGCCTGAGACTCTAGAGATGAGCACTAGATCTTGATTACTCTTGATGATTTGTAGTGAATTCCTAGTTATTCTCTGCAGAGATCTTGCCTAGAAGCTATTCTGAGGGGAAGCTATGGGGAGGAGGATGAGTAGGTAGACAGGAGTCATGCCAGAGAGGTAAAGGAAAGATGAAGAAATGAGAACTATCCAGTTGGGACAACAGCAACAAGGAAAGTTTTTGTCCTGTTCCAGATATGCTGGAGCAAGTTATGGCTGGTGACAAGGA
The DNA here is from genome assembly GCA_020142125.1 of Phrynosoma platyrhinos. Lineage (NCBI taxonomy): Eukaryota > Metazoa > Chordata > Lepidosauria > Squamata > Phrynosomatidae > Phrynosoma > Phrynosoma platyrhinos. The sequence continues at coordinate 211,490,070 of CM034703.1, forward strand.
ATGCCACTTATTAATATTATTAATAAGGTCTGGGAATGCTCTCTTGCATCCCTTTTCCCGGTCAAACGCTGGGATGTTAGAACAGAACAGTGCTAATAAAAAATTTAAAGATCAGCTCATAATCTGTCCCTGCCTATTTCCTTTCAAAACAGGCATCCCTATCCCACCTTGAGTGTGGAAGAACTTTGGGGATTTTCATAGGAGTTTATCACACAGGGGAAATTGGGAGTTTAAACAGTGATTAACCTGTGAAAATTGCACAGTTAACATTAAAATGTGCTTAAAACAACATTAACGCACATGCCATTATCCCATGAAGAACCAGGGAATAACCAGGCAAGAAACAGCAAAAAGTCATTCACAGGAAAATTCCATGAATGAGTTACTGTTGTTTCTTGCCTGGTTATTCATGGGATAATGGCACTTTAATCATATTTTGTCCCAATGTCATGTGAAAACCATTTGTGCTTTTGCACACAAGTGCAGGTTAATCACAAATTCTGCATGGGATAACAGCGCTTTGTGTGAAAACCATTCATGCAATTGCAGGTTAATCATGGGTTAATCACCATTTATAGTTCCAATTTTCCCTCATGTGATAAACTCCATAGGAAATGTTGTTCTCTGTTTGGTGTCATGTGGAATCATTATTTTAATTCTTCCTGCAGACTCTGGAACAGAAATGTTTCAGCAATATTAAAAAGCCAGAGTGGAGAAGCAGCCTTATAGTTGTCACACTGGAATGAATAGATTCTGGCAGCCAACCCTCTAAGGTAGACATTGATTCCATCTAGCCCTTTTCTAAATATGCAAAGCAAATTAAATTTGTATCCCATGTGACTTGTATGAGCCCAGTATATTTGGATTAGCTGTAGGTCACCATCATTCTGCCATATATCTGAGGAAGTGGGCTGCCTACAGTCCATAAAAGCTGTTGCCAAAATTAAACTCTCTAGGGTGCCACAAGACTCTTTATCATTATCATTCCTCCCAGATTCCTAGGCAGATTTTCCATGAAAAGAAGGTTGTGCCCTCTACTTGGGTTGATGTTTCTGAGTTCTTTTAGGGGAAGAAGAGATAACCTGTGCTTTATGAGGAAAACATGATTGCTATTTCTCAAAACTTTAGGTGAAAAACATTTAATTAATTAATTTATTTTACAGTACTTTAATTTTTATCTTTCTCACAAATAGGGTCCAAGGTATTCATGGTAACTGTGCAAGCTGTGTATCACCCCTCACGGCATATATTATCATATCTAGGGCAATGTTTAGCTAACTAGTTTACATTTCATGTGTAAATTGAATGGCTAGTTTTAATTTTTCTTAATTAAATAAATCCTTTTCCTTTAAGAATATTGATTTTTGCCTCCAGCCTCTGGTCTTTAGCCCCTGCCCTGCCATTAAGCGTTATCATTCTTAGATTATTATATTTTTCACTTGCCACTGAGAGTACCTAATTTTACAGGTGTTTAGATGTTTGTTCTAGGATAGTCCTACAATATGCATTTCCAGGCAGCCTACTTGTTAAATAGTAGTTGGGGAAGCTATCCCAACCATAATGTGTGCTGAAATGTCAGGAATTATTCAAATTCTTATTTGGTTAATGAATAGGTGAGCCAGTGGCTGTGTTGGCTGGGGGATTCTTGTATTCCAAAACCAACTTCTCCTAGCTCTGTATTATAGAAGATTGTGAATTCCTGTAACATGCTTACAAACAGTAGTATCATTCATGGAAATCAGTGTGACTTCCTCCCAAGTAAATATGTGGAGAGCCAGGATGGTGTAATGGTTTGAACATTGAACGTTGGACTATGACCCTTGAGACCAGGGTTTGAATCTCTGCTCAGCCATATAAACCCACTGGGTGACCTTGGGCAAGTCACACTCAGCTTCAGAGGAGAGCAAAGGCAAACCTCCTTTGAACAGATCTTCCTAAGAGCACCCCATCATAGATTTCCCTTAGGGTGACCATAAGTCAGAAATGACTAGAAGGCACACAACAACACAATATGTGGAGGATCTGGATATAAAATGAACAAATAGCTATGAGGTCTGTGTGGTGCTGTTCAAAAAGAGAAGTGTTCATGCAGTTCTTGGGAGAAGAAAGGGGTAAAATGGGATGGTAGAAAGTGATCATTGTACAATGAAAGGTTCCCTATCCATGGTGCTGAAAAAACACAGCAGAAAAATAACAAGAATTCTCTGAGAAAGAAAGGAGGAGGGAGAGAAAAAAGAGACAATACTTAGGGAACCCAACAAAGGTTCCTATCAAAATAATAACTGCCAGGAAGACTTAGAAGAGTCTTGGAAAGGTTTGGAAATGGAGGCAGAACAACAAACAATGACTTAGAGTAAATAAGATTTAAGGCACAGATACTTAATGGTAAGCTTGACTAGCTGTGGTGTTGATAAGGAAACTTAGCGTTGCAAACCACACAAAAAGTAGTTATTCTTCTAAAAGATAAGGTTTATTAATTATATTGGGATGTGTAGAAGACATAGTGTCAGCATTTGGCATCCTTACATGACTATTGAGGCTTAAGCGTCCCCACATGGCCCACTGTTCTGGGCTTATGGCCATGGGCTTACGTTGTGGTTGGAGCAGGAATCCATCAGCCATTTTAATTTCTCACAGTGAATCACAATAGGTATCAGTCTTAGAGCAGTGGTTCCCAGTCTGGGACTTAGTAGTTAGAGCAGTTAATTTGTAGTTAGCTCTGTCAGTTCAGGATTGTCCAGGCCCTGAGGTTTCCAGACCCAGATCAAGGTAAAATGAGAGAATTATTCCTTCTCACTTGCTTAGGGAGATGGGATAAGGAACATGTAATCTAGCCTAAAGGCATCACACCTTTTCTGATTGTAGAAGCTAAGCAGGGTCAGCCCTTGTTAGTACCTGGATGGGAGACTGTAAATGAATGCCAGATGCTGTAGGCTATATTTTAGAGGAAGGAACTGGCAAACCACATCTGAATACTCCTTGCCTAAGACAGCCCTATGAAATTCATGGGGTCTTCATGAATCGACAGGTGATTTGAAGACACACACACACACACAAGCTTGCTTTTACCCAGAAAAAGAATGCAGAGAACAGGAGAAGATGAGCCCTGGCACTACAATGATTGGGAGGGAAGGAGGAACTAATTCAGTAGATACATAGACACCCCCCCCCCAGTTTTTTCAAATCACAGTCACAAATCAATTAACCTTGCAAATTGTAGCAAGCTGCTCCTCTATCAGGTGAGACCTTTCTTCTTGTCCATTGCTGACACCTCCAAAATGGAAGAATTTGCACTTTTGTCTCCTATCTGGAAATGACACATGAAAACTGGAAACTAAGGCCAGATCTTGAGTTTGGCCAACCTTATTTGTATTAACCCTAAAGCTCCCCAAATATCTGATGATTAACTATGCTAGCTGGTCATCTGGAAGTTGAAGTCCAGTAGCATCTGCCAACCCAAGTTTAGGAATCATTACTTGAGACACAGCCTTACAAACTTGTGGACACAATTGGTCATCCTTACACTGAAAAATTACTTTGGAGTATGTGTGTGTATACATGGAGAGAGAAATCCCAGAGGTTCAAGTGGGGTTGAGGAAAGGAAGAGGCACTAGGGACCACATTGCAGACATATGGTGGCTAATGGAGCATGCCAAGGAATTCCAAAAGAAAATCAGTATGTGCTTTATTGACTAAAGCAAAGCATTTGACTCCATAGATCATGAAAGGCTATGAAATGCTCTTAAAGACATGGGAGTGTCAACAGATCTGATAGGGCTGATGAGAAATCTGTACTCTGGACAAGAGGCTACTGTCATAACAGAACATGAAGAAACAGAATGGTTCCCAATTGGAAAGGAGGTCAGGCAAGGCTGCATTCTATCACCCTATTTGTTCAACTTGTATGCAGAACATATTACATGAAAAGCAGGCTTGAACAAAGAAAAAGGAGGAGTGAAAATAGGAGAAAGGAATATCAACAATCTAAGATATGCAGATGACACAATAGTACTAGCAGAAAACATCACAGACCTAGAACAACTACTAAGGAAGATCAAGGAAAAAAGTGCAAAGGCAGGCTTATTGGTGAACATAAAGAAAACAAAGATGATGACCATAGAATATTTACACAAATTTAACCTAGACAATGAAGAAATAGAAATAGTAAAAGAGTTCTCATACCTAGGATCAAACATTGATTAGAGCAGGGGCTGCAGTCAAGAAATCATAAGAACACTAAGAATGGGGAGGGAAGCTATGAAAGAACTAGAAAAGATCATAAAATGTAAAGATACACAACTGAACATGAAAGTTAGAACATGTATGGATGTGAGAGGTGGACAGTTAAGAAAGTAGATAGGAATAAAATCAATTCATTTGAGACGTGGTGCTGGAGAAGAGTGCTGGGGATACCATGGACAGCCAAAAGGTCAAACAAATCTCTCTGGAAGCCAAGATGACTAGACTAAGGCTGGGCCACATCATGCGAAGGTATGACTCATTAGAGAAAACAGTAATGCTAGGAAAGGTGGAGGGAATCAGAAATAGAGGAAGACCACATGCTAGCTGAATGGACTCTATAAAAGACATCAAGAGTATGAATTTGCGGGAACTAAGCAGAGCAGGGGAGGACAGGGAATCTTGGAGATGTATCATGTACTGGGTTACCATGGGTCGAGATTGACTCGAGGTGGATAACAACAGGTGTGGGTGTGGGTGTGGGTGTGTTCGTATCTCTGGATTGCCACAGTTCTCCCACCTCTGATGTAGACTATTATAGGAAATTAAAATGTCTGCCTTCTGCTGCCATCAACCCAGCAATGTAGAGAGGGGGCCTACTAATGCATTATATTAAAGACCCTCTTAAATCCTGAGTCAGCCCTAATCTGCTTCTTCCTTTTGATTAATTGTATGCACATTTAAAATATACACACACATATAGAGAAGGTGCTTTACAGAATCATTTAAGATCGGAAAGGATTGGAAGGGGACCTGCTTGGAAGTAGGTGACTTTAGGCCACAGGTAAATTTGCAAATAATAAAGTTAAAGCTAGCATTGTTATTAATAGAGAAGAAAGGGCCTTCTTGAGAAAGAATAATCTTCTGGAAAGGAAATCCTGCCCCTCTAGTCTCTTTCAAATCCTTTGAGGGTGACAGCAAGGAAGAAGTGGCTTTTTGGCTCAGGTATGGGTAGTGGTTTGATTGCTGGACTGCAACTCTGGAGACCAGATTTCAATTCTCCATTCAGCCATGAAACCCACTGGGTGACCTTGGACAAGTCTCATGCTCTCAGCCTCAAGGAAGGGCAATGGTAAACCTCCTCTGAACAAATCTTACCCCCCCCCCAAAAAAAACCCACAATAGCTTCATCTTAGGGTGGTCATAAGTCAGAAACAACATGAAGGCACACAATAGCAACAAACAACAGCACAACTTATGCAGCCACTTATTTAGCCTGACTTAAGAAAAAAGCCTTCATTAGCTTGACTCAAGAGAAAAGCAAAAATAAAGGTCTCCTTTTCGTTATTTCATCTGTTTGTGGTGCTGTCTAGCAATGATGGCAGAGGAAGAGGAGGATTGTCTGCATTTGCTCTGCAAAAGAAGAGATGGAACAGGTGGAACAATTGCTGCTATTTCTTTGTTGTTTCTACAGCCTGCATGTCTAGAAGTGCCATTTTGCTCATAGTTATAGGAGGAAAAGTTAGCTTTGCTGAATCAACAAGCTGTTTCCCTTTTATCAGACAACAGATGCAGATCAATCCTCTGTCTCTTTCCACCTGACTTTCTTGGAAGATAGCTTTTGGTGCAGTTGTCTTATTTAACAGTGACTGGATAATTTATTGGTACTGAAACTTCATTGTGCCTTTCACTCAATTTTGCATTGCAAATTGGAGACCTAGTGTTGATATCGTATCTGTAAATATTCACAGGGACAGCAAAGAAATATCTTTAATAGAACTATACAATGTTTAATGTACAATCTTAATAATAAAGATGTGAGGGTTTTTAAAAAATAATATTTATTTTATTCTAGAGACCAAGATTAGCAAGTAATTTTTAACTTGTTTTTGTTTTAACTTGTAAGCCGCCCTGATTGGGTCCCCATTGGGCAGGGTATAAATAAATTTTATTATTATTATTATTATTAAGTAGTATTTCTTATTGCTGTCATGTGAAATCAACACAAGAAGTCAACTCTGAAAAATGATAGACAGTGGTTCTTAAACTTTTACCACTGTGACACCCATTATATCTACATGTGCACATTGCGCCGCTCTCCACTTGAGATAGTATATGAATAAAAATATTATGTTTGTTTAATTTGTGTATTTTTTCACACATTTATGTATATTCATATTTTAACATTTTATAAGGAAATAGCTCTTCTCCTTTTATCTCTCGGGCAGAGGCTCCAAGTGCCCATCTTGCCTTTCTCTTCCCCTTCAGGACAGAAAAAGCTTGGGAAGTGGAAGCGGAGGAGTGGGGATTAGGGCCTCCAAGGCTTGTGCCCCCGTTGAGCAATTCTTGTGGCCCCCAATGGGTCCTGCCTCACAGTCTGAGAACCACTGCCATAGACCAAGGGCAGAGCAAGCTATGCAGAATATTTCTCTGTGAAGAGAGAAAGTATATACCCACCTGCTGTATTACAAATCCTGCACTTCTGTCACTGAAGAGAAAAATTCAGGAACTTGCCAGGTGTAACAGAATGCCTTTGTAACCCCTATTTCCAGATAGAGATCCTCAGGCTTTAATTTGTTTGGAATGAGTATTCCCAATTTGTAAATTCTTTTACTTATGGTTCCCTGCAGAGAGTCTTTCATTAGTTACTCAAAAAAGAAGTAGATGGACTTTTCACTATTTTATAGGACATATTTTACTCACGATAATCAGCCAATGCAAATGAAAAATTCTGATAATGCTCTCAAAACAAATGTCTCCTTTCATTTTAAATTGATTGTAAATTATTTTGGACACAGAAATCACTGGACAAGCATACTTTGTCTTCAATAGATGTGTCTTGTTTTTGACAGTGGCATTCTGGGTACTTCAGAAAGGGATATATAATCTTTGGGCCAGTTTTGGAAATATTTATTCCATTTATGAATTATTATGAGTGAAGTTGCTCATCCACATATTCCAAGCACAAGGATTAATAGGGTAGATTGCTACAGAGAAACATTTGCATGTTAATTTTTGAAACTGGGTCAGTGCATATAAAATTAATTGTAGGCATAAAGAGAAAGCTGTCATGCTATATTTGGCCCAAAATCTAGAAAAAGACTGCAGCCTTCCATACAGTTTTACTCAGAAGAAAGCCCTATTTAAAGCAATCAAGTTTCCAAGTAAACCTATTGTGATTAAAATGGCAAGTCCAAGTCCCATAGTGGATGCGCTATGAAGGCCTCTGCGAGGAACTTTATGACTACCATACAGGGAAGACAAGAACCCCTCCTCCGTGGTTAAAATAGTCCCTTGCCTCATAATAAACCACTCCCAAATCCAAGGAAAGCTTAGGAGAAGCCTCTAAAAGAACAGCTGAAGGAACTGCAGCAGGGAAATACAAATAGGAAAGGAAGAGGAAGAGGAAGGGTGTAGAAAATGCTTGCATGCATCCCAGTGATCTTCTGAATGCTGGTCACAGTTTCACTAAATTACTACCACAACAGAACCCTGAAAGATTAAGATTCTTGGTAGCTTGGGGTGCTTAGACACCTCCCCTTCCCATGAGTGGAGTTGTATTTATGAGAAACACCCCAAATTGTCACATGCAGCCTCCCACGTCTCCCTCTTTACAGAAAAACCCAGTAGATGAAGGCAATTTCATTTCAGCCTGCTTGTTATCAGATAGTGGTTTACAGTTTTAATACTGGATGTATTATTGTGCCATTAGATGCCATTGATGTTTGTTACGCCATTGCCTTATAGTGACACAGTTTTGTTTTCTGGCTGCATATTGCTTTGGGAGGACTTCAGTCCTAAACAGCAGTATGGAAAACTTTTTTTTTTTTATATATATATATATATATTTTATATATTTTTATATATATATATATATATATATATATATATATATATATATATATATATATATTTTAAATATTTCCCCTATTATATATATATATATATATATATATATATATATATATATATATATTAAATATTTCCCCTATTATGGAAAATGCCGCCTGTTTAAAAATTTTAGTTTCATGGGCCTAAATCCAGTTGCTAACCCCAACTGGAGTACACCCATTAAATCTCTGGAACCTGGGTCTGATGACACTTATGTAAGTTCCATCGATTCAGGGATCTACTCTTGCTAGGGATAACAGTTGGATTTTAGGCCCCAGAGTTTGGTAGCCACCTTCCCTCCTCCCTCGTTTCTTCCCACTTGGCCTCAGTCTAGACTCTCCTTTCTAAAATGGAGCCCTAAAGCCAGATTTAGAGCCTGTGTGGTATAGTGATTAAAATGTTGGACTAGGACTCTGGGAAACCAGGGCTTGAATCCCTGCTCAGCCCCAGAAACCCATTGTGTGACCTAGGGCAAGTCACACTCTCTCAGCCTAAGAGGAAAGCAATGGCAAACTGCTTCTGAACAAATCTTGCTATGATAGGGTTGCCTTAGGGTTGCCATATGTCAGAAACAACTTGAAGGCGTGCATGCACATGCGCGCGCACACACAGAGCTAGGTTGTGGGTGGAGCACAAGAAGATAACTCTAGCTCACCTCATTTTGCAAAGAAGGCACTACACCTAAAACTATTAAAAATGAAACATAACAAGAGATTTAAAATGTATTGTGTTGGGGGGGAGCTACATAACTAAGAAGTAAAAAAGTTGCAGTAATTCATAGGAACTACTGAGAAAAATGCCAGGATAAAAGAAATATTGTTTGGATCTAAGGCATAAAAAGTGGCAAGTGCAGAAGTGCAACTACCATGTCCCAACACTGTTGGCCAGTCTGGATGAGCTCTGTGTAAATGAACTGAGGCTCTGTGTCAAGTTTCAATATCCAGTTGTATAAGCAATGAGAATCATCTTATGCTGTATTGGGCAAGTGCTCTGAGGCTGCACAACTGTTCTGTAATCTACCTATGCATACACTACACTATTTGAAAGCCTATTGTAGGCTGCAGGGCTTTCATTTTATGTAGGCTGTGTACATTGCCATTAAAACTTAGATTCTCAGTTTATAGTGTACCCCAGCCCTCAAGAATTGGTTTTCTGGGCCAGAGCAGACCAGCACAAGATGCTGTGAGAACATTTAGACTAGGGATAGCCATGGAGCATTGACTGGCTTGTTTGTGAAAGATCGCTATGACAGCAGAAACAGCTCAGCCAAAGGGATCAAGGAAAGAGAAAATGCAGAAACATCAGAGGAGAATGGAATTACCTTCATGGTCTGTACCTGTTACTAATACATTGTAAAAATGAACAAAGGCAAAATAAGAGAAGCCAGAGTGATTTTTTAAAAAAGAAGTAAGTCCAATGCTGCAGTTGCTATCTCTCCCGTAGGGAACAAAAGACTCAGCCATATGTTTCTGTTAATTAATCTGATGAAACTCCTAGTTTGCCTGTAGCCTGCAGTATTTTTAAAAATTGCCAAGGGAAAGGAGCAAGAAACCCTCCAGTGATCAAATTCCTCAGCCAGGCACCCTGGTTGGAGATGATGGGAGCTGTAGTCCCAGGGGTAGGCAACCTTTCCCCTTTAAGGGCCGAGGGACTTCAGCTCCCAGAAGCCTCAGCCATGTTGGCCAATAGTCCCATGTTGGCCAATAGCTCTTGGGATTCTGGGAGCTGAAGTCACTCGGCCCTTAAAGGGAAAAGGTTGCCTACCCCTGCGTTATAGCAAGCACTATAGCAATAGCACTTACATTTCTATATTGCTTAATCAGTGAACTAGCACTCCCTACGCAGTTTACAACCTGTAAGCCAGTTGCCCCCAACAAGCTGGGTACTCATTTTACTGACCTATGAAAGGATGGAAGGCTGAGTCAACCCTGAAGCCCTCCTTACAACATTGTAACTGCAGTACTGGCATTTAACTACTGAACTACCAGGGCTCCTTTTTTGGGAATAAAAACACCTTTTGGTATAAAAACACATTTGGTTTTATAGTGGGTGGTAAGTGATTGTTGTTTTTGTATTTCATGTTATATTGCTATTAGTGATTGTATTCTGCCTCCTTGAGAGCGATACATATTGGGAAAGCCAATCAACAGTAAATACAGCCCAGGAGAGCCAATGTGGTGTAGTGGTTTGAGTGTTGGACTGTGACTCTGGAGACCAGGGTTTGAATCCTAGCTCGGCCATGGAAACCCACTGGGTGACCTTGGGCAAGTTACACTCTCTCAGCTTCAGAGGATGACAGTGGCAACCCTTCTCTGAAAAAACTGGTCAAGAAAACCCCATTATGGCCTTGGGTCACCATAAGTCAGAAACGGAACAACAACAAAAAATGCAGCCCATGTTAGGAAATGGAGTTCAGTTTAGCATGTCCTCTCTGGCCCTTCTCCAAGGTGTTTTTATGGAATAGGAGATATACCTGTTGAGCAGTACCTTGGATGTGGATATCAGCCACAATAAAGGCACAGTGCAGACCCTTCTGATCCAGTGCGTGTAACAACTGCAGATTTACAGTTCAATAGCATGGAGGGTAAATATATCACAGAACCACCATAAGAGTCAATTATGTTGGTTCTCACTGACTTTGGCTGGAAGGTAGCACAGCTCTGTTTTAGTGCAGAGCAAGGGGAAATCAACCTGGCTGACATGTCAGCAGTCCGACTGTCCTCCTTGGATACTGCAGATAGAATCTGTTCCATCATGCCTCCTCTGCTGGGTGCTGTGGCTTAGAGCAGCCTCCCCAATAAATAAGTAATTGACTATGCAGTGGATTTATATTTTCCTTCCTTAAATGTTTACTCACAGGAATCCTTTTGTAGCATTCTTGTCTCCCCTGGCCCAGTGCAAGGAAAGGGCCACAGGCAACTGTCTCAGCAATGACGGATCGCTCTGCTTATACCTCCAGTTCTGAAGCCTTTTAGCTAGGTACTTTAGACCAATTCTTAAGATGTTGGTGCCTGAAGGACTATATTTAGACAGCCTCAGATCTGCTGGCATGGGACAAAAGCATTACCCTCAGACAAAGAAACCTGGTGACGTCAAGGCTGGTGGGAATGAAAAGGGAGAATAGAAAATAGGTTAGGGACTCAAGCAAGCAAGCCTGTTTTGCCTTGTGTTCAGAGTGCTAGCTCTCTGAGCTGTAACAAGGCTTGATATTTAGGATTTTTATGAGATATTTAGGTGGCTAGATAGTAGTTGCTTATATTTGCACTACGGGTTAGGGTTTCTTCTTCTTCCTAGATTCTCATTTGTTATTGGTATGGTTGTGTGCCTTCAAGTAGTTTCAGACTTATGATGACCCTAAGGTGATCCTATCACAGAGTTTTCTTGGCAAGATTTATTCAGAGGGAGTTTCCCTTTCTCTAATGCTGAGAATGTGTGACTTGCCCAAGGTCACCCAGTGGGTTTCTATACCTGAGTCCTGAATAGGGATTTGAATTCTATTTTCCAGAGTCATTGTCCAGTGCTGAAACCACTACACTCATATTTAGCATCTGATGTAGGAAACACAAAATGATCCTTGTACTGCTTTTCACACAGAGTAACTTCAAATTTAACCTTAATTTTAATTGGAGCTGTGAAGAAATGACTGGGCCACATCATGGGCACCTCCAAAGCTTGGGCTGGGTCTGATAAAGGAACAATGCTAGATAGAAATGAGTCCTCGCTACTGCCACTTACATTTGCTTTAATAGGTTGTCTAGAAACTTCAGTTGTTTTATTCTCTATTAATTTCACTAGCTATGTCATACTCCCAACTGTCCTGATTTGGCAGGGACAAGCCTGATTAATTCTCTACTACTTTTCCAGGTACTTTTAAAAGGTCCCAGCTTCTCTTTCCTCCTCCTCCCACTTCCCCCCTTTTTTCCTCAGCTTACTTCAGTTGCTGTAAATGGAGTTTAAAGTGCAAAAGTAATTTGGACTCAACTCAGTAGTAGGGAGAGGCAGGAGTTCAGGCACAAGCAATCTGCTGCAGCCTCTCTTGCCTTGTGTGTTCCTCCTCATTAATAACTTTTGCAATCTTGACCATACTCAGGAAGGTTGATATGGTGAGAAGGCACTCCTTGTGATACACTAGGCTGAGTAGGCTGTACAGATAAAAACTGGGACACGTGATCAAGCAATATCAGAATGTGGAAGTTTTAAGATCCCCAGAGGAAGAAAACCCTATACCTCATGAATCATATAATCATAGGACGTTATCACACATAGGCCAATTTCGTTGTTAAAGAGATAATAAAGTGGAAATGAAGCATCCCGAAAAGAAAGCGAAAAAATAGCTTAATTGCGCAAAAGCTTTTCACACGTAATTACAGTAATAACAGAATTAAGTTAAAAGCAAAAAAAAAAAAGACGTTTTTAACTTTCATACACAAGTGAAAAGAACCCGTACATGTACTGGAAATGGGTGTGTTTCATGCCAAGACTCCTCCTTTTTCCAGGGCAGGTCCTGCATTTCCCAGGAGGAAATGTCAGACTGTCCTACATTTGGGGTCATGTCCTCCTGCACTGGTCCTAACCCCCTTCTGTTGGGGTTAGGACCTCTCAAGAGAGCAGAGGAGGTGGCCCGGGACTCTCCCTCCCTGGAGGCCCCTCCTCCTCCTCCTTTTTGCCTTCCTCCAGGTTTTAAAAGAGAATTGTCCATGCATATTTGCTTTT
>CM034703.1:211506166-211517508 GCA_020142125.1 Phrynosoma platyrhinos
TGGGATATATTGTATGGTTTTATTGTTGTAAGCCACCCTGATTTTGTCCCCAAAGTGCGGGATATAAATACATATTATTATTATTATTATTATTATTATTATTATTATTATTATTATTATTATTATAGTGTAATGACATACAATTGAGCACCAAAGTTAGATTCATCCAAGCCATTGTAATCCCCATCACCAAGTATGGATGCGAGAGCTAGACAGCGAAGAAAGTGGATAAGAAAAAAATAAACTCATTTGAGATGTGATGCTGGAGAGGAATACTGATAACTTGGACAATCAAAAGGACAAACAAATGGATCCTAGAAAAGATCAAGTCTGATCTCTCCCTGGAAGTCAAGATGATAAAATTGAGGCTATCGTATTTTGGCCACATCATGCAAAGACATGACTCATTTAGAAAAGACAATCATGCTAGAGAAGATAGAAGGCAGTAGAAAAAAGAGAAGGACTGCACACCATATTGCTGAATTCAATCAGAGAGGTCACAGGCCTGAATCTGCAGGACCTAAGCAAAGCAGTAGAATATATGGGGTCTTGGAAATGTCTCATTCACAGGGTTGCCAGGAGTTGGAGTCAGCTCAAAGGCATTTAACAACAATAACAACAAAGATTCCTTTCACATTGTCAAGCTAGGTATCACTATCCTATATCTGTGTTTTTCATTGTTTTCCTGCCTAAATTGAACATTTCTCCCTATTGAAATTCATTTTGTTAGTTTTGTTCCACCCTTTGCATTCGACTAGTAAACCAATTGTAAATCCACTTAACACTAGCATTGCCTAGCCCACATCTTACTAGCTTGCTTGGAAGAATATCATAGGGGACCTTGTCATAGGCTATACTGAAATCAAGATACGCTGTATCCACAGCATTCCCTTCGTCTACAAAGCTTGTAACATTATCAGAAAAAGAGATAAGATTAGTCTGGCATAACATATTTGTTTTTGATAAACCTATGTTGATCATGCCATTCCTTTCTAAGTGCTTACAGATTGTTTAATTATACAGTTGTCCCTCCGGATTCGCTGACTTCCTGTTTGCGGTCTTGAGTTTCCGCAGACAGGAAGTCAGGAGGGACAAAATGGTGCACGTACTCAGATGCAAACTGCCATTTTATTCAACAGGACTTGAATATTTGCATTTTCCCCGATTCGTAGGGTGGGTGGGTCCAGAACAGTTCCCCCATGAATCAGGAGGGACAACTGCATACTCTAGAATCTTTCCTGATATTGATGTTAGGCTGACTGGATGGTAATTATTTTGGCCTTCTTCTCTCCCCTTTTGATGATGAAGACAACATTTGTCCCCTTCCAGTCTGCTGGGACCTCTCTTGTTGTTCAGGAATTCTCAATAATTATTGCTAGCAGTACTGATATTACTTTTGCCAGTTCTTTTAATACTTCTGGATGTAGTTCATCTGGTCCTGGAAGCTTGAATTCATTTAGAGTAGCCAGGTATTCCTGTACTTCCTCTTTTGTGCTGCATTTCCCCATTTGAGGAAAAGTCTCCTGTTACACAAAAGTGCCCAACAAGATCCAACTAATCCATTCATCCTGCTTTTCACAATGGCCATCCAAATCCCTTTGGGAAACATAACACCATAGGCAATTGCCTCGTCCACTGTTATTCTTCCTTTAATAGTGCTCATTCTGTTCCTGGACCTCAAGAGTCCACTTAACTATTGCGGTCAACTGCCGTAAGCAGACATATGCTCCACGATTTTCTCTGATCCCCTTCTAGATCATCATCTATATATTTTGTCAGTAAATTCCATGAGTTAAGTCTGCCTCATGTGAAGAAATGCTTATTTTCTGGGTTTTCCCTGAATCTACTACCATTCTGGTTTTGCCAGTTGGCAAAAGTTACTTTTTGGATTACACTTTCCAGAATCGCACAGCCAATGTTACCTGTGGATTCTTGGAATTGTAGCAAAATTGGCTTCCTCCCCTCAGTCTTGCCCAGAGACTTCATTACACATTCCCCATGGCAGCTAAGCCTCTACCATATAGAGATGCAACCCTGCCCTCCTCAAAGAATATAGATTTCTCAGGGGTGGTGCCCAAGCTGTAGAATTCAATCTATTCTAGAAATTTGTGGGTTTTTGTTTTAAAAGAGATATTACAACTTTTTCTATTTGGCAGGTAATTTGATGGGTTTGTGGGTGGATGCATTTATGTATCTGCTTTAGTCTATTGTTTATACTTGGTATTTGCTAATAGGCTTATTATCCTGTTAGCTGTGGTGAATTTTCTTCTAGAGTTGGAAAAAGAAAAACACAAAGTATACTATAAATCAGGGGTGGGCAACCTAAGGCCCGGGGGCCGGATGCGGCCCCCTAAGGCTTTTGGACCAGCCCCAGGCTGGTCCTGCCACTGCCGCCACCACCCACCATGATGATATTATTCTTGTTATTACTTGTTCTTGGGGTTTTCTTGGCAAAATCTCCACAGGGATTTTGCCATGCCTTTTCTGGGGCTGATAGAGTGTGCATGCATATTTTTAAAATTCTTTTAATATTTTTTTTAAAAAATATATTTATTTATTTATTTATTTATTTATTTATTTATTTATTTATTTTTGGTGCTTCGGCCCCCCAATTGTCTGAGGGACAGCAACCCAGCCCCCAGATCAAAAAGGTTGCCTACCCCTGCTATAAATGAATGAGTAAAAAAAAATAAGAAATGCATACCTCTAGGTAACAAAGAAAGAGCAGTTTCTATGGGTTGCCTTCCCTAACACACATTCCTTTAGAAAAAGTGGGCAACTGTGGAAGGCTAAGGGGCTGCATTAATCCCTTAGGAGACCTTGGAGAGCTGCACTTTGATTAATAATAATAATAATAGATTTTGGCCTCCAAATGCCTCTGGGGGAATGGGGACATTTTCACCATTGTTTAGGTTTCAAAAAAGGCCTTTCCTGGGCATAAATTGCCCATGGCCCCCCACAAAATGTGACAGAAATGCCCCCTAGTGGACATTTTGGAACATTTGGGGGGAATTTGAAATTATTTGAAAATTTTTGCAAAAAATTGCTTTTGACCCCAGGGTGGGTCCAAGGAGCCTCCAAACATAGCAAAAATTCCCTTCATGGCCCCTAGAGTGCATATGAGGGTAAAAAAAAAAAAGTGGAGTTAATTTTTTTTTTTTTTTTTTGCAGCCCTTGGTTTGCATTTTGCCCTCACCTGCTTTA
Organism: Phrynosoma platyrhinos; assembly: GCA_020142125.1. Classification (NCBI taxonomy): domain Eukaryota; kingdom Metazoa; phylum Chordata; class Lepidosauria; order Squamata; family Phrynosomatidae; genus Phrynosoma; species Phrynosoma platyrhinos. Next base: position 211,509,371 of record CM034703.1, read on the forward strand.
GACAAAAGTTGAAAAGCCTCAGCATTATTTTACTCTTATGGTAACCACTATAAGATTACTTGCAGAGACAATGACGGCTCATGAATTGAGTTGTGGGTGAGAAGTGTATTCTAAAAAGGTGGGAGAGGCGCACAACACACCCAGTCAACAAATAGCTCTTTTCTAGTAGAATGTTCCACAGCCATGTTCACTTGCCCTGTATATGAATTTATTAGAATTATAGTAATTCTGAAATTATGCTTCTGAGCTGGGATACAAAGTGGAATATCCATGACTTTATAAAACATCTAAACCATCCTCAAAACTCTTGGGTATACCTGCTTATTTATTTTAAATTCTGCCCTTCTCTCTCTCTCTCTCTCTCTCTCTTTCCCTCAAATAAAAAAGCTGATAACAATAGCATGGATAAATCGGGTGCTTTTGAATGTTTGAAACAGATTAGTTTATCAGTAAGACAACTTTTAACAGTGAGTGAAACAAATCAATAAATAGGAGAAACTGGAGTAAGTTCTCTTGCAGTGTCAAACTCATAGGTTATTCCTAGTCCTGTGGGAGCAAGAAAAGCCAACTTTTTCCTAGGAGCTTTTTATTCTTCAGAATCCAGAAACATCATTTCATGGTTAGACTCCCACAATGAGGCTGGCACCACATAAGTAGATGAGGACATCCCAGTTATGGATTGTGTACGGATCAAGCAAGGGTTCTATGCTGTAAAATGGGTCTCTGTGTTTTGACCTTTGAACACAGTTTTGTCAACAAGTAGGCAATATGTTGTTGTTGTTTTAAATTCACCTATACCTAATTTTTAGTTTCAGCTAGAGCAATTCCATTGACTCAAGTGCTGAATGGTAAACCAATGTTATTGCACTGGTTCAGAGAGTCTACTCTAGCTGGGATTAGCAATAGGATGTAGGCCTTTAATTAAAATTTGGTAGGGCCAGTAGCCCCCCCCCCAACCCCAATAAAACTGTGTACCCTCCAACATTTCATGTATGAAAATTGGGACATGTGTGCCCAAACAACATCAGAGTGTGGTCATGATGGCAAAAGTTATTAATGAGAAAGAAGACACAAGCTAGGAGAGGCTGAAGCAGTTTACTTTTGCTCAAGTGTACTGGGAAGGGCACCTCTTCTCCCTCCCTACTGAGCTTATTGACTTCAAATTTAGTTTGCAACAACTGGTGTAAGCTGGGGATAAAGGGGAAAGTGGGAAGAGGAGAGAGAAACTGGCCCATTTTAAAAGCAACTGAAAAAAAATAATGACCATAAGACTAATCATGACTGTTCCTGAAAAATTGGGACTGTTGGAAGGTATTAAACTGTTTCATGAGTGCTGTTTGATTTGTGGGCTACCAGCTGCTCTTGTACACACTGAGCATTTTAGATTGTTAAAAAGACTTTCAGATTGATTTTAATTTTATATTTTTGCTAGCCTTCTTCTAGAGCCAGTAGTGCAATATCCCATCTCATTATAATGCTAGTGGCATTGACAATTATTATTCACATGTTGCTAGTCTGTCATATGTATTAGTTTAAGAAGCAAAAATGATAATACACAAAAACACATAAAAGTAATTAGACTGTATGAAAGATAATGTTTGGAATCTTTAGGAAAGTGCAATCTTCAATCAAGAGAAGGTTTTATTAGAATGCACTGTATTATTTGTTGCAGAGGAAAGATGGGTCTACTACTAATTAGTTTTGGTTTTTTGTTTTGTTTTGTTTTCGTTATTAAACATTCCTGGCTCGTCCTTTGTAAGATCACAGAACAGCATGCAATTAAAACAATATAAATAGTTTAGAACAATTCCAAATAAAAACAACAGAATAAATTAAATAGGGTATAAACATATTAAATAAGTCACCAAGTTGAAACACTAAAGAAGGGTGAAACAGTTAAAACTATGTAACATGTACACTTAAAAAAGGAACAAGATTTAAAAAGTAATAAGATTAAGGAGCCCAGCTGGCGCGGTGGTTAAATGCCAGTACTGCAACCACAAGGTTGTGAGTTTGATCCCAGGCAGAACTCTAAGGTCCACTCAGCCTTGCATCCTTACGTAGGTTGGTAAAATGAGTACCCAGCTTGTTGGAGACAATTGGCTTATACACTGTAAACTGTTTAGGGAGTGCAAGTTCATTGATAAGTAGTATAGAAATGTACCTGCTATTGCTATTGATATAAAGTTAGACTTCAAAGGCTGTAATAAAAAGACATGTTTCTAACTTGGTGCATAAAAGAGCCAAATGTTGGTGTCAACTGTACCTTAAAGAGGAGGACGTTCTGTAAATGGGGCATCACAGCAGAGAAAGCTCTTTCCCATGCTCCTACGTGATGTGCCATTCTCACTTGTGAGACTCAGAGCAGAGCCCTGCCAGCATATCTTAGTTCTCTGGCAAGTACGTATAGGAAGAACCACCAGAGGAGACACAGGTGGGGTGCAGCCTGCAGTGGGTGACATCTCAGAAAAGGGGTTACACCTGGTTGGGGCCTCTTCCATTGCAGTGTGAGAAGAGGCAAATATGTCTCTCCCAGCTCTGCTCTGATGGTGGCTCGCTCCTCAGGAGGAGGCCATGGCAAAGGAAAATGGTGAGTGCGCCCCTCCAGGCTTCACTGCCATAGTGGCTTCCTCCTGAGGAGGAGGCCTCCATGGTAGTGAAGGAGAAGAATGAGTGTGCCCCTCGCTGCTGCAACAACAAAAGCAAGTGTGCACTTTTGGCCGCTGACATCCCCCCAGTAGTGCCCCAACACTGGGTGGCACCAGGGGTGGGCACACCACTGAAAACTAGTTTTTCCCCCCAAAGGATGATAGAGTTGCCAGACTGAAAACTGAACACAGCTCTTGTACCTTTAAACGGTTATGTTTATGGGAGGGGATTTCAGCAGATATTGTTTGTCATGCAACAAGGTAACAAGCAACACTTGCTGAAACTCCTCCTTCTGCACAACCATTAAAGGTACAGGCGCCCTCTCCAGTTTTCACTCTGGCAGATTGGAAGGGATGGCAGGCCTGAGAGCAGCCATGAGGAAGCAGCAAAATGGACACAAGAACAAAAGTACATCTCCAGAGACTACTTTCTTCCTCTTTTGCCCCAATAGAAGAAAGCCCTGGCTATATTTTTTTGAGTAGAAGAAACTTACCTTCTGAGAACATAAGCATGCATCAAGGGCCTGATGTGTAAAAAATAGAGGGGGTAACATTCTGATTACAAAATGGCTTATAGTGAAAGGGTTCAGCACCCATGTACACTGCATGCATTCATGCACATGTATGCACCCACCCACACTTTTTGCTCACTCCTTGTACACATCCGATTTCCATTTTAGAAACACCACCAATGGGGTCTTATTTGGCAGTTTGCCATTTGTGATGTCTATACAGACCTGCCTTTGCTTCTCCAGTGGTGTCTGTGTGTCAGGGAGTGTTCCTTGTGTAATAACCATTTTCTCTGGATTTGCCACCCTTTTCCTCACTCACGTTTGTTTTTAAACTGTATCCATAAGAGGTCATTGTCAAATTATTTCAGTCCAGTGTGTTCTAGGTTGTACTTTCATTCCCCCACCATAAGATTTAAGGCAATAAGAAAAAAGTAATATAATCTAACTGCAGCATTAGCTTGGCTAGAATGGTCAGGCAAAGTGCTTTCAAGGCTTTTCAGAGCACTGTTGTCTTGAATTATTATTATTTTTTCTATTTGGAGGTCCTTCCTCTTTTGCTTCTTCCTGTTCATCCAAACCAAGGAAGAGGAAATAAATACTGACTCTCAAGTTAGCCAGCTTTTGAACAGGCTGTTCTCAGGTGCTTGATCTGCAGCAATTAATAGCAATAGCAATAGCAATAGCAAGTACATTTGTATACCACTTATCAGTGAACTAGCACTCCCTAAGCAGTTTAAAATTGTATAAGCCAGTTACCTCCAACAAGCTGGGTACTCATTTTACTTACCTATGAAAGGATGGAAGGCTGAGTGGACCCTGGAGCCCTTCCTGGGATCAAACTCACATCCTTGTGGCTGCAGTACTGGCATTTAATCATTGCACCACCATTAAGTGATGGATAAAATGTATTTACTTACTGTTAAAAGTTTTAGAATGAGCAGTATCAATGAAAGGCACAGTAGTAGGTTGGGAATATTAAAACATATGGTACACGTAACAGGCTCAGTTGGCATTTCAGCAATCTGTAACAGTGGAAGGTGAGAAGTTACCAAATACCTGTTTTCAAGAGAATGAGGATTTTGAAAATACAACAAGGTGAAAGCATCCTTTGTCCTTAAGCCAGTTTGTTACTGCCAACTAGAATAAAACTGTGGAATCAGCTCTTCACTGATGAATCAACCTATCAGTAAATCCCATTTATTTAGTGAGTCTAGTATAGTTGATAGGGATAAGTTCAGGCCCTAGTTTCTTCTTTGAAGGATATTTTTCTGAGATTTGGGCTACTGCTACACTTCAGAATTAATGCAAATTGACAATGCTTTATCTGTCATGGCTTCTATGGAATACAGGGATTTGTAGTTTCTTGTGGCACCAGAGCTCTTTGACAGAGAAGGCTAAATATTTCACAAAACTACAACTCCTAGAATTCCATAGCATTGAACCATGGAAGTTAAGGCTGTGTCAAACTGCATTAATTCTGCAGTGTAGATGCAACCTCAGTGCCAACTACAGTGGTCCCTCCACATTCATTGGGATCACAGTGAAGAACCCCCATGAATGTGGAAAAGCCACAATTTTTTGAAAAAGTATTCTTTTTGCCTAAGAGAACACCTCTCTAGGAATCTCCAGGTCCTCCAGTACAACTCTGTGGTCAACATCTGCCAGAAGTTGACAACAGAACCATGCTGGAGAACCTACAAATGCCTAAGGAAGTATTTTCTCTATGAAGTTCTAGGTTCTCCAGCACACTGTATGGTCAATTTTTGACAGAGTTGCGCTGGAGGACCTAGAGATTCCCAGAGAGAGCATGGTAGTCAAAACTGCAAATAATCAAAGCCACAAATGCAAAAGTTAAAGCCACAAATGTGGAGGACCAACTGTAGTACTATTCAATACATCTTTATTATTAAGATTTCCTGATATATTAATTCTTATCAGTTAGCATCTAAAAATGAGTTCATTCCCACTTTGTCATTCCCACTTGGCAAGCAGAGACCTGTGTGTGTGTGTGTAACATGAAAAAAGTGTGAAACCAATCCACCCTCTAGGTACTGATCAGTTTATTTGAAAAGTGCATTCTGACTGACAGGCAATACCAAATACTAGGGGTAGGCAACCTGTCCTCTTTAAGGGCCGAGGGACTTCAGTTCCCAGAATCCCAGGAGCTATTGGCCAACATGGGACTATTGGCCAACATGGCTGAGGCTTCTGGGAGCTGAAGTCCCTCGGCCCTTAAAGGGGACAGGTTGCCTACCCCTGCCAAATACTGTTCTGTATTGGCTTGGTTGTGTGCCCAAGCTTCATCACTAGTATTTTAAGAGGACAGAAAGTGTGTGAGAGAGAGGATCAGAGTGCTATGGTGGAGGTGGTGCCTACTACTAGTTATAGTGTTAGAATCCATATCATACCACAACAGCATTTTCAGTGCATCCACTGACACTTGGTCTATCCTTGCCATTTTACATGTGTCCTATAACATCCAAATGGGACGCCACAATGACTCAGCAGAGAGGATGCTAGGGAGGAAGGCTTGGGAAGGAAATGTCTAGAAATCCCACCATTACCTTGGCCATTTTCTGTTTGCCTCATTGTAAAAAAAAAAGGGGGAGGCTGGTATAGATACATCTAGAAACAATTACTGTGCAATGTCTTCTCTACTCTATTGCCATTGTTGCAAGTATGGCAAATGTATTGCCCTCCACATGTTGCTGGACTGCAGCTTTCATTGACTGTGCCAGCCACAGTGTTACAGCCCAACACCATCTGGAGGGCTACAGATTTCCCAGGACTATTATAAAGCATTGTGCTGCTTAAAGCCCCACTGCGTATAATGGGGGCTTATTCCTAGGCAAGTAGATATAGGATTGCAGTTCAGATCTCTCTCCATGCCAGTTGTGGCTGAGTACTATTAAGCTATTTATTGCAGTAGCTTCATTGCCAGATTTGTAGTGGCACGGAGAAGATTTTCTTTATAGCCAAAGGAAGATGCTGCCCATGGAGTGCTGGTTTCCCACAAGGAGCCATAGAACATTGATTCAACATTAGCTGAAGTGAGCTCTGAATCCAGACCACTGGAATTAACTGGTATTTTTATTCCGGGACAAGACAGCCAAGACCTATTTTAACCAGTGAAGTATGCAGATGTGTCAGCTTAATGCCCACCACAGCGCATGAACTTTGCTGTCCTCAGTCTCATGCCTAAGTGCACGGGGGTGCACACCTGCATGTTTACACTCCCATGACTTTACTCTTGCACATTCTCATGCTTTCATGTGTACAATGACTTCTGCATAGGCATCTGCACGTGTCCTACATAAATATTCCATACCACTTCCTCCAAGCAGCATTACATCTCTTTTGTTGCACTGGAACTCTAGCACTCTCCTCTTCCTCCTCCCCAGTTTTGCTGGTTGCCAATTTTGCTACACATATGCTGGTATAAAGCAGAAGAAGCCCATCCTGACCTGGTTTTTATACCAAACAAGGCATCTTGGGGGGAGGGGGGAAGGGGCCTGTTTCCATGTTCCCACTTTTCAATAGACAGATCTGAGCTTGCTCCAGAGAACTGACATCCATCTAATCTGCCAGGGTGTGGGCTGCTGAGAGATGTCATTTGTATGCAGGTTTTCCCTGCCCCATCAAGCTCTCTCTCTCTCTCTCTGTATGTGTGTGTGTGTGTCCTTCTCTCCCTGTAGAAACCCAACTGGGTTTGGTTGGGCTGTAGCCCCTGCTATTGGTTCTAGGCCATCATGTGCCAAGCCTGGTTGAAGCTTTGGGATGCTCTGTGCTTGCACTAAATCGATCCACTGCTGCACATTAGAGCTCAACCTGCCAGTGAATCAGACCTTTTCTTTCTTTCTTTTTTTCCATTTCTCTCCCTGCTTGCCTGCCTGCCTCCCTCCCTAACACCAGTCTTATTTTAGCCTACCCAAGAGGAGGAGGAGGAGGAGGAGGAGGAGGAGGAGGAATACAGGGCAGGAAAAAATACTAGACATTGCAGCAACCAGGGAACCCTTATGAGTAGATGGTGGATGGCAACTACTTCTCTTGTTTCTTTCATTTTTGGATTTTACAGGATTTCTTTGCTGCATTCAATTCCAAGATGAGGCAAAACTGACACACAGGCGTTCTCTCTCTCTATTTCTCTCTCTCTCTTACACTCACACATACACACACACAAACACACACAAGCAAACACTCATACATGCAATCACATCAGGGGGGGAAAGACAGAAAGACCCCTGGACATCAAGAGCTTAAGCTGATCTCCCTCCAGATCTTGGACAGTGCTGAAGACGGCAGGATGAAGCGACAGTGAAAACAGACCTTGGGAAGGGGGATTTGGTTTTGATTTTAGGGTGGTTTTGGTTTTGTATGGGTGTCCGTGTGTGTGTGTGTATCTGTGTGGGTTATTTTTTCTGCCTTTTTTGGGGGGGGGGATTTCTCATTGTTTTTTTTTCTCTTCACCAATGCAGTATTTTATTTCTTTATTTGTGAGATGCGGGAGCATGTCCTGATTTCATAAATCTTACAGAATTTTTAAAAAATATTTTCCTCCCCTTGGGAGTGCAAACATTTGCCAAGCTGCCCAGCACCCAGGAAGCTTGCCTTTTCTCCACCAAACTGCATTGCAAATACCTAGACAGAGAGCTTCATTTTGATGGCGTCTTTTTCTTTTCCCTTTTTAATTCGATTTCTTTCCCTTCTGGCTTGGAGACGAGAAGCAGGAGCAAGGAGGAATTGGTGCATTCGATTTCTTTAATTGCATTTTTGTCCCTCCCTTGGTGGTGGGGAGGAGGTGCTGCCTTTGGTCTGTGGAATTGTCATTTCCCTCTCCTCTTCTTCCCTTTAGTGGCAATGCATTTTTAATTATTATTATTATTATTATTATTATTTTCTTTTCTTTAGAAAATGACATTATTTTTAATGAATGGTGCATTGAATCTTTTTCACTGCAGTTCGTTCTAAGGGCATTAGC
>CM034703.1:211522268-211539737 GCA_020142125.1 Phrynosoma platyrhinos
ACAGATTTTTCAGGTTAAAAAGTAGTCTTATATGCAGGAAAATAAGGGTATATATTATTTTTCTACAGAGCATACAACAACATAGACAACAACACCCCGAAACACACTGCTTCCCCACCTAATTACAAATACCTACAGTCTACAATTGACACCCCTCTTCTAAGCTGGATATGCACTCCTTCATTTTCACTTGGCATACATTTACACTTCTGCCCAATAAAATAAGCTAAATACAGCTTGGTATTCAAATCCCACAAGTGTATTTATCCCTTCATTTTTTAAGAAATGAGATAAAGGGTTCCCAATCATTCAAAAAGTTGCCCTGATTTTTTTCTTTTAGCAAAATACAACTTGTCCATTCCAGACATTTTTATGGTATTTTGTATCCAGTCATCCTTGGATGGAATTTCCGAATTCTTCCAATTTTTCGCATCCAGCTACCAAAATCATGTAGTGAAGGACTTTATAATTCAAATTTTAATCTGCTCATTTGGCAATCCCAGTAAAAACAACTCTGGTACTAATTTAATTTTAAACACCTCTAGCATCAGCAACTCTATCTGTTTCTAACATTTCTTAGCCTTATCGCACAACCACCACATGTGATAAAATGATCCTTCATGTGCATCACATTTCCAATACACATTCTTTATTCCTTTATATAGCTTACTGGGGTCAGATACTACCTCTACACCAGGCTCTTTTTGAAGATGTCCAGAGAAAGAGACCCCACCAGTTCTCTAGTTGGTTCCATTGCCAAACTGCCCTTGCTATCAAGAAGTTCTTTCTAATATTCAATCAAAATATACTTGCCTCAAACTATTAGACCTGGTCCTACCCTCTAGAGCAGCAAAGAATAAATCTGTTCCTCCTGTTTGGGACAACACTTGAGGTATTTAAATAGTACAATAATGTCATCCCTCAGTCTTCTCTTCACCAAACTCCTTCAACCATTCCTCACATGTTTTGTTCTCCATACTTTTTATCATCCTTGTTGCCCTTCTCTGAACATGCCTCTACTTGTCTATATCCTTCTTAAAATATAGTGCCCAGAGCAGAACACAGCACTCTAGATAAGACCTGACCAGCACAGAATATAGTGGGGTGATTACTTCCCTTGTCTTGAAATTATGCTTCTACCAATGAAGGCTAAAATAGCATTCACCTTCTTTGCTGCAACCTCACAGTTCTGGCTCATGTTCAATTTATGATCAGCAATAATCCCAAAGCCCTTTTTGCATGTAGTATTGCTGAACCATATATCCCCCATCCTATACCTGTACATTTGGTTTTTGTGACCAAAATGTAGAATTTTGCATTTGTCTCTACTGATTTTCATTTTATTAATTTCTGCTCAATTTTCACATTTATCTAGGTCCTTTTGAATTCTTTTTTCTATTTTCCATTGTGTTAGCCACCCCTCCCAGTTTGGAGTTGGTTTGAAAAAATCAGGCTTGACCCCAACATTTGCCTTTTGTTATTGTTGTGTATCTTCAAGTCATTTCTAACTTATGGCGACGCTAAGGTGAGCCTTTCATAGGGCTTTTTTTGGTAAGTTTCTTCGGAGGGGGTTTGCCAAGCTCACCCAGTGGGTTTACATAGTCCAGCTGGGAGTTGAACCCTGGTCTCCTAGAGTCCTAGTCCAATGCTCTTGCCTTTAAATGAACTTGTTAATGGATGATGGAAAGTTGGTGGGGAGGTAGGGGAAAAGATACATTAAAGATGAATGAAGAAAGATCTAGAAGTCACTATTTTGCCTCAAGCTTCCACCAATGGCCTCCAGCAAATTATTAATAATTGTCATAGGATTTTTAAGCTTTATGTTCAAACCATAATGTGTTTAAATTGATTTATCCAATGTAAGAAACTTTTCTTATATAACAGCATATAAGCACCATGGATACACAGATAGATAGGCAAGCAGGTAGGCAGGCAGGGAATGGTGGGGTGATGCGATGGAGGCTAAGTAGTGCCCAAATGGCAGTTACGTATATCGTCAGGTAAAATGGACACTGGTTTTTTAAAGCATTGTGACTGTATCTGGGGTTTCTACACATTTTGCATGAGGTATACCAGGTTGGTGGGATTTGTTTTTAAACCATTTGGGGGTCCAAAAGTTTCCCTAACCCTGATATTATATGATTTGGCGTCCTCTCAAAACATTCTACCCAAGTTTAGAAAACACGGACGTTGATCTCCAGTGTAAGTGAAATTAACAGTTGGATGAAAAGGAATATTTGTTTCTTCTATGTGTTTTAAGCTGAGACACTCTCATTCATGGGGGATAGAAAGAAAGAAAGGAATATTTCCTGCTTCATTAGCAGCTGAAGCAAAGTAGAGCAAATCTGTGGCTTCTGGTAGCTTCCCTCCTTCCAGGAAGCTAGAGATTGCTTCATTTCTGGGGACGTGGCAGCCTGAATGGATATTTCATCTCCCCAGCAACCACCTGTGTCATTTGTGTGATCTTACATTGTGCAAAAATGCACGATCCAATCATTTCGCAAGATGAGTTAGGTGCCTTGGAGAAATGCCATAAGGGACCAAAAAAATTCAGACCCTTTTCAAGCTTCCTCTTTGACCTCCTCTAAAGAGGATGGAGGAATCTCCTGTGGTAATCATTGGCAGGTGGAGGGGGATGCTCTGGATGTTATTGAGAGAAAAAGTGTGAATGGAAGATGTGTGAATGACACATGTTTCTCATCTTCTCTTTCCAAGGGGTAGATATATCACCTGTGGGAAGAGACACATACTCCCCACACTATCTCCTGGGAGGGAGGCTGATAAATGCCCATTTCCCTACAGGGAATAAATACATCCACCATGTACAAGATTAAGGAGGAAGAAGTGTAAGTCATTTTCATTTCCTCTTATACTTCCTCTGTAGAGCCCAGTGTTTTATATATCCTGTATATTTCTTGAATCATTGGAGATTAATATAACCCATCTAGACAGTGGACCAAAAATGGATCAAATGGGAGACTGTAGAAGGCTCCTGGGCTTGGACTTACAAGGAGCAGGTTGAAAATAAAGCAAAGTCTGTGCACAGTGCACCAAGCTTAAGAACAATGGAAATGAATGGCAGATCCTGGGTCATTCAAAGTGGTGTATTGAGTCGTGTGTCTGGTTTGGAAAAATTGAATCAGTTCTTTATGCTGCTGTTAGCATTTTATTCCCCCCACCCACCCACTTCCAGCTTATGTAACAGTATTAGAGTGAGGTTGTGAGTGTAGTATTGAGCTGACATTAAATACACTAATGCAGTGGCTACAATACACTACTGGTAGATGGATTCACATTTGAAAGAAACACTACCTGATAGCTACCTGTTTAATTGGTGGATATGACTTATGGTGTGAATTGTTTTTGTAGTACAGTCATTAAAAGATGTATGTCATGGCACAAGGTTACTAGACGGCATTTGAAAATATTAGTGTGCTTTCTGCATTGTGGCCTACTCACTCTCATCCAGTGCAATGGAACTGTTTACCAAGTCAAATCCTACAAAACTAATGAAATGTAAGGTTTCAGCTTATTGAGTAATATAACCTCTGTATGTAAATGTAAGAGGAAGTATAGCTGATTACCTTAAATCTTCAGGCAGAGGGCTGCTGGTGATGGTGAGAGCACAGCATCAACCCTGGCCAGAATTTTTTCAGCTTCATATCGATGATGATGGAGGGCGGTCATGGGGAATCTTTAGAAAGTCTGGAGTTTATCACATGGGGGAAATTGGGAGTTTAAACAATGATTAACCCATGAAAATTGCACAATTGACATTAAAACATGCATAAAATAACATCAATGCCAAATGCCATTATCTTGTGAAAAAACAGGGAATAACCAGGCAAGAAACAGCAAAAAGTCATTCACAGGAAAATTTCGTGAATAAGTTACTGTTGTTTCTTGCCTTGTTCTTCATGGGAAGATGGCACTTTAATCATGTTTCATCTCAACATTGTGTGAAAACCGTGCATTTGTGCACAAGTGCAGGTTAATCACGGATTCTGCATGGGATTAACAGCATTTTGTATGTGAAAACCATTCACACAAATGCAGGTGAATCACGGGCTAATTGCCATTTATACTTCCAATTTATACTTTATACTTCCATTGCCAGTGATGCCATTGATTGACATTAATGGTGTTAGTGGCTCATTAATTACAGGTGTCCCTCGACATTCATGGCTTTGGGATTCGCGGATTTGATTATTTGTGGGTCCCTAGCTGTATGTGTGCATGCACTTCTCCCTCTCCGTCCTTCCCAGGCTTTCCCCCTGTGGGTGAGGGAAAAGCCAAGGATGGAGGGAACAGCCGGGAGGGTGCACATACACAGCTAGGGACTCAGGAATAATCGAGCTTCCTGAAACCTTGGGAATGAAGGAGGAAGCAGCCAGCACCCTCCTTCCTTTGTTCCCAAGGCTTGAGAGAGGTCCCTGGACTTCTCTCAAACCTTGGGAATGAAGGAGGAAGTGGCCAGTGCAGGCTCCCCTGCCCTTCCAGCATCGCAGACAGTTTGTTAGAGCTGTTTGAGGCTTTGGAAGGGAGATGCACACACACTAGCCCCCCCATTTTTAATGATTTTTTTTAATTTCATGAGGGTCTTCTGCCCCTAACCCCCGTGAATCTGGAGGGACGACTGTAATTGTTTCTGTTTATTTTTTCTAGAAGATAAAACTCCTCTGTTGCCTAATGTTTCATATTGATATTGTTACCTTTGCTTGTCTGGTATGAGAAAGGTGCATTGAATTATTTGTTCACAGGCACTTACCTTTGCTTCCAGAGCCCCTTCTGGCCTCTTCTGTTGCAGATTACTTGGTTAATTTCATCAGTCAGTTCTACCCTGCCTCCTCAGTCATATTTCATTATAGCTAAAGAAGGGGAAGAGGAGCTTTCCGTCCTGTTATGGCAGCAAGCTGGGGCTCAGGAGGAAAAATGCCCTGTCCTTTCCAGCTCCACTGCAGCCTCACAACAGAAAGTTGGCCTTCTCTGGGCCCCTTCCTGCCTCCCACCTTCATACAGTAAGGAATGGCAGTCTTTCATATCTGCTTTGACTCCTTTCAAAGTTTCCAGGCATGATCTGTCACTTGCTGTGAGTGTCGCAGGTCGTTCTTGGCTGGGTCCCTTTATAGTACTGTAGTCTGCATAATTAAAAGTTTGACCAGAGATCAGAATCTGAGAGAGTGCACATTTGGCAGTTTTGGTCTTTTAAGCTACTGCAGTGGAAAGAGAGGATGGAATTGCTGCAGGGCAAGATGAGAATTAGAAGACAGAACCCTTTATTTCAGCCTATGGACTCTTAAGCGTTTACAGAACCTGCTTTTCTCACTTGAACCTAACATCTCTTGCCTGCAGTTACTAGCTAGGATGAGTTAGTCCAGCTCAATGGGGAGGGTATGTGTGGAGGGATTTCTGCAAACATGGAGGGGTGGACCAAACTCCTTTGTGTCTTAGGCTAGTCACAAGGAGATTTAATATCAGCAGCTGTAAAACGATGTGGGCTTTATTCTAGAATTAAAGAAGCTGTTGTTGAAGGCTGATAGCAGAGAACCAAGTGAGATCAGATTGGGGTGAAATTTGTTTCTCAGTAGTATTTCAATTGATAATGCTATTCCCCCCCCTCCCCAGAAACACATGTCTAGTATACTGAATTAAAAGAAAATACAGGCCAGTGAGTATTTGGGGGATATGGAGGTGTTTCTAGATTGTTGGGTTTTTTTATTTTATTATATCACTACCCTCTCTTTTTTCAGCAAGGATGTACAATGGAATGGCCAGAGTGGGAGCGGCAGGGTGAGAATGATCAACTTAAATTAATGCTTTTTCTGCAATAAGCTGCTTCTTCTGCAGCAAGGTTGGGAGTTTGGCTCACCAGCTATTTTGGATGGTGATGCCCACAGTCCCTTCCTAGAACCCATGTTGGCTAATGGGAGTTGTAGATCAAAACATCAGGCAAGCCAGACGTTCTCAGCGTATGTTTGGAAGCTTTCATGTGAAGGATCCCTTTCCATGAGCCTGTTGTTTCCAAGGACTAGGAATTTCTCTCAAAGTATCTTCGCAGCTTCAGAGCAGCTTTCAACATTATCAAAGAAGCAGTTCAGGCCAAACACAAAGTCAGTTCCTCATGGTAGCACTTTTAGAGATGGAGTGTCTGATCATAGGCGGAGGTGTACATGTTCCCACTTGAGTGTTAACAAGAAGCACAGCTGGCCAAATGCTGCAGCTCAGTCTCTATTTTCAAGTAAAAATCTTTCTTCAATTGTGTCTGAAGCCCCTCAGAAGGAAGCCCTGTACAAATTCTGTAGTAGTGGAATCCAAAGCATTATTCAGGGTGCATCTATGCTGTAGAAATAATGCAGTTTGACACCACGTTAACTGCCATGATTCCATCCTACAGAATCCTGGAATTTGTAGTTTTTGTGAGGCACCAGCACTCTTTGGCAGAGAAGTCTAAAGATTTTGTAAAATTACAAACCCCAGGATTCCATAGGAAGAAGCCATAGCACTGAAAGTCGTGCCAAAATGCATTATTTTTACAGTATAGATGCAAACTGAGTGGGAGAGTAAAATTAGAGGAGGATAAATATGTCATAATACCCCTCCTCCTCCCTTAATTCATCATTATTGGGTCATATGTTCCCACTGCAATATAAATTGCACAGATTTGCTGCTTTGAAAATACAGCTCTTCCCTTAAATATCATGTACCTTCTGCACTTGAAATGGTATACTGCAGATACAGTACATGAACAGGCAGCTAATGTTGCTGCTAATACTCATTGATGACATCTGGACACATTTCCTCTTCTGGTGTGTTATTTTCAGTTATTCATTAAGATTTTTGTTATTTCACATCCATCTTTCAAAGATCCCACGTGTAACGCCTTGATTCTGTATTCCTCTATGTGGATGTGTCCATGAAGTGTCAAATTGGTTATAGAAGATTTGAGTGCAGTGAACCAGTCAATTTGTTGTGTAGCCACTGGGCATTATAAAATCAATTAAAATGACAGTATATATAGAACTCTTCTAGAACATGGCCACACAGCCCAAAAAAACCCACAAAAAAAACTAACGATCTTGTAACACTTTTCATACTAAAGGTGCTATAAGATCCCTTTGCATACTGAATAAAGCATGGTTAGGAATTCCCATCTCAAACTCCAGGAAGAGATGCAATCCACTACAGGCAATGTTGAGCCAGTGTCGTATTATGGTTTAAGCATTGTCTAGGACTCTTGGAGACCAGCGTTCGAATTTATGCTCAGCCATGGAAACCCTCTGGGTGACTTTTCACACACTCTCCATGTCTCTCAGCCCAAGAGTCAGCCCGAGTTGTTTCTCAGCCTCAGAAGAAGGCAATGGAAAAACTCCTCTGAATAAATCTTGCCAAGAAAACCCAACCTTATGGTTACCATAAATTGGAAGTGACTTGGAGGCACACAACAATAACAACAACAGGAGCAGACAATAGCAAAGTACTCATTTGTGTTAATTTAATTGGATTGCAGTACACTCACTCACATATACACTGTGTCGAAAAGCTGGATGCAAGCCTCCCACCACTGCGTGGTTTTTGCACTCAGAGACATGGAATATAATATGGCAGTTCTGTCACATTTTATGAGCTCTTGCAGTTTTGAAATTTGCTACATACCTTTTTAAGTGAATAAGTTTTTATTATGTGGGTGTTTTGTTAAACTGCTCTTCCTCTCTTTGGCATAGTCACAAAGTTTCTAGGACAGATCTTTGGGATAGCTATCTGTGTAATATTTTTCACTGTGAAAATTGACATTTTCTCACTTTCTGAAAAGACTGGCACATTCATTCTGAGCACTCTGTTTTCTTAAACCAAATATGTTCATAGGAAAGAATTTCACTAGATGATTACATCCCCTTTCAGAAATTTTGTGGATGCTGCTTCAAAGTACCATGTTTTCCACATTATTTATTCATTGTTCTAGTATTGATTGCACTGTTCAAAGTAACTTCTTGCACCATTAGTTCTTTTCTAGCTTTCTCTTTAAGAGACTGGCTTTAGTGGTATTTTACATACTTGGATTAGTTCAGCATTATTGTATCAGAGCCTTCAACACTTTTGGATTATTGCCATATTGTCCTCCAGACAGCTTTCTGTTTATCAATTTAAATTTCCTCTGACTTTTTAATCTCTTCAGATTTATTACTCTAACCCATTCTCTACCTTCTAAAGGTACATCTGCATTGCAATTAAAGCTCCTTTCATTTAATGCACAGGTTATTTATTCCCTTTGATTTGGTGCTGTGATGTGGTCATCTTCAGTTTTAAATCTGATTTGGTGTTGTGATGTGGTCATCATCATCTTATCTCTACATGCATTTAGGGATAACGTGGAAAAGTTACTTTGGAGGCTGAAATTCCAACTCCAGCCAGGAGTGACCATGCTGACTAGGGATATTGTGGATTGTAGTCCCGCAAATAAGCTTTTCAAGATTTGTATGTAAATTATTCGGGCGCTGACAGGGCTATCTTTTGCAACGTCTGACCATATTTGAAATTTCCATCCCTTTTAAAATTCCCCCCTGCTTTTCTGTTAATAATTTTGAAATCACATAGCATTCTGATTTGTTCATTGTTAATTCCTTGTGGACTTAGATTATTGATAAAGGAAAGGGGAAAGTAACCCTTTCTCTCTGCCAATATATACAATTACAACCAATTGTTGTTTTTTAAAAAAATGGGTTTTCATAATGATCCTATGCCAAACTGGAGTTTTCTTTTGCAAACTCTTTCTTTTTGCCCCAACGAAAGTGGACAGGGATAATAGTCTCGGCAGTCTTGCATGGTGTCTCTCCAGACAGTTTTGGTAGGAAATTGCCCCCAGTTTATCTAAAAGCTATGGCCAGCACTAAACATCAGACATCAAAAAATGTATACTGGATTCTGATTGCTGGCAGTTTACATTGGCATAACGCAGATGTGAGATGGATGTGAGCTACATGTTATAAAATGTAGAATATAAATATACACAGAAGTGGATTTATAACACTTTCCACCATGTTTTGTGTTAGCCTTTCCCCAGAGCTACTCATATAACTCTCTTTCATGGCCTTGATGTCATTGACTGTTCTTATTACATCTTGCTATTCTAATGGCTCCACCAGATTCCCAGCTGACTTCCTGCTTCTTATCTAGCTAATTTTTTAAAAAGCAAATGTTAGTTGTTAGGATTTTTGTCTTCTTAAATTTCTCTTACAGTTTTGGATTTAACTTTCAGTAGACTGTGCTCCTAAACTGTTCAGGGATTCACACTGCACAATCTCAGTGGTCAGTCAATATTGTCATATTCTTGTGTACAAAAATTATTGGCTTATGTTCTTGGGCCAAATGGAAAGAAACATTTGCCCTTCTGTTCCACAGCAGGGGCTTTAATTGTATGTTCCATGTGTACATTTCATGCTTCTCATGAAAAGTGGGAGATCATGTATCATGCTGAGTGTCACTGATCTTGTTTATAGAAGATATTTTGTTTATTTGTTGTGACAACCTGTACACATTAGTTTGTTGGCTTCCATAATGGCATAACTACCATCATTTGGAAATACAAGAAGGAGGCTTAAGTGATGCCTTTGATATTCTGGGGAAAAGCAGACAAAGTTTTTTGTTATGGTGTTACCTGAAGTTTCCTGAAACAGTTCAGCTTCTTTCTACTGTTATAGTCAATAACAACAACAACAACAACAACAACAACAACAACTTCTTTCCCACCTCTACTCAAGGCTCAAAGCAAGGTACAACATGTTAAAATACAAAACACATTTTAAAAGACATTAAGACATAAAACCAACAGTTAAAATACAGTACTATAAAACTATTAAAATACATTCAAATAATACATTCTTTAAAATAGACCAATTGAAAAAGCAGAGTCAAGATCCTGCTCTTGTTTCTTCGAAACATTCCCCATTATTTGGAAACCACCTTCTTCCCAGTAAAAATGCCCTCCCTGTTGCCATCCCCTTGCTCAGCACAAAACCTCTAAGTGTCCTTTTGTTACTCCCACTCCCTGATTTTTTAATAGATGAAGGCAAATGTGCTCTTTGGAGAAAGATTGGGAATGTTACTAATCATTGGAAGCCAGGGAGAGTAAACATGGCTGGGAGCCATGATGTAGAAAGCCTTACAGTCACAAACACTCTTGCTTTTGCTGCTTTACTAAGCCAGCATGGTGTGGGTCCAGAGTTTCTCCAATCAAAATACTCTGCTGTTTGTGGAAGGTGGGGGGATGAGGCAAGAGAGTTGGCTGTGTATGAAGAGGAGAGCAGAAAGACAACATAACATTCATTTCTTAACTCGTCACTTTGTTGTTGTTGTTGTTGTGTGCCTTCAAGTTATTTCTGAATGATGACAGCTCTACGGCAAACCTATTACAGGGTTTTTCTCAGGCTGAAAGTGTGTGACTTGCCCAAGGTCTCCCAATGGTTTTCCATGGCTGAGCGTGGATTCGAGCCCTGATCTCCAGAGTCATAGTCCAACACTCAAACTGCTACACCATGCTGGCTCTCTAAGCTGTCACCAAACAATGTAGTAGAGTATATAAATGTCACTACTCTACTACATTTAACTTTAGTTTTGGAAGGCAATCATAGTACTGTAATATCTGCACTTCCATCATACTGAAATGCCATTTCTACATTTTATTTGTGATTTTTGAAACCCATTTTTTTCTTGCTATTGTCTACCGTATCTCCCATTTTAAGTGTCTTGTGTTCCAAGTATTGGGGGTTGCAGATACAGTGAATTGGGTATTATATTTGGATTGCTCCAGGCTGCCATGTTGTCACCTTGCAAGAGCAGTTCAGAGTACATTGTTGCTGTTAAGCCACCTGAAATCATAGCACTCAACTTTTTTTGGTGGGGAGGGGAGAGGAGGAGAGGCTACAGCGAAATACTCACACTTACCTTGTCACCACACACAACATCTGATCCCACCCCATCCCACCCCTTGAGTAGATTGTGGCTACGAAAAACACACTGGAAAATGGCATCTCTTCAATGCATGTTATTTTAAATTGTTCATTATATCATGGCATGAGAAAACTCAAGTTGATGGTGCAGAATGAGATTGAACAAATCAGAATAAAGCATGCCAGGAAGAACATGGAAAAGCTGGAGTGGGCAGCTGTTGAGGATTTGAAGGCTGAATTGATCCCCCCCCCCCCCCCCCCGGGACCTTGGAGAACTACACTCTTCACAAAGATTTGTTGATTTCCCCCTGAATATCCCCAACTTTTCCTTTCCTGCTAGCGAAAGGAGAGGAGGAAAGGGGCCAGCCTGGACTCCTGCAGAAGGGAGTTTCAGAAGGTGGGAGCAGTCACTGAGAAGATGTCTGCAAATATACATGATATTTCCAATCACCAACATCTCCTTTGAGATATGACAGATTTGGGGTTTATTTGTTTGTACAAAATTACAGTATGATTTGGGTTGGATGTGTGATCAGGGCTTGATGTATCAATAGGATTAGAATAAAAGCAACAATGGCAAGTTGAGGGAAGTTATTATAGAGCTGGATCAAAAGTGGAAGATGAGAGAGTTTTCAAAATTCAGAACTACTCTCAATGTTGGAGCTAAAGAGGGAATGGAAGCAGCCTATGGGCACATTCCTAGAGTAAGGTCTACCACTTTCTAGAGTTCTTCCGTGAGCTTTAGGGTGAGAGACTATTAATTTTACTCAGGAAAGCATGCCCCATGTGCAAACAAAGTACAAAGATATTGTGAGCTGCTGTGGGTCCCAAATTGAAAGAGAGGTAGGATGAATGAATGATTGATTAAAGTACATAAGTTTTTTAGATGAGTCATTCAGAAGAAACAAAAGAGGGCTATCAATGCTTCCAGGTGAAAACTTGATTCCATATACAAAGGGAACTTGTAGCACCTTTAAGAGTAACTGAAAGAGTGAAGTTGGTAGGCATGAACTTTCGTAGACTAGTCTGCTTTCTCAGATCTCCTCTGAAGAAATTACTCAAGTCTACAAAAGCTCATGCTACCAACTTATCTCTTTCAGTCTCAAAGGTGCTATAAGATCCCTTTACATACTGATTTTCCAGACTAAAACAGCTATGTCTTTGATTCTATATGTAAATATATCCTCCAACTGTCCCAGTTTGGTAGGGACAGTCACAATTAATCTTCCATTGTCCCACTTTTCCAGCTCCTTTTAAAATGTCCTATTTTCTGTTTCTTCTTCCTACTTTTCCCTCTTAGTCCTTAGCTTACTTTAACTGCAAGAAAATTTAAAGTGCAAAAATAATTGTGGGAGGAGGGGGAAAGGGAGGAATCCTACATAGTAGGATCAGGCAAAAGCAAACTGCACTAGACTCTCCTACCTATGTGTCCTTCCTCATGTATAATTTTTGCCATCTTGAGCACACTCTGATGTCACTTGGTCACATGTGTCCTGGTTTTCATCTGTGAAATGTTGGAGGATATGAAACATGATCTAGGTGATATAATACAGAAGCAAGATGCCTTCGAACAGATAGAGTCTACAGATATATGTAATGGGATTTTCCTTTGTTTCTGAGGGACATTTAAACTCTTCAGAAGTGTATTTACCATTTTGTGTCCATGTTTCCCTTGGTAACATTTAAGTAGGCAAAAAATAGACCTCCTTTAAGAGCTATAAAAGAGAAACCTGACAAAAATTCATTAGTAAATGTTATCTCAGCCTAGGTATGAAGACTCAGTGATGTGCAGTGGGTGAGTGTTAGACTATGACTCTGGAGACTAGGGTTTGAATCTCCACTCAGCCATAGTAAGTTCATCTTAGGGTTGTCATAAGTCAGAAATGGAGTACAAGGAGTACAATTCTGCTTTTGCTTGTGGGGAGAGGAACCTAAGTGGGGAGGGGATGTGATGGAGAGATTATCCTGTCACTTTGCAGTCAGCCCCCCCTACCCGATTGCATCATAAGCCCCTTAGATTGTACATTCTGTACAATGTGTAAAGGCTTGGTGCCTGACCATTTTGGGTCCTTTTCATTTTCAGACTCAGCTTTAAATTTACAGATGATGAAATAAGCCTGCCAGCCCCTCTTTTTTTTCACATTTCCATATTGATGTCGCCAAAGTTAAACCTGAAGAGAATTTGATCTTGTGCCAGCCAGGTGACCGGTCTTGGTCCAGAGAGGCTCATTCTGTCATTGATCCTCTGGAGAGAGAATCTTCTGCATTGAGAATACTGGCCCTACTCCACTCCCTAATTATCCATCAGTGTTGAATACATTGGGCAAATTCCAGCTTCTCTTATTGCCCCCCATTCCCCAGGTTTGAATTTTAGCCTGCAAGTCACACCTGGGCTTATTTAAACAATCAATTGAAAACTTGCCATTCTCACTTTTCTGCCTCTGTGAGACATCCTGAAATATGAAAACACTAGTGCAAAATCCAGTTGGTAAATAATAAATTGGAGCTTTTCAGTAAGAACATAATCATGTTACTGGGTTAGCCATGCTGCAGTCTCCCATTCCTCCTTGTTTTAAAGGGCAGGATGAATATTTCAGATACCAAAGCTAAGGGCATGCTGACTGATGCATGGCTTGGGCAATGAAATCCTACTAAAATCACAGCTCAAAGAATAAAAAGTGTCTAGAATACTTCCACATTTTGCCTCTTCCAGCAGTCCTATGGGCCCCTTATTTACAAGTTCACTGCTGATACCATATCCTCCAACTCCAATTTGGCCAGGACAATCCTGATTGATTCTCTGTCATTCCACTTTTTTGGCTACTTTTAAAATGTCTCACTTTCTCTCTTCCTTCCACTTTCCCCCTTTGTCCTCAGCTTACTTCCATTGCTGCAAACTGAGATCAGATGTAAAAGTCGTGTGTACTCATTTAGCTCAGCTGCTGGGAGATGAGAGGAGGGGCTGGAGTCTTGCCCATCCCAGTAGACTCAGGCAAAAGGAAACTGCTGCCGCCTTTCCTGATGTGTGTTATTCCTCATTCATAGTTGTTGCCATCTTGATCACCTCTAGTGTTGTTTGTCCACATATATCCTGGTTTCCGTCTGTGAAATGTTGGAGGGGTATTGTCTCTTGGATCGTCCATGAAATATATTCAGGGGTAGCCATGTTGGCCATATAGCAAAGTGCAATAACATCTAAAATCCACAAAAGAGTGATAAATTTCTTCATCCAGCCAACATACACAAAATACATGATGCAAGCTTTCAAAGCTCCAGTGGATTCTTCATCAGACAAAGGTGTTTTAAAAAATCATACAGGAGAAACATTTATAAAATGATGATGTTAGTCACAGGCCTGAATTTTCTTAAGGTATTGTTGTTGTATTGTTCTGTGGAGGGATATCTAAGCAAGCAGGCTCTTTCTCCTTCTGGTCATGTGGCACTGGGAACAAAACGCTCCAAAGTCCAGGAGATAAAATTTGAATTCCATTAGCAATACAAAAAGGTACTTTTTCTGAGATCCGAGATGTCTTTGTCGTTTGTGAGGTCACAGCCCCCTTTGTTCGTCAGAGAACATTGAACCTCTCAAGAGATGCCTCCATGGTTTTGCATTAGGAAAATTTTAGGTGGTGTTTTGGTAAAACATGCCAAATGTAGTTTCATTTTTTTTTTTTAAAAAATTTTTTTTACCTATGTTGGAGGTAGATACCCCAAATAGTAAAGTCCCAGTCCATTGTGTCTCTGTCTAGGATTCCCTGTAGCAGCTAAAATCTTTCCATCCAAGGAACTCATTCAGGGATATTTATGTTTGGCCATCTCCATGTGGTCATGTGTAAGATGCCTCTGACACTTAAGTGCCAACATTGTAGAGAGCTCTTGAATGCACAACACCTGGCTGGTTGGACTAAATACTATTCCATTACCAGCAGTATATTATGTCCACAAGCTGGGGATGTTCCCTAAAGCGGAAGCTCTTGATTTCTGAATCCCTTGTACAACAAATTAATTTGCTGTGTGTTGCAGCTCAGGGGGTGAAACTAGATAGTATAGATGTTAGGTTATTTAATATTTGAAGTATAGAATATGAATAATAGTTCTGTACAGAATTCTTGCTATTTCTGATATACAAACTGAAAGTGCCATTGCTTCTGTATTCAAAATGACACCAGGCACTCACACACAGAGATGAGAAGAGGATGTCAGCAGGCTAGTGCTATTTATTTATATATTTTGTTTGTTTGTTTAATTTAGATCCTTCCTTTTTCCCACCAGGGGATCTATGGACCTTTGCAGACTGCCAGAAATAGTGCACATTAAATTGAGGCACTGCCCTGGCTCAGTGCTAGGGAATCATGGGAACTGTAATTTATTGTGGCACCAGAGCTCTCTGGCAGAGAAGGCTCAATGTCTCAGAAAAAAATACAGTTCTCATGACTCCCTAGCACTGAGCCAGGGCAGTGCCTCAATTTAATGTGCACTATTTCTGGCAGTCTGCAAAGGCCCTAAGGTTAGTTTACAACTTTTGTATCACCAAGTTTTTAATTGTATCTTCTTTAAGATACAACTAAAAACTTGATGATGCAAAAGTTTAAAAACAATTAGATTAGATATCATGTAAAAACTCCCATAGTTTCAAATTCAAAATAATTTTAAACTGTATAAAATCATTTAAAAGACAAAATAGTGCTGAAATGAAGAAATGAAATAAGAAAATGGAAATGAGGCAGGGGGCAGAGTGGAGGTGCTAAAGAGTTGTACTCTCCATTCTGTAACATTCTGTCGTAGTCCTACTTTTTGGTTAACAGTAGCCTTTTCCATTCCTTTCATTTAATGTCTGTTCCTCACTCATGCAACAGTTACAAATATGGAGAGCAGAATAGGGTTAGAACTTATTAACAGAGCCTGGAAAAAATGATTTGGGGACTACACCTCCAATATCAGTAGCACAATATAATACTGTTGTAGTCCAAAAAGTGTTCTTGGGTGAAGAGTCTTACCACCTATTCTGTTTAACCAGACATGCCAGGGATTGAACCTGGGACTTGCTTCATTCAAAGCCTGTACTCTGTCACTAGGAGGCCAGCTTGGTATAGTGGTTTGAGTGTTGGACAAGGACACTGGGAGACCAGGGTTGAAACCCTGCTTGGTCATAGAAACCTACTGGATGACCTGGGCAAGTCACTCTCTCTCTGCCTTAGAGGAAGGCAGAGGCAAACCTCCTTTGATAGGAAAAGGTAGGGAAACCCCATGAAAAGTTTGCCTTAGGGTGTCCATAATTGACTTGAAGACACACAACAAAGCAAATAAACACTCTGCCTCTATGTATATTTGGACCTGAAGGGACAGGTGTTTGAATTTTGCTTGGCTCATCAGACTCAAGGCAATGTGTTTGTGTGTAACCCAGTCAGCATGTCTAGCTAAAGTTTTAGGCTTTCTTGATACTATTTTACACTTTATGTTTCCCTATCCATACCACTGGGCTGCAAAACAGAAGGCTTACTCTTTGCAGGAAAAACAACATTTCTGCCAAAATGGTATCTTCTCCCAACAATTTTTCTGTTATATTTTTGTCACCAATTGTTCCTGCAGAAACTTGTTTAGCTGCTCTGCTGTGACTGACCAGCTCTGCTGTGGTTCACCAGCCTCTTTTGTGGTTGTCAGCGTATCAAACCTGGAATTTCTGAAGTCGTCAACATGCCTCTGAGCATTTTCAGAGTGCCTTTCCTCACCACTCAAGTGTATCAGCCACTAAGAAAACACCTTTGGTTTGAGAATGAGGCTAAGATTTTCCATACAGAAGTGATGGTATGTAGGCTGAGTGCTGACCACATCTCCTCTCCTCTCCTCTGCTCTCCCCAAACCTCTATTCTCTTCTAAATATGCCTCCAGTCTATTTCCAAAATAAGTGACTGGATACATATATAGAAGAGGAAAGATAGTTGATCATTTGAAGGGAGAAGGAGGGAGAGGTATTTGGCATCAGGAAGCTGATCACAGCTTAGCTTAATCACTTTCCATTGTTGCCTATAGTTTAACACATTAGCTTGAATCATCTGGAACTGTTTGCTCTGCAGGCACCTGTTCTGAAGTGTACCTCTTCCTGCTGGTTGCATACAGAGTTACATTGCATGCATTGATCTGCGGAGGGGAAAGGAAGGAGGAAAATTCACAGATACCATTCTAAGAGTCATTATAGTATATAGTGGTTTGAGTGCTGGACTAGGATTCTGAGAGACCAGGGTTCAAATCCTTGCTCAGGCATAAAGCCTCACTGGGTGACTATGGGAAAGTCACACTCTCTCAGCCTCAGAGGAAGGCAATGGAAAACTTCCACTGAGGAAACCTTGCCAAGAAAACATAGGATAGGGTCACTGTAAGTCAGAGCTGATTCAAAGGCACATAACAATACTCTACTAGGAGTTGCCCTAAGAGAGTGGTTCATTTTGGAAACTTGTATACAGCATAAACTGAAATGTGTGCTAGTCTAGTACTCCATTAGGGCCTTATCACATGGGGTCCCAAGCAG
>CM034703.1:211539837-211559677 GCA_020142125.1 Phrynosoma platyrhinos
TCGCTTATACTTCGCTTGCTGGCCAGCGTTTGATAAGGTCCTATGTCTCTCTTTGGACCACAGCTTTGTGGAAGAGGCTGAAAAAATTAATCACTTCTTTGAGTGTGTTCACTCAGACATTTCACTTAAGCTTTGTGGTTTGGCATTTTTCTTGTAACTTCTTACTCAAAATAGGAGGTGCAAATGGGAGTATCATAAAATGTAATGGTGACTTTGCATGATAGGTTGTACTGATGTTGCATGACATCAGTGTCTGCCTTCTCCCATGTGGGCTGCTGCACCACCCGTGAAAAGGCCATGATTCTCAAAGCAGCCTCAGCCCCAGATGAGGAAGGAAGGGGAAGGCTCCACTTCTTATTCCTCTGCACCTCTGTTTCTTCAGTCAGCTTGCACATCTCCTGAGCTGGGAAGATACAAAAATTGTATTTCAGGCAAGAGAGGAACACAAACCATTTGTGCTTCCTGTTCCCTCTGTATCAATGTGACATCTGAAGCTGCTTTCATTGTCTGCCCTGTGGGCAGGCAAGCAGGCTCTGAATGAGCACTCCTGGCTTGCACCCATATTGATCCCCAAATGGGTATGCCCTTCACAAAAGTCCCACCTGTACCCATCTACTTGTCCTTTCCTGCTGGCTTATTTCAGAGGAGACATTTGAAATAACATCACTTTGGATCATCTCTTTTCTACTTGGGGGGACTGGAGAGGTGAAAGGTTTTGTTTTGGGTGAATATTTTAAGTTGTGTGCAAGGAAAGAAGAACAGTAGTGTACAGTATTAAAATAAAATGAACTTTGACATGATTCCTGCTTTTGTATTTTTAACTTTAAAAAGAGTCTGGCCTGGGATACTTATATGAGGGCTCTTGTATTATAGGATACTGACTTCCTGTCATTGCCCTGTGAGTTTGTGTGATTTAGGAAACTGTGGAGCATTGCAAGTTCTTTCTCTCTGATTCTTGACCTACCACAATGTGTAGATTTCCATTTCTCACAATCCTTTTGAGAGTAAGCATGTCATCCATGCATGATTGTATGTCGAGTGTACCCTCAAACCTGATGCCATGGGAAAAGACTATTAATCATTCATGAATCACTCTTGGGCATGGATGCTGTGAGATGAATCCCACGCCACAATTCTCTGAAAGAGGTGAAGTCTGAGAAGCAATGTTTTTTCCAATAAGAGGTCCATAGCCAAAGTATTTCTGGACAGGGAACACTACCCAGTCATCATTTCTGCTAATTTATTTCCATTCTCCTGACCATTGCTTCTTGGACCTTTGTTCTGGCCCAAGGAGCAAACAATTATGTAAATGAAACCAGCAGTTTCTAACTTTGGTATGGTGAGCTGCTCTTTTTTGGGGCTTCTCCCCCTACTCCACCCCAATCTGAATGTAACAAGCAGGCACCATATCACACAGGTTTCCAGTCAGTCATAGCTATCACCTTCTGATGCAATTGTTAGCATCCCTGCATACAGTGGCTGGATTTCTGTTGGTTAAACTTGAGCACAGTAGACCTATTGAAACCATTGTTGAATGGTAAGTCAACATATAGATAAATCCAATTCATCCAGTGGGTTTACTCTGATTAGGAGTAACAGTAAGATTCTGTCCATGTGTGTGAGAAAGTAAAGGAGCTTTTGAGACAGGAAGCCAACAGAAACAGGCCTAATATGAAACAATCCAGTGCAGGATCATTTGATTCATCCAGAAAGGCCATAATCCTTTCCCTCATTCTATCACCTTACTCAAAGCTCTTAATTGGTAGGCTGAAGAAAGTTTCATCTTTTCTGGAGTAATGATTTGGGAGTGGTTTCATCCACTGAGGTGAATTGATTCCAGAAACTTATGTCTGAAAGCTTGTCCTCATCTTGCTGTGGAAAAGAACTCAGAGTGGATCATAGGACAGAGGGGACCAAGAAGCTGAATTGTAGGGGTCTGATTTTAAGAACATGTATGCTGTATTCTTGTCCATTTTTGGAGGGGAGTATCAGGGCTCACCTTGCCATTAGGAGAGTGGTGTGAGAATCCCAGATGATAGGGGGTAGAGACAAGAAGGAGAAATGGCAAAGTGATGGTCAGAGCTATGTATACCATACTGTGTGCTCCATACCTCTAAACCAGGGGTAGGCAACCTTTTTGAGCCGGGGGCCGGGTTGCTGTCCCTCAGACAATTGGGGGGCTGAAGCACCAAAAATAAATAAATAAATAAATAAATAAATAAATAAATAAATATTTTTTTAAAAAAATAAATAAATAATATATACATGCACACTCTCTCAGCCCCAGAAAAGCCATGGCAAAACCCCTGTGGAGATTTTGCCAAGAAAAACCCAAGAACAAGTAATAACAACAATAATCAATATCATCACAGCGGGCGGCAGCGGCAGTGGCAGGACCGGCCTGGGGCCAGTCCAAAGTCCTCGGGGGGCCTCATCCGGCCCCCGGGCCTTAGGTTGCCTACCCCTGCTCTAAACCCAGCTGATTGCCCTCAAGTCTTGTGGAGGATGCTATCCTGTCAGCTGTGTTGAAGATTTATTTTGTCAATCTTGTTCAGTTTATCTGCATAGAATGGGAGTGGGTGCCATTGTTTTCCCTTTGGTTGACCCTTCAAAATGTGGCTTTGGAGGCTGGAAAAAGTTAACTGTGAGTAACCCCAGTTTTGGAGGTTTGCTTTAAAGAAAATTAGATACAATTATGTGAGAATTAGGAATCATGAAGTCACTACCAGTTCTGGGAGGAGAATGAGATCCAATAGACAGTGGGGATGTGGTAGCTTGAAATTCTTTCTTCTCCTCCTCTGCCAAACCCCAGAACCTTTTGGTCTTACGTTTGCTGTGCCACAGTCTTTGCTCTTGCTCACTTGCCCACTCTCACTAATGTGCTACTCCAGTGTCACTGGAATTTTTACATCAAATTTGGCTTCTTTTCATGAACCAGAACAGTTTGCAAGATAAGGAAGTACAGTGGAACTTGGATAATTCGAACCCCAAGAGACCAGTAAAAAAATTTGAATTATCCAAAATTCGAATTATCCAAAAAACGGGATACTGTATTGCAAAATTTAAATATAGTACACATACATTTTTACTCAAAGAAATTATAATGAAAATGACAAGCTGTATATAAATCAATATGTTATAACTATAGTAAGGAATTCAGAGCTTATACATAAATAGTTCATATTCTTTTGAATATACAGTACAGTATTAACTACACTAATAAATCAGAAGGTATAGATACGTTTTACATTTTCAGTGTGTTTCAAAAAAGTCCAAAATCTTCGCTTGTTTTCTGTTGTTAAGTCTCTCAGTTTTAACAAAAGAGTCAACTATAATAATAATAATAATAATAATAATAATAATAATAATAATAATAATTTTTATTTATATCCCGCCCCTCTGCTAGGCAATCGGGGCGGCGTACAGCATTTTCAAACAACAAAGCAGATAAATCAAATTTGAATCCCATCCCTCCTTCCTATTCTAGGCCCGATGGTGCTGGGCCTAGTGTCTCTTCCCCAGATGACACTGGATGGAATGGAGACGTAAAAATATAATCACTTATGTTGTTTTTGCTTTCTAAAAAAGTCTAAGGTGCTGATTATGTTTCACTGCTTTGGTAGCACTAATAATAGACATTTCTTCCGAAACTGATGCCTCAGTTTCAGATTTTTTTCTTTGTCCCCTTTTCTACCTCTTTTATGGCTGCAATTTTCTCAGCCAAAGTCAAAGTCTTGTATGTCTGCTTTGATGACGACATCATCAACTTCCTCCTCCTCCTGGCACTGGGGGGGGGGAGTTGCCTTGGAAAAACTTCAAATTATCCAATATATAATTCGAATTAACCATAATTTTTTAACATTGTTTTAATACAAGATTCTAGGGACCAGGGAAAATATTCAAATTAAAGAAGATTTCGAATGATAGAAGTTCGAATTATCCATGTTCCACTGTACTTTGTTACTCTTTGGCCATTGGTCTGTGGGGTCCCTCAGGGCTCAGTCCTGTCCTCTATGCTTTTTAACATCTACATGAAACCGCTGGGAGAGGTCATCTGGAGTTTTGGAGTAGGGTGTCACCTGTATGCTGATGATACCCAGCTCTATCTCTCCTTTCTACCTAATTCCGAGGAAGCTGTTTCTATTCTTAACCGGTGTCTGGTTGTTGTAATGGACTGGATGAGGGCAAACAAATTGAAGCTTAATCCGGACAAGACAGAGGTGCTCCTGGTCAGTCAAAAGACAGATCTGGGAATAGGGATTCAGCTTATGTTAGATGGGGTAACACTCCCCCTGGAAACTCAGGTTTGTAGTTTGGGGGTACTTCTGGACTCAGCACTGAGCCTGGAAGTCCAGGTATTAGCGGTGACCAGGAGTGCCTTTGCACAGCTAAAACTTGTGCACTAACTGCCCCAGTTCCTGGAGAAGTCAGATCTGGCCATGGTGGTACATGCCTTGGTTACATTCCATTTGGATTATTGTAATGTGCTCTACATAGAGCTGCCTTTGAAAAGTGCTCAGAAACTTGAACTGGCCCAAAGAGCTGCAGCCAGGTTGTTAACTGGAGCTGACTACAGGGAGCATACAACTCCTTTGTTACAACAGCTCCATTGACTGCCAGTCCATTTCCGGGCACAATTCAAAGTGCTGGTTTTGACCTATAAGGTCCTATATGGCTTGGGTCCAGGCTATTTGAAGGACCATATCTCCCAGTATGAGCCCCCCAGAGTATCGAGGTCATCAAGAGAGGCCCTTCTCTCTGTTCCACTACCTTCTCAGGTGTGTTTGGTAGAAACAAGAGAAAGGGCCTTCTCAGTGGCTGCTCCCAAGCTCTGGAACTCCCTCCTTAGGAAGCCAGGATGGCTCCATCCCTGCTGTTCTTCCGGTGGCAGGTAAAGACGTTTTTATGCTGCCAGGCCTTTGCATGACATGGATGCTGTTTTTGTTTTAAAGAGTTTTAAACTTTAAATTTTAATAATGTAATGTTTTTAATTGTTTGTTTGTATTTTAATGTTTTCTACTTTTTTAACTTGGACTGTTTTAGATTTGTTAGCCGCCTTGAGTCCCTGTGTTGGGAGGAAAGTGGGATATAAATAAACATAAACATAAACATAAACATAAACATAATAATAATAATAATACAGTTCTGAGCTCCTTCCCTCCAAACTAATTGGGGCCAACTGAGGCACTCCAAAGGTTGTTTGACTGCGATTTCCACCAGTCACAGTAAACATAGCCAATGGTGAGGGATATAGAAAGTTGCAGTCCAACAACATCTAGAAGACCACAAGTTGTCTATCCCAAGTCTAATTTTTCCAAATATATCAAATCAAAGGAAGAGGAGTATGTAATGTATTGTTTTTCTTTATGCATTGGAGGAATCAGGAGAGGAACATGCCTCTGGAATTAATTATCAGAATTTATGCTTGGCTTCGGACATTCAGATTTTCGTCATTCATTCATAGCCATCATATACTAACCACTGGAATTTTTTATCAGGAATAACTGGCTGGGTTTGTGTTGTGTGGCTTTTTAAAGGAACTGTTCATTAATCTGGTTCATTATCTGAACTGTACGTGAGCCAGGTGACCTCTAGGGAAAGTATTTTATGAACTGCTGATTCCAAGTTTTATGAGTATTCTCACAGCATTGCAGATGAGGCCTTCTCCTTTTTGAATGGCCTTATCATCAGAACTTGGAAAAGTTATTTTTGGACTATGACCCCCACCCCCAAACTCATGCTGCTTGAGGGATTCTGGAAGCTGTAGAAAAAAAACCCAACATTTTGAAGCTTTGATAATCAACTAGGAAGGAAGAAAAAGTGATCTAAGGAAAAGCTTGCTGCAACTAGACCTCTATAGAACCATTAGGCTCTTGGCAGGAAAAGTAGAAAATGTGAATTTTTAGGATGATTTGTTTTGCTGGCTGGAGATGTTGCTGCTCAGTGGGCATCAAGAAAATGTCTGTGGAAGGCATAGGGGAAAAAATATGGGCAAGAACATTAAAAGATGGTTGTGAGAGAAGAATACAAAGGGAGCCAGCAACAGAGCCCCAGAGCAGAGAGATCAAGGAGAACAAAGTGACATTTTAAAAAAAAAGCATACACACATTCGGAACAAGGTGATGGAGAACTTTAAAAACTGAACTTACACATAGACAAAGAAAGCTGGGACAAAAACAGAAGAAAATATTCTTCTGGTGCTTTGATGTAAAAAAAACCCTTACATAGTGTTTGTTATACAGGAGAGAGTGGTTCTTTTTTACTTATTTCTGGGTTATTTCACACTGCATTTATACCACCATGATTCCACTTTAATTGTAATGTTCATTCTGTTGAATATTGGGATTTGCGGTTTAGGGAAGGTTATGCAGAATTCTGAGCCAAAGGTTCTAGTGCCTCACTGAATGAGAAACCCCAAGATTCAGCCACAGCAGTTAAGTTGAAACCATAGAGAGATAACTGTAGTCTGAAAGACCCTCTGACTGGGAAAGGATCTTGTTACAAAAATCCCATTTTTTACTGTTGTTTACACCAACTGTGCTTAGGGATGAAAAACAAAAACAAACATAGTGACTGTGACTGTGAAGGCACCAGTTGGATCTTTTGTTTCCGACTCTGGTATTTCCTTTGAATGGAAAATATGGGGGAGGAAGACATAGACTAGGAAGTGCCACATACCAGACATTTAGAAAAAGAAATCTACCATTCCCTGTTAGAGCATGGGAAATCTTTAATGGGGACTCCAAATATCTTTGCAGTTTCAAGTACAGTAGTTTCTTTGTCATCACATTAAAAACAATTAAATTCATTTTGTCTCAGTTTTCAGGGTTTTAGAAGGGATAGGTTCTCCCAATGCACTTTCAGAAGGCAGAGATATTATCTTTTTGCTCAAGTTATCTGTTCCAGACTGTTCAGGTATATGTCTACAGTAAAGCATCTTCCTCTCTTCCAATATGGCAGAGGCTCTAATTTTCAAGAATGTAGAGTAGAGCCAAGATAACATTACATTCAATAAAAATATGAAAGAAGGGAATCTGAAACACTGAAAATGTTGTAATTGGTCATTTCAAAGAATTGTCAGGATGAGAAGCCTGGAAGAGATTGTAGCCCCCCCCCCCCCCAGCCTCTGATCTCATTTTGTAGTCTCTGGGTAGATGTGGAACTGGAATGGATTTGAACTACTGCAATTTTCTAGCATTGATCTAGGATCTGTTCTAAAAAACGGTTGTGTGCTCTCTGTCAGCAACAGCAGCCAAGAGGGATCACGGGGTGAGCAGATACAAAAGAAAAGCTTACTTGTCAAACTGTGTGTCTGTGCCTTCAAGTGGCCTGTTGACTTATGCCCCATGAATACTCAAAGGAGGTCTTGCCAATTCCTTCCTCTGAAATATTTTCGTTTATTTGTATAGCGCCATAAATGTACATCACCCTTTACCAGTTATTATTAAATATAGCCTACAGCACCTGGCATTTGATGGCAGTCTCCCATCCAAGTACTAACCAGGACCAACCCTGCTTGTTTGCCAAAATCCCACTTTCTGCTCAACTGTTAAAAGATGTAAGAGCCCTGCCCTCCTAAGCATATGGCCACCCTCAACAGAGTACTCAGACTGAAAAGCCAAACTAGAGGCAGCATTAGTATAAGGTCAGATGGGAGAACACTGGCTCTTTCAGCCACCTGCTTCTGTGGGAACTCTGGTGACTGACAGCAGCACCAATGCTGCAGAAGATGAAGCTTAGATCCCTTTACTTACAGGGAATCCTGGAAATATACATTTCTGTGCTCCACAGGAAGAGAATGCATCCTCCTGGATCATTAGAACTGCTATGGGATGCTTAATGTAAAGGTTCATCCCAGTTATATATACTTCATCCCAGTTGTCCTAAGTATTTGTAACTGTGTTTATGGTCTCTA
Source organism: Phrynosoma platyrhinos (assembly GCA_020142125.1). Classification (NCBI taxonomy): domain Eukaryota; kingdom Metazoa; phylum Chordata; class Lepidosauria; order Squamata; family Phrynosomatidae; genus Phrynosoma; species Phrynosoma platyrhinos. The sequence goes on from CM034703.1 coordinate 211,547,753, forward strand.
GAAAGAACAACACTTGTTCCTGTGGGCTGACAGGTTTTGTAAGCCTACTTATTTAAGAGACCCTGCCAGTTGGGTCATTTGCTGAAAGCAATGCTTAGTTCTCAGATCTCTGCTAGAGAGAGAGCTTGGACGCTTGTCTGGAAATGAGGTTTGGATCAGTCTGTTTTTTTACTTTCGTTATTGTCCCCTTACTACAGAGGTACTTGTTCCTCTTCTGATTCTGCTTCACCCTCCAATAGGACACACTCTCGCTCTGCTTTGGTGTGTCACTCCTTCCTAGATGCTAGAGACTGTTGACAGCATACTTCCATTTCCCAATCCCAATGCCCAGTCCTTGTGAATGGTACGGTCTCATGAAAATGAGGCCTAGTGTTTTCCCTGCTTCTCCACCTCCACATCCCTGCCTCCCCCTCTTTTAGTGGCTCTGTGGGTTTCTTGTCACAGAGCTTTAGAGGTGTGTGCCCTCTGGTTTATCCCAGCAGTAGTGACTATAGCTCTCCCCAGGGTCATGCTGTAAACGAAGAGCTTTGATCTCGGTTAGGCTCCTCTGAGTTGAATATTTCATCATGGAGGAATCTAGGCTGCAGCTCCTGTGATAGTGAAATTAATGAGAGGAGGAGAGACTTGTAGGTGGCACTCATGAACAGCAGGAGCTGCAGTCTCAGCTAAGCTCCCCTCCTCTTTGTGGTTTCTGTTACTGTCCCCACCCACCATTCTCTTTCTTGCTCAATTCTAGTTTTGATATTCTCTACCTTCCACCCCTCTCACTCACTCCCCTCTTCCATTTTCCTATGGTTTCCCTTTTCTTTTCTAGTTCTCTCCCCCCCCACACACCTTGCCCAGCTTTCTCTAGAGAAACAGAGTCTCTTTTTTCTGCATGAGCCAGCTGCCCCCTCTCCATCCTCAAGGGCCCATGTCCCAATGGCCTCTGCAGTCTGTGAGGTAGAATGCCAATCCTCTCAGTGTATTTCTTATGGAGAGATTTTCTCTTACCTGGAGATGCCTTCTTTATGCTGATGGGGCCCCAGCAAACTGTGGGTCAGTCATACAGTTCAGCACTGTTTTAACATTTTGTGAGGGATGCCAGTCTACATTGCTCTTGCTTCCCATGCTGACTATCAAATGGGATCACACCTGTGTGAGGACGTGGACAAGGGCATAGTTGTCTTTTAGATGAAAAGTCCAAAGCCTTGGGTTCCTGGTTTAGTCCAATGCTCCTGGATGCTCTCTTTCCTCCAGGGCCAGGAGTGAATACAACAAGCCTTGACTCTCTGCTGCACATAGGATGCTCTTTTTCAGAAATGTGAGACTTAACTAGGTCTTTACATTTCTTGGGTTTGAGCTTTGAATGTAAAATTTGCATTGGATAGAAAGTATATTCAGTCTTAAAAGGTTTTTCTTTTTTCTTTCACTTTTCTATCATTCACAGCATTCAAAGGCAGCACCACTACAGACTAAAAGTTATTCTCGAGCATCACTTGTGAATATGCCCTTGCTTTGCTTCCTGATTTTTAACAGCAATACTGCATAAGAGATTAGCAGCTGTCCTTCCCTATCCTGAATACAGCTGCATCTTGGTAACAGGCATGTGATCCTCCCAGTGCAGTATTGCTTTGAGTTTGTTCCACCACACCCCAAAACGTCTGCATCTCAGTGCCAGTGGGTGAGCAAGAGCTGTTATAAGTGGCAGGAATCAGGCAGGCACAGTTTGCACTAACTCTGAAACATAATAAAATAATATTGGGAGAAGTAGCAAGAATGTTGGGACCAAGCTTGCTTTTTGCTTCTTTGTTATGACACTTTACCAATACAGGGCAAAGGCTTAACTGTAGTGTAAAGACATAGTACAGTGACTCACCCTCTCTCCATGTCTAGTACTATACAAAAGAATGAGGAGGCAAAGGGAAGGGGGAGTGGAATGAAGCCAGGCTTTGCAACTGAGACCTGCAGCCAGAGATATAGCAGTGGTGAACCACAGAGCAAAAACAGGAGGGGGAAACATAGCACTCCACTTTGCTAGGCGTGGAGACTGCGTGGAGGGTAAGAGACCAAAGACAGCAGAAAAACTGGGACCTTTGACCATTGTATTGCTTCTGTGCTGAAGGCAGTGATGGGGAAAGGGGGTACAGAACCAAGGTGTAATATGAAGAAGGCTTTGAGTACTTCATGGGAGACTCTAGCCTTGGACTAAAGAAGCTGAGATTCAGAGAGAATGGGAGAGGATAATTTGGTTTCCCAGAGCCCTCTGATGAATTATTTGCTGTTGGAATCGGGTTGCTGCAATCACTGCTGAGCCAACCTTCTGCCCGGAGCCATGCAATTGCAGTAATGCCTTGGCTGGAACAGTGTATCTGCCATGTTCCCAATCCTGCTTGCTCATGTGCTGAATAATGTGCATGAGGAGCTGGCTGCCACTCTCCTTTTGCTTAGCCAGGAAGGCTCAGGGACTGCAGGGTTGAAGAAAACTAAGCAGAGAATGGCTTTTGGATTGTTCTGATTGTCTTTATGGGCATTTACTCTGGCTGTGCTTAAGCTTGTACTGCTGACAGAGTCCCAAGGAAATGGTGCTTTATCCCATAGCACACATACCATACATGGCTATTGTATGGCTTCTTCTCCTTTGTCAAAGATGTCTGGCCTCCCCTCCTTTCAGGGAAGAAGGGTAGGATGCAAATGTAGAGGGTATATTGGAAAAAGATGGCCCCAAGAGGTGCTGCTACTGCTTCTGAACCTTGTTCTTGGCTCCAATCAGTCTCTAGAAAAAGTTTCTGTGGAGGGAACTGAATCCTTGTCCAGTTGCTGCTGTGGGGGGATTTGTGCGGAGAGGGGATACTAGTGCTACACATTTTGGCACTCTTCTTTTCTCTGTGAGGGAGTGAAATGGAAGAAGTACTCAGGGGGCTCTGCTGAGATTTCAGGTGGGAATAAATCTTAGTGTAGTGCTATTTTCTTCTTGTTCTTGTTCTGAAATACACTTGGTTTTCAGCCAGAGCTTGGGAAGGTGACCTTTTTGGTCTATAAGTTACTTTTTTGGACTACATGACTGTGATATTCTGGGAGTTGTATTCCAAAAAGGTAACTTCCCCAAGCTCTGTTTACAGCTCAGCATTGCTCCAAAGCAGAACAAATATGAATCATTGGTCCATCAGGAGCAAAAATAATCCATTCTACAGAGGAAACCTATTACAAAACCACAGTAATGGAATCTCCCATGGTCTGTGGTTTATCTTCCAGCTTCCAACAAACTTTGGTTTTAAGGACAGTTTGAACAGAATGGGGTTTCCTCTGAGGATCTTTTGCCCAATATCTGCAGGTGTTCCTACTGTTTGCAAATCTGTGCCTCCTATAATTCTTCCATTTTCAAGAGAAGGATTTAATGCTCATTTTTAAGCCGGGAAGGGGGATATTTTATATTCAATTTGTGACCCTCTGAGTCAACCTGGTGTAGTGGTATGAGTGTTGACTGAGGACTCTAGGAGACAAGGGTTCCAATCCCCACTCAGCCATGGAAACCCACTGGGTGACCTTGGGCAAGTCACACACTCTCAGCCTCAGAGGGAGGCAAAGGCAAATCCTCTCTGAACAAATCTTGCCAAGAAAGCCCCATGATAGGGTGGATTTAGGGTTGCCTTAAGTTGGAAATGACCTGAAGGCAGAACAACAACTGTGGCCATCTAGACCTGAGTCAAAACAGCTCCATTCCTTTTCCTGACCAATTGCACCCCTGCACATCTCACATAGGATTAGACATCATTGAATTCTGAGTGTAAGAACTGAGTTTCTGAATCAAACCAAAAAGGTCCATAGCTTTCCATTTCCATCACCTGTGAACCAGATACCTCCAGATGCCCACAACTAGCATTGAAGTGATCTTTCCCTGTAGTCTACCTGTCTCCTAGCATCTGGTACTTAAACATAGCTCTCTCTGGACATGGAGATTCAATTTAGTGACTATGGTAAAAAGACACAATCTGTGATTTTCTCAGACTCATTTTCAGTATCTTCCTTGTGACATTTGTTTGCGCCAGTTGAACTTCTGGGGTGATTTGCTCATGTAATATTGCAACCTTTTTCTCTGTGGTCCTTTTAAGGACTGAGTAACATTCAGGGAAGGGGAGGAGGCGGAAGCGGGAGAAGAGAGCTGCTTTGCAGTGAGACGCTGTAGGGTCCTGCTGTATTGATTAAACTCCTGGGACTGCTGCCAGTTGCCTCTAGGATTAAATCGATACAGTTTGCAAAAGTAAAAGCTTCTCCTCGCTGGAGACATAAAATATTGGAGTTTATTTTTTTTTAATGATAAAACTTACAGGCGGGTGACTCTTCCCGCTACCCTGCCAGAAATTAGGGTTAATTGGGATCTGAGAATGGGTATAGGGGTGCATCAGCAAAGTAACAATAACATTTAACCCTGGAGGGTTAAATAGGCAGCTTACAGAACCACAGGGCAATACAGGAAGAGAGTCAAATTGCCCTCTGAAGATCATCTGTATTGGCATGCCAAGGTATACAAGTGTTGCCCATTATATGGGAAGGACAGATTTCTAAGGTATCTTGTCAGTTAGACCTAGTGGTAATAAAATCATTCTGTGCCAGGATCTCTAACAGTACAACTTGCTGCTAACTTCGATCTCTTCGTCCCAATTAACCTAATACTGTTGAATTAGCTTTCATTCCTGCTGCCTGGGCATCTTTCTGGAATCTGTTTTGTTCTGTTGGTCTTAGGGGAACTTAGTCCAGGTAATGATGATTTATAGGCATGGAATGTGTTCAGACACACACTGAAGAACCCTTGTGTGGTTCCCTCATGCTGCCCCCACTGTTTTTGGGTATAAGGTGGAGAAAATGTAAATTTTAACACAGATGATACTTTAGAGTATTCAGTAGTACACTAATAATATTCCCAGGAGCAGAGTTTTATTTCTTTCTTTTCCTATTACGTGCCATCGTTCCCTCTGGCTAGTCAAAGATTCAGGTGACTTCAAACATTTAAGACAAGGGAAGCACTATATGAAGTATACCTAAAGTTTGCTGCTGTGAGAGTGGGAGACCCAAAATGTGGTTGCTTTGTCTCAATTCTTGTGGCAACAGAAACTGCCCAGTGCTTTGCTTTGTGTTGCCATTTGAATTACTACTGCTTTACATTTCTTGCCACAGACCCAGAGAATTATGAGGTGTAGAAAATCTGTAGAGTTTATTTCATGCTACATGTATTCTGTATTTAAATAATACAGACACATAAAGGTAAATTGGGAAGATTATAATTTAAGGAATGGTATACTGGATCTGAAATCTAGCTCAGTATTGATGTCAGCAGCACACTGGTGCCTTTCCTGGCCCTACCCAGACATGTGAAGGATTGAAGGGGGGGGAGAGGAGGGACTCTTCCACTGAGCCATACGTCTTCCACATGGTGTGTGTGAGTGTGTATAAATAAATAAATGTAGAAGCAAAACAAGATATGTCCAGTGAGATGTACAAACAGAGTTCCACCTCCTTTTTTAAAAAAATAAAATAAAATAAAAATAAAAATACCAGCCACAGTGGATAAAGTGATGGTTGGGGTTCAGATTTGGATCCTGATCGTGGAACAAGAAGGGTTACTATTTTTTTCTCCCTCTTGCTGTTTCCCCAATTAAACTGTTATTTTCTCTCTAGTAATAGCATACAATTGTCACAGTATTTATTTTTATGTTTAGCACTAAGGGGCAAATTATGTTTTGTTGTTATCTGCCACCAAGTCAGCTTTGACTACGGCAACACTAAGAGACTTCCGTGAGACCCTGCTATTAACAGATATGCTCTGGTCTTGCAGACTCAGGATCATGGCTTCCTTGATCAAATCAATCTATCTGTAATGCAGTCTTCCTCTTGTTGTACTACCTTCCACTATGCTGAGCATTATCGTCTTTTTCAGTGACTCATGTCATCTCATAATATGTTCAAAATATGACAGCTTCAGTTGAGTCATCTTGGCTTCTAGGGAGACTTCAGGCTTAATTTGCTCTAGGACCCATTTGGGGGGGGCATTTTTTTGGCAGTCCACAGTATCCTCGGACCCTTCCTCCAGAAACACATTTCAAATTAGTTAATTTTCTTTCTATCAGCTTTCTTCACTGTCCAGCTTTCACAATCATACATAGAAGCTGAAAATACTATGACATGGATGATTCTGACGTTGCTATTTAATGATACATCTTTGAACTTAAGGATCTTATCTAGTTCTTTCTTAGCTGTCTTTCAGGATTTTTATTGGTTAGGTGACATTAGAGTAAAGGGTTCAGCATTCCTCTCAAGTGGCATAATCCCAGTCCATATTCCCCATTCTTTTGAATGTTCATAATAGTTTCAAACACCATGGGTGGGAAAAATGTATCACCCTAATGATGTTGGACTGCAGGTTCCTTAGACCTAGTCAGCATAGCTAGTGGTGAAGAATCCTGGGAACTGTAGTCCAGTAACATTGGGACAGTTACACCTTCCCCATCCCGGCTTAGACCACTGGTTCAATGCAATGTACTGTGAATGGCAGCAGTTCAGCATGAAGGTCTTTTCTTCTCATGTTATCCAGTATCTTTGAGAGTTCAGAAATCTAATCAGTCAGTTTCTCTTTCCAAAGCATTTGTGCTCCAACTACAAGCTATTGCATCAAAAGCACACAAAGCAATCAACTATGTGGTACCAAGGGGACTATCTTAAAGCCACCTTCTCCCTCCTGCATGCATTCTTAAATTATATATTGAGCTCCAGGTAAGAATAATGTAAGATAGGGTTCATCTCAATTTCTGACCCAGAGCTATTGTCAAGTAAGAGATGACAGTTCCACAAAAGGAAAGATCCAGCAGAGTAGTGAATATATTTTATAGGAGAATCCAAAGGAATAGTTAGTATTTTACAGTTTAGCTGAATGGACTCAATGCTTTTTCAACTTGATATGAATTAGGAAGCTTGTGAACATTTAAAAGTCAATGTAGGAGAGGTAAAAACAAATTGCACCTTGTGGCACTTTCAAGACTTAGACCTGAATCCTGTTGGTCATATCAGTTAAAGCAAAGCCATTGAATTGTGAGTTTATGTAAATTTCTTTGCCAGTTTCAACTGTGGTTACTTGCAGACTGAAGCTATGTGGGAGGGAGGGCATTGAGGGCAAATAAGAATTCTTCTCCCAGTGAAATGTTCCTTCAGTCCCCTAATTTCTGCAAAAAGTGAGGCATTGAAAATCATTCACACCTTGGATGTAGGGAAGGGAGAAATAGATATATGACTTGATTAGGAGGAAAAGATAGAAAGGAAAAATGAAAGGGAATGGAAGGGGAGAGAGAAAGGAACGAGGGAGAGGAAGAGAGAGAGAAGGGGAAGGTATAGTTGGTGGTATGAAGAAGGGAATAGCCGGGACAGTAAAATTGATGAGAGAATTTGAAGGATGCTATGAGAAAGGAGAAAGATGGAAGAAGGATGGAAGAAAATGAAAGTGAAGGATAAGAAGTTTATGTTGAGTAGGTACGAAAGTAATAGATAACAGTATGTAAGATTGTTTTGTTTAGGATTATGATATAGATAAAATATGATAACATCAGTTGAGAATGTTTTTTTAAAGTGTCTATTGTAACATGTTGTATGTAATTTTGAATTATTATTATTATTATTATTAAAAAGAAAATAATTCACACCTAAAACACATATTTCTTGTGCGTGCATTCCCTTGGCCACTTGGCCTTCCCTTTTTCTCTGGATGCCTAAATTATCTCTAAATGGTTAACTAAAACACTACTGATTGCAATGCTAGAAATTTGGGGACTGAAGGAAAATTTCATTGGGGCAGATTTTTTATTTGAGACCAGTGCCTTCATCCTCCCCCACTCAGTTATGGCCCTTCTAGTATTTTTTTTAAAATAGGTCCAGGGGGCCTGGAAATGCCTGGCCATTTGCATTTCCTGCAGCTTCTGGTAACATGACTGGCACTTTTTAGATCTACAAAGCCCATTTTTCTCCTATAAGTGGGGGGCAATCCTCTGAAATCCCTGGAGCAGGAATAACTAGAAGTGGACCATTCAGTCATATAATCTCTTCTCTTGCCTTATGTTTTATGCAGGAGAACCTGCCTCAGGTTTAATGTGGGCCTTATCATCTCCAGATATGACTGTGTACCTACTGTCTTGTTAACTTTATTTTGAGGTTAAAAACCTGGGTCAAGAGGTGACTATGCCTGCAGTTGTGAAGGAAATTGCCTTCATATGCTAGGATGATACAGAATGGTTTGCAAGTCTGAGTTTCTTCCTTCTTTCCCAAGTAGGAAATTCCAGCTAGGAATTATAAAGTAATACCTCTTCACATTTAAGTGAGGTACAGATCTGTATTAGAATGACTCCTTTAGAGCTCTCAAGCTTGTAATTTAAAATGCTTTAAAATTTTCTGCACTTTTGTGTTTTTCTAGTTATGGATTAGGCCAGTGAGTACAATTATAGTTCAGAGATAATGTAACTTAGCAGTTATATCATCTACAGCAGGGACCGACAACCTTTTTGAGACCTGGGCCGGTCTCCACTAGCCCAGGTCTCGGCTGGGCCAAGGAGGGGGGGGGAATGGTGGCGCGCACGCGCGTGTGCACCCTCCACTGACGCGCGCGGCCCCCCCACATGAGTCCCCTTACCGACCCAGGCGGACCCCTGCCGCCGCCTCCTCCGCCTCCAGCTCCGCTGCTGCGCCCACTTTTGTCAGCGTGGGATGCGGCCGGCATTTTGTTCTCCAAAATGCCGGCCGCATCGTGTTTGCGCATGCGCATGCGCAAACGCGCCGCCGCCGCCATTTTGGAGAACAAAATGCCGGCCACGGCGCGCGCGGTCGTGCGCCGACAAAATCAGGTGGCGGAGGTGCCACGGCGGCAGCGGCGGCAGGGGTCTGCCTGGGCCGGTAAGTACGGCGTCCTGGGCCGGAACCGGCCCGGGGGCCATAGGTTGCCGACCCCTGATCTACAGTATATAGCAATGCAGTGTGCTCAAAGCGGTTGATATACATTACTCCTTACAGTAACGTTGTGAGGCGAACTAGTATTATAAACAACATATTGTTGGAGGGAGAGGCATGAAGAGAGGGGGGATTGCTAAAGTGACTTAACAGCTTCTGTGAGATTTAAACTAGTGGATTTGGGGATAATGCTCTTTTCCACTCCAGTCTGCTAGCCTATCTTAGCAACAAGGTATGGAAAAATTACTTTTTGGACAACTACTCCAAGCTCTACCACCCCACCGAGCCTGGCCAGTTGTATGCTGGGAGAAAACATAACCTTTTGGCTTTGAAATAGTATTTTTTTAAAAAAAATGGAACTGGGAAAATTAGGTTCAAATCTCATTCTTATACGGCTTGCTTTGTGATGAAACTAACCATTTTCATCCATTGTCTGTAAAATAAGAACAACAATGACCTGTCTCATAGGGCTGGTACAAAGAGGAAGATCAAGACAAAATGCTCTAGAATGATTACACTTAATAAATTGCCAACAGTGGTAGGGGAAATCAGCAGAATTGTCTTTTGTTGTGTTAAAATGGGGCCCTTGCAGCCTGTAAAATGCAAGCACATGAGGGCTCTCCCTTCCTTGCATATGTTTAAACTATTTGTTGTTGTTGTTAACCACCTTCATGTCAGTCTTGACTCATGGTGATCCTGCAGATGAGACATCTCCAAGACTCCCTATCCTCCACCGCACTGCTTAGGTCCTGTAAATTCATACTTGTGACCTCTTTAATAGAGTCAATCCATCTAGCAGCATGCACCTCCCTCTTTTCTACTTCCCTCCACCTTTCCTAGAATTATTGTTTTTCCAATGAGTTGTGTGCCTTCTCACAATGTGGCCAAAGTACAGCAGCCTCAGTTTGATCATCTTGGCTTCCAGGGAGATTTCAGGGTTGATCTGTTCAAGGACCCATTTGTCCTTGTAGAGATCTCCCTGTTGTTCTTTTTGGCTTTGCACAGTATTCTCAGCACTCTTCTCCAGCACCACATTTCAAATGAGCTGATTTTGTTCTTATCCACTTTCTTAATTGTCCATCTCTCTATAGTAGTTCTTTATGGTGTGGATGGGGCTTCCATTTAATCACCCACAGTTTCATGCCTTCTCATGATGTGGCCAAAGTACAACAACCTCAACTTTATCATCTTGGCTTCCAGAGAGATTTCAGGCTTGATCTGTTCAAAGACTCATTTATTTGTCTTTTTGGCTGTCCACAGTATCCTCAGCACTCTTCTCCAGCACCACATCTCAAATGAATTGATTTGCTTTTTATCCACTTTCTTAATTGTCCATCTCTCTCTAGTGGTTCTTTACTGTATGGATGGGGCTCCATTTAATCACCCACAGGACAGCTTTTTTATAAAGTTAGATTTTTATTAATTATTTCTAGGTAACGTAACATATCCATACAACAATACACATTCCACACAAACGAAAATGAACATATACATACTTTTGAAAATTTACATATTCATCACTTACATAGATATGGAAATGTATCAACAGTAGTTAATATTTTTTTTAAAAAACCCTCCTGATTGCTAAAACAAAGCCTATAGAGATACTCTATTTTTTGTAAACCTTTTCTAAGAAAACATAAAAAGAGAAATTATGATTCATTTTCCTCACTTTTTTTTACATTCCAATCTTTCTGTGAATTTTTCTGGTACATATTCATCCCTCCCATTAATAATATAAATCAACTCTTCATTCAGTGAACCGCGTCATGGGAAACCATGCTTTATGAAGAGAGATTTAGGGAGCTGGTTGAAGAGGTTGACAGCAGATATAATATCCCTGTAAATATTTGAAGGGGTGCCATATTGAGGATGGAACAAGCTTGTTTTCTGCTGCTCTAGAGAACAGGACCCAGAACAATGGATGCAAACTACAGGAGAAGAGATTCCACCTAAATATTAGGAGGAACTTCCTGACAGTAAGAACAATTCAATAGTGGGACACTCTGCCTTGGAGAGTGGTGGACTTTCCTTTGGAGATTTTTAAACAGAGGCTGGGTGGCCATGGGTCTGGAGTGCTTTGTGACTGTGAGTTCCTGCATGGCAGAATGGGGTTGGACTGGATGGCCCTTGGAGGTCTCTTCCAACTCTATGATTTTAAGTCATCAAATCTTTATTTAAAGTAGTCCTGAAATGTATCCCAATCTTAAACGAATTTACTATTGGCGTTACTACCTTCAAGTAGGTAGAGGGTGTCATTTTGTCTGCTTCCTTCCCAAGTTTTTCCAATCCAGTTCTCCTCTTGTCTTGTCTGGCAGGCCTTGCTGTGGGCTTGTTCCTCCTGTGGTTGCCCCAGCGCGATCGATCCCCTCCCTTCTCTTCCTTGCTGCAGGGCTAGAAATGTGGCTGGGAGTCCAGGGTGCCTTGGGTTGCCAAGGCGAGGCGGAGGAGGAGCTGTCCAGCGTGCTGCCTATAGCCCCGTCCTTTCCCGCTGCGCTCGGCTCTTTGGCTCGGCCAGGTCCCAGGCCTCTTTCCGAAGCGCAGGCGAAGAAACGCAGTCCTTCCTCCTCCTGGCTCCAAATGGCTTGGCATCCTAAGCACGCAAGAGTCCCTAGCGCAGCCCAGGCTCCCTTTGCACGGCAGGTTGATACTATGGAGGTCTGGGATGTGTAGTTTTGCGAGACATTTAGCCGCCTCTGCCAGAGAGCTACAGTTCCCCAGAGAGCCATGGAGAGAGTTAACGTGGCGTCGACCGGGATTATTTATTTTTGTAGTGCGGATGCAGCCCCGGTCCAGAGCGGTGGTGAAAATGTGTGGCCGCCGGACTGCATCTCCCAGCATCCGCCAGCCTTGGCTAAGGCCAAACCAGAGGAAGGGCGAAGGGCCATGATGTTACGAGCAGAAGCTAGAAGGGAAACCCGCAAATTCCTTCTCCGTCTCTGGGAAGGGAGTGGGGGCTTCATG
>CM034703.1:211559777-211577032 GCA_020142125.1 Phrynosoma platyrhinos
GTTTTATGAGGCACCAGCACTTTTTGGCAGAGAAGGCTAAAGACCTTGTGAAATGACAAATTCCAGGATTCCATAGCATGGAGCTACAGTGCTTAAAGTAGTAGGGGCGGCGCAGGGCAGAGGGAGCAGGACTACCACCTGGGCCTGCTAAGGGCCCCAACGCTCCCAAGGCCGGCAGCAAGCGGCGCGGAGCGTCATGGTGCTGCTGGAGCAAGCAACAAGAGGCGGCGGGCCATGGCCGCGGAGGACTGTTTTTCCACCTGCAGTCCTGGAGCACAACCTGAGCGGCCTGAGCTGCCGCACCTGCGAGGCGGCCGGGAGGAGTGCCGGCGGATTTAAAACCCGCCGTTTCCCACCTTCCACTGGCACCAGGCAGCGGGTGGCGGCGGTCTATGGCCGCGGAGGACTGCTTTGCCATCCGCAGTCCTTGGAGTACTATAATGATATGAAATTTTCGTATTTTTAAATTTGTATATTTTTTATTATTGCTATTGATTTTATTGTTGTTATTGATTCTGTGATTTATTGTTTGTAATTTTGCAATGCTGTGCGCCGCCCCGATTGCTTGGCAGAGGGTTGGGATACAAATAAAAATTATTATTATTATATTATTATTAAGCTGCATTATCTCTAGAGTGTAGAAGCACCCTCTGCTGTGTTTTTGCCAGTTCCGTCCTCTGAAATCTAGCCTACGGTACCTGGTATTCATAGGTGGTCTGTCTCTCATCCAAGTACTAACCAGGCCTGACATAGTTTAGCTTCCAAGATCAGATAGGATCTTGACAGCTTATGGGTGTTACTTAAAAAGTGGGAGGGGGAAACTACCCATATTTAAAATAAAGGAGGAATTTTCATGTGTGTCTGTGTGTGTATGCATGTGCACATGTGTGTGAGTCCAGGCCTACTTTAATTCCCCATCTTCATGGCTGTAAGTATTCCTTCGATGTGTAATGTCTAAGAGATAGGCCTTCTGCACATGCCCAGGAACATTCTTTGCTGAGAACCCTTCATGTACATGCTTCTGTGTGTATGCACAGATGTGTCAGGGTGAACTGGAATTCCAAGCCCTAACACCAATTTCTGAATGTAAAATATTTCCAATTTGAAATGTTCTATCAGTTTTTTATATAATTCAAACATTGGGTCCTTTGCATTTATTGGCAATTTGGTGTCTTGATGCAGCTTTGAAAACCTTTCAAAATTCTACCACTTTATGTAATGAATACTGGAATAACTGAGAACTTACTGAAATGCCAAAATCTTGAACTACTGCTTATGGATTCCTAGAATGAAAGGGTGGTGCATTAAATTCCAAATTGTAATTATGCCAACTTCTACTAAAATTTTAGGAATATCTACACTTTTGAAAAAGAAACAAACCTGTAATGGTAGCAGGGCTTCATAGATTATCCCTTTTCACATCTGCAAGCCTTTCAGTGAGATCCTCCCCTTTCAAAAATTGTTGAGCCTGATGAAATCACACCTTGTGCCTAGCTTGAACATTTAAGAGTATGCATGGTTGTTGTTGTTTTAATACAGGGTGAGGAGAGGTTTTTATTGTGGTTGTTTTAAATGTGGGGCAGGATGCACAGCTCTATATCTGACATTGAATTGCAAAGAAAGCTGCTTATTTTAAGAGCATTTGTTGGGCTAACTGTAAAGCTGCAGCACAACCAGTGATCTAGGTGCTCCCAAAGAAGGTCTGACACAGGAGGGAAGGGACAAATCTCTCCCCTGTTCTGCCTAACTGTTGCTGCTGGTAGGCACCAGCTAACTTTCCATCATTGTCCCCACACAGAGGAGATTAGGTAAGGCCACTTCCGCAGTATATCTGTACTGCTCTGTCAGGCTCCAGATATGTTTGGATCTAAATGAGATGTTTCCTTGGAGGATGAGTAGAAGTCCAGGATCTCCTAGCTTTACCATCAACCTCAATGAGCCAAAAATTCCTATGGAACCTGAAGCTCCTTCCAGCCATGACACCAATGGATTCCCTACAGGTTGCCCAGACTCAAGCCAGATCCCAGACTCAAGCCAGATCCAGCATTCCCTTCCATGGGAGCAGGTGGGGATGATAAGCCAAGAGCCAGAACTACTAACAGGCACCAGGGTCACCATCAGGCTACCTAATGAGCATGTCCCAGTGAGGCCATTCTTTACATTTGACTATTTGGGAGGAGGGGAGACTTAGGTAAGCACCTGCCCAAATCAGGGCCTTACAGGAAAGTGAAACTATGGGCCTTTGCAGACTGCCAGAAATAGTGCACTTTAAATTGAGGCACTGCCCTGGCTCAGTGCTAGGGAATCATGGGAATTGTATTTTTTTCTGAGACATTGAGCCTTCTCTGTCAGAGAGCTCTGGTGCCACAATAAAATACAGTTCCCATGATTCCCTAGCACTGAGCCAGGGCAGTGCCTCAATTTAAAATGCACTATTTCTGGCAGTCTGCAAAGGCCTTGTGTGCTCTATTAAATGCCTATCATGAAGCTGAAAGTTACTCTCTCTGGTTCCTTCCAAGTTTACTCATATGTAAACAATATAGATTACACCTAGTGGACCCAGATATTGTAGACAGAGGAGTTTTAATCTTTGCCTTCCATCTACTTTAAAAAAAATCTTAAATAGGCAAACTCCTGTGGGGTGGAAGAGAGAAGGGAAAGAGAAAAAAGCAAGGAATTGGTGAGGCCTACAACTCCTATATAAATCTCTGAGTCTGAGCCAGGCAGTTGCTGATACAACAGCTCAGTTGAGGCTCCAAAACCCCCTTCATGTGCCAAAGTGAGGAAAAGGTATGATACAGTTAGAGATCCGAAGTATATGGTACAAGACCAACATGGGTATGGCAGCATTAGGTAGCAATATCTTCATTCCAAAAAGGATCGTGGCTCATCCTTTGTCTAGCACAGTGTTACACATCCAAGAAAGAAGTGTTAAGGAATTATGCTGCATCCAGCACATAGACACATATAAATGATGTGCATGGTCTGCAACCAAATGTGAATACTGAAATGTTTTAGCCACAAATATGCAGCCCACACACACATCTAATAAGATACCACAGATGCTGCTTCATACTTATGGTGTACAGATGGGTCACATCAAGGGAAATGGATCTCCAGACACCAAGGGTGGAATTGACATATTGAGTAATCTGACAGGTTTGTGGACAGGATTTCAACTATATCCTTTGTCTTTGCATTAGGCCAGTGCTACCCAAAGTGGTGGTCCGTGGACCATGGTCTATGAATCATCAGCTGCCAATCACTGGCTTCCTGGAAAGAAAGAAACAAATGTAACCAATGGACACAGCTGTATTACTGGGGGAAAACTGCAGGTCCCCCACATTAGATTACTTGAGATGCCCTATCATAGGCTATACTTGTGCTCTAGTGAATTGAATCACATTCATGCATTTTTACAAAGTGCACTAGAACTAGGCATATACTCTAAGATGAATGCTGTGATCAGACACAGCACTGCTCCTGCGCTATATTAGCACGGGAAACAGAAGCCGACAGCATTTTTGTTGCCAACTGTAAGAAAAACACTGTGGAAATGAACTTTATAACGTGGAGAACATGGTAACAACAGAAAGCACAGAAGAGGAAGACCCAGTGAGGAAGGACACTGATCCCCTGCAAAAGAAAAAAGACAAAAAAAAGGACATGGGGAGATGTTTAATCCATACTTCCAGATTTCCAAAAGGCTTCCTGCAAGGTGCAGAAGTATCCACTAAGTACCTGCAGAAGCTTGACAAGGAGAGCCAAAGAGAAAATTTTGACAGAAGGTTTTTGACAGAAAAAGGTGCCCCCCCATACTGAGATGAAGACAATTGTATTCTCTTCACTTAGCACTTACTTAAGTAGAGAGTCACCTGCTTTCCTGGTAAACTAGTTAACATCACTGCTAAAAGGAGCTGTTTTTTCCTCTTCAGGAAGACATCCAGCCAACACTTGCAAAGTCCCCCTGCAGAGGCAGCAAAAGGAAGTAACAACATAGGAGTAGTAGGACATCATGTAATGCCCCAAACCTTTTTATGATGCTGGAGCATGTTCTTTATCCTTCAGAAGAGTCTGATAAAAATTCTGAACAGATACTGAATAGTCTGTTTCTCTGTCTTCACTGTAGCTGTGAAGGCTGGATACTTATCGTACTCCACAACTCTGATTTAACACTCTAACAATGGCAGGAGAGTGGCAATAGGTAAACAGCTCAGGGACTCACCACAGGGAAAGGTTCAGTATTTCTCCTGCGAAAGTCATCTTCTTTTCACAGGTCTTGTAACTGATAATTTCTATGTGTTGCATACCTTTAACCCTGCTTTGTTACAGCATTTGAGAACTTAATGTTGTATGAAACTGTATTTTTGTTTATTGTTTTATTGGGAGCCACCTGGGAAGTATTTCTATACTGAAAAGAGGGATACAGTCATATATAATAAATGATGTCACATGGCTAACAAATTAGTGCCATTTGCCATTATTTCCACCTTCTTGAGAATAATCACTCAAAAAAATTGCAGTTCATTGTGGGAAGCTGCTTTTGAAGTGGCTGCACTGCAATATTTCCTGGTAATGGTCATAGGGTAGAATGGGAGGTTCCATTGCAAAGGATGCACAGTGAACCTATATTATGTGATATGTTGGTAGGGCTCTCTGGTATGCATGAGAGCTGTCTCCTATTCCATTTTATTTTTGCATGGACTAGCAAGAGAGAAGGGATGGCGGTACCAAATCTGACTCCTGCTCATTGTAGATAGGTCTACACAGATTGAATGCCTTCCCACAGCTAGCTGTCAAGAAAATCCAGTTTTTTTTTAATTTGCAGAAATAAAACAGAATGAGCCTGTAGTAAGAATAGGAGTCTGAAGGCTGATGCAGATGGCCCGTAAGGGGTGTCTCTGTGCCACCCCTGGGAGCGGCAGATCGGGGCTGCAGCAACCACACACCGTGGCCCCAATCCCCCTTTTTTGCCACCCCGAAAGAGTGGGCAAATGCTGCTCCTTTTTGGGGCAACAAAAAGCCGCCCTTAAAGCTGCTGCCACGGTGGCTCTTTTGCACCCTTTTGCCGCAGACCCTTTGATTGCCCAGCCCCAACTCCACCCCCAGGCCAGCCCAAAGTGCCAGTCTGCATCCCCCCTGAGTCCTGTTTGCAGCTCTGTTGCTGCTGGACTCTTGGAGTGGCACTGGGGCAATGGTTTTTCTCTTCTGTCACTCCTAAACTGCCTCTAAAGTTGATGCTGAAAAATGTTGAGGTCAGGGATGCATAACCCTCACATAATTGACACATTCCACTCAATGCAACTGTGAATATAAACCAGCTGCAAGTAACAGAAGCAGCCTGTCTCCATGGCTATTAAATGAGGAGTTCTTAATCAATGGTATCTGTCTTTATAGGTGTCCAAGCACATGCTTTTGCAAGCAGAGAAAATGTCAGCCTGATTGTGTGACCAGAAGTTACTCTTCATATTTAAGTCAAATGAAATAAGTACAGAGGTGTGCCATATGTTGGTGCAGCCATTCCTTCAGACATTGTCCATGTTTGTATGAACAACACTGAAAAGGAAGATAGGTATCTCAAATCTAGAACTCCTGATTCATCCATTCATAACATTATTACTCCTGTTCACATGGTTTTCACCTCACAGATTAAATTACTGTAGAAAATTGAGCAAAAATTAATAATAATAATAATAATAATAATAATAATTTTATTTATATTCTGCCCCTCTGAGCTCAATCGGGGCGGCTCACAATTAAGGATTTGAATTTTCTCTATACAGAAGCTTTCAGTACTGGTACTGTATAAATTGGTAGTAGGAAGACAGAATTTAGTGGCAGTTTGAAATGGTTACAGTGAGGTAAAGAATTTTGTGTATATCTACCAGAGCATGAGTAAAAGGTAATAATGGAAATTGATATTTTCTTTTGTTGTCTCTTCTATCCTTTGAGGCAAAAAAGCTAAGTTGTGAGAATACATAATGTTTCATCTCTACACATTATGTAAGTGGGATTTATTGATGAGCCTTACTGAATTTTGGACTGCATGGCAGTATTTTCAGGTCAGGATTCAGAAGAGGCTACATCATTTGATTCATATTTCAATGCAAGTCTAGTAGTCTGCCAGATGAAGGATGCGCACTGTGGCTTCCCCATGCAACTGAGAAGTGTTACAAATCACTTTTTTTATGCAGAGGTGAGGCTGATTTTTCATTGCTCTTTGAAGAAATTATATAGGTGACTACAGTATATTATATGTTGCTCAAAAATGACTTTTAACAAGGAACAGGGACAGGAAAAAAGGATTGACAGACTAGAAAATAACTCCTGCTGTGAGCCACATTTTGCGTTTCCCCTGTGAACAGATAAAGTCCTGGTGATATTGGACAAGGTGTAGCACCTTATTTAGCAAAGCAAAGCAGCTTCATTTATATACCGCTTCATACCGCGCTATGGGGTGTCTAAGCAGTTTACAACTGTAAGCTCATTGCCCCCCAACAGTTGGGTACTCATATTAGCAACCTCATATTTAGCCCTGAGAGCTACATTAGACATATAAAGGAGGGAAAAGACAGAGTTTGCAAAGCAATAGTTAATTTATTGCCAATATGCCTGATTACAAATGTGAAAACCTAAAAAGTACAAACGTCTGTGTGCACATGTTCACAGAGAGAGAGAGAGAGAGAGAGAGAGAGTTTTTCAGTAAATCCCCCTTTAATCAACCATTCAGAGAAATAGTTTTTTTCTTTGATCCAACCCTCTGGTTTTTTTTCCTCCTGGACCCTAGTATCTCTGTCTATATAAACAGTTACTTGTATTTCTATTAATACAAGTAGGTACAAAGCTAAGGCTGGTGAACATGCTGTACCTCTTCTTTATTATTGGGCAACCATTGGACGGTATATAAATAAATTTTATTATTATTATTATTATTATTATTATTATTATTATCGTGCGATGCCCACCTCTTAATGCTCAAAAACAGAATAATGACCTACAGAATGTAAAGTCCAATAAAAGGTCTTTAAAGAGTTCTTTGACACAAATTTCATTTGAGCGTACACCAGAAAATGTAAAGTGTGAATTCAGCAAACATGTCCAGTGTCACACAGTTAACCACATCAGAGAGCCAGGAATGGTTAGAATTCCCTAACATGTGAACAGTCAAGATACAATTCAGTTATACTCTTCAACAGAACTGCTTCCCTAGAAATTCCTGCAAGGAGAGCTAGTGTGGTGTACTGGATTAAATGTTGGACTAGGACTGTGGGAAACCCCCTCAGCCATGGACAACTACTGTGTAACCTTGAGCAAATCATACTCTCTCTGCTTCAGAGGAAGACAATGGCAACTATTCTTCCCAAGAAAAACCTATGGAAGTGTCACTATAAGTCAGATGCAACTTGAAGAACTACTCTACATGCAGGCCCAAAACAGATGAGTCAAATGATGCAATTTCCCACTACATTTGGGGCATAGCGTTTAGATGACGCCCTGAATGCAGAAGGTAACTGTGTCAGACCTGCGTCTTTGCAAAAGAACCAGACCTAAAAGGAGTGGTAAAAACTGCTGTACCAGTGCAGCCCTGCCATTGTCCTTTTAGCCTGTCTGTTTCAGGCCACAACTTTTAACAAGAGTTTTTTTCTTCCTCCATCTGGACCAGGGAGGTTCATTCACCCCACTTGGATCTAGTAGTTTCAATTGACCGTACTTTCTGTCTATTAGGTTGCTTTTACATAGTACTCAAGCCTGTGTTCCCATTTTTCATGCTTTCAAATCAAGTTAAAAGAGGAATGTTAAAGAAGTTTAGCAATCCTGGCCAAAATATATCCGTGTCATTTTTCAGTGTGTTACCTAATCCATAGAAGACTGTATGTGTGTGAATCAGGGAATCCTTCATAGGTCTCTTTATTTTGACCATCCCTAGAATATCCACCCATATGCCAGACTTTCCTTAACTCTGCCTCACTCCTTTTGAATACATGATTTTAGCAACTATCATAGCAAACTGCATTGTCCTTGCTCTGGAGCAGCATCTGCCTGATGATGACAAGACGCCAATGTCAGAACGATTGGTGAGTAGTGTTCTCTTCCTCTTAAAATATTCTTATGCTAGAAATAAATTTTGTAAGAAGAGTCTAGAATGGCATCCCAGTCACCAGACCTTTCTTACTCTCTGTAAGGCAGCCTTCCCCAACCTGTGGGGCCCTCCAAATGTGTTGGATTACAGGTCTCTCCACCCCAAACCAGCACAGCCATTGTTCATGTGGGCTGGGGATTATGAGCACTGTAGTCCATTACATCAGGAAGTCACCATGTTGTAAAAAATGGTTGATAGGATGACTTGAGAGCTCTTATTCATAAGGTTGCAATAACTTGACTTCAGTTAACAACAATAACAAACTGTAAAGACAAGTTTTAGGATAGTGTCCAGGAAAGCTGCCAAGAGGGCTGAGAGTAGAAGGCAAACAAAGTATTTTGCCAATGCAAAACAAGAAAGCAAGGTCCATATTACCAATCCAAGGGTCCAGCCAGCAAAGAATCAAGCAGTCCGAACGTCTAGGATTCCAGAGAGGCAGAGTGGCAAGGCAGTCTGAAGGTCAAGGGTTCCAGAAGTTCAAGATAAGTCTGCAGTCTGAGAGTTGAGGAGTCAGGCCAAGGAATAAGGAGAGACAGAGGCTTTCGCTAGAAAGCTCAGATAATCACTGGCACTGAGGCAGCCCTTCTGCACCTGCTTAAATTATCAAACTGCAGGAGCTCAGCAGCATTTTTCAAAAAGTCTCCTTGAACGTCAAAGGCCCACCCTTTCTGCTCAATGCTGGCTGAAGGTTGGCACAGTCCCTTGATCCTCCTCCATGTTTGAAGGTTCTGCTGCTGGGAGGCTTGGCTGCGGAGCTTCCTGGGAGGCTGGGCTGGGGCTCCACAGCTGCAGGCTGAGGTCCCAGAGGAGGTTCTGGCTTGTCATCTGAGTCCTCCTCCAGGCAGGGCATGACAAATAGCTTTGTTCCCCTGCTTATCTAGCAACCAATTAAGGAGATCAAACAGATTTTTTTTCAGGGATGGTGATCAGTCGATAGCCCTATCTAGAATTAACAGTGAAGAATTTTATATCAGACCACCAGGTAACAAGCTAAATGTTACAAAGAGATAGGAGACCTGGACCTAGGGCCATTTTCAGCAGCAGGGCTGTGTTCCTGTGAAATTTAGCTTTGCCCCCAGGTAAAGCCAGTGATACACAGTTCCTACTTCCCTTTTCTTTACCCCCTAGCAGTGGAGGTGGGATCAGATTATTCTCTCTGCTCGGAGCTTCATTGTCTGGCATATCTAAAACTACCAGACAGAGTGGCCCAAATGTGGCTTGCACTGGAATTACTTATCACCAAGGCTTTCTTCATACAACTCATTGACCAAAGAAGCTGTGAAAATCATGGGTGGAGAGTGATTGGCTGCATACAATCTTACCAAGCAGATTTGTTTCCATAATTTAGTTTCACAGTGGGTGTCATAGAGCCACAATATAAAATGCATGAGTTCAGAGGAACTTTATTCTAGGTAAATATGGAAAAATTGAAGCATTCCTTGCATAGGTAGACTCTTGGCTATAGGTGCCAGGGTCTGATTGCATATCCTATAAATGGTAGAAAATTGTATTCTGGAGCATTCTGCAGAACTGATCTACCTCATATTTTGGAAGTATGTTGTGAAGAGTAAAGCTGGCTCCATAATGTATTCATAAACAGGTACAGCCTCTGAGAAAGATTATGGAGAGCCGTCCTCACTCTTCAGGTCTGTTGGTGACCCTGAACCAGGCTCTTTATTTTTCAGCCAAGCCTACCTTACTGAGTTGTCATGAGGATTAACCGGAGGGAGGAAATTGTGTATGGTACCATGAGCTCCTTGGGGGAAGGTTAGGAGTTTGTTTCTTTTAAAGTCTAATTAGTAAATCATAAGTAATCTTTCCTCCTATGCCTCTTTGTTTAGGATGACACAGAACCATACTTCATTGGAATATTTTGTTTCGAGGCTGGAATTAAAATTATTGCCTTAGGATTTGCTTTCCACAAAGGCTCCTACCTAAGGAATGGCTGGAATGTGATGGACTTTGTGGTGGTTCTTACAGGGTGAGTAGCAGCTTTTTAAAGTGTTATGAATTCTTGTTGTTTACTTTCATTCTGGTAGAAGCAGCACTGCCTAGTGGTCATTAGGCAGCACTAAAACCAAGAAAGAAGTCAGAATTCTTAGATGCTTTTCCCTGATGTAAAAGGAGAGGGGAATCTGGATTGCAAGGGTATGGGTAGCCTTGGTATGAGGGCTTATGCATCCTATTCTGAAGCCACAATGAAGAGAAAGGTTTGTGTGTGGTTTTGTGTGTGTGTGTTTACAATAACTGCAGTAGATGCTTCACCTGCAGTGTGAGCTATACTGTGTAATTTGCTTTACACCATACACTCCAGCAAGCTGGATGTTGATTAGAATGTTGGCTCTGCCTTTCCAATCATGCTTCCAACTAACCACCTTCAAACCAAAATACAGTCAAGGCAGCACATATATGTTTGCACAGATATGCAATCAGTTTTTGGATGGAATCATGTTGGTTCCTTCTGTTAGTTTCACTGCTGCAGTATGGGCAGTGACAGCAAGAGAAAAAAAGGCAGGGTTGTGGTCAGGAAGGAAGTTTGGCTTTGGAGAAATAGGCTGCCTGGAGCCAGCTGATTTGGTCTGCCTTCCCTCAGCACCACTGCATGCAACCCTGCAAAAAGTGGAACTGCTAGCAGGGTGCACCAGCAGGATTCTGGCTGCCTTCTCATTTTTTAATTAAATGCATTGGAGCTCTACTGAAAACAATTGGGGAGCTGTTCTTCAGGCAAGAGGAATGTGTTAGTGATATCACAAGTGTGGGCCAATGGGTGTTTCTCCTGCTTATTTTTATTTCTTTTATTATACATTTTGGACACCAATGTTTCTGATTTTCAATGGAATTTCCATGTAATCCCTTAACCATATTGAAAATTATGCAGAATGTGCTTCCCTCACCCCCTTAGAGAATCAACCAACACAGGGAAAGTTATATTTGTCCTGAATGCTGTAAGGGTGCTACTCTCTGCCCTACTGTGCTTTTAAGATGCTGCTTCATTTCTCACTCTTAGAACTGAAGATGGAAGGTTTAAGTTTTTTCTCCTCCCTAGTGCTGACGTCTTATCTATTATATGTTTAAGATACACACACACATATCAGATTGCTGTAACATTCTTGACCATCACAGTTTTGAGGATGGAGAATGAACTGGGCATTCTGGATCTGTAGGTATCAGGTACATCTTATCTCCAGTGTGTTTGCAGTTTGCAATGCCTGCTCCCTGCTGCTTCCCAACCTGCTCACAATTTCCTGTGATGAGAACAAAACTCCTTTTTTTCACCTTTTTTCCCCTGGTTATTTGATGGTGGAGAATTCATAACACCCGTCCTGGCTCCCTTTTGTTGTGTATTCTTGGACTTGAGGAGTGCATCGTAAGGACTAATCTGCACTGCAGAAATAATGAAGTTTGACACTGCTTTAAGTGCCACAGCTCAATGCTATGGAATTCTTGGATTTGAAATTTTGTGAGCTATTTTGGCTTCTCTGTCAGAGAGCTCCAGTTATACAATAAACTGCAGACCCCTGAATTCCATAGCATTGAGCTGTGGCAGTTAAAGCAGTGTCAAACTGCATTATTTCTGCAGTGCAGATGCAGCCTAAGTCAGCAGAGAGAACTCCACCAAGAATATGCTGAGCTGTTTGCAATTTAGATTCACAATGTCTTGCTGCTTCTGATCTCTTTTTGCTTCTTGGTTTTTCAGTATTGGTACCTGATGTACTTTACTCATAGAACTTAATCTGGTGGGTTTATTGCACTAGTTTGTATTTCTTCAAAACTGAAGGAGTATAAGGGTTTAAATCCCTTTCTCTCCATTTAGGTGCCAAATGTTATCTTGGAATCAAATGTGGAATTTCCTTTCTTATTAGTGGAGCCTTCTGTTTCTAGGTAGTATTGACTTTAGTCAAGGAAAGACCAGCAGGCCCAGATTTCATCTCAGCTATGAAAACACATTGAGCAAGTTACCAAATCATTACCCTACTTAATTGACAAGAATTCAGAGAAACAGTAATGTTAGTCTGACATATTGCTATGCAAAGGGATCTTGTAATGCCATTGAGACCAACTGAATGAAAGTGGTTGTAGCATAAGCTTTCATACATTTGTTGCATTTGAGAAAGTAGACCAAGTCTACAAAATGTATTCTACAACCTTTTTTGCTCTGCTAGTTTCAAAGGTGCTACAAAATCCCTTCACATATTAATTGACAAGCTTCCTGAAATGGCAATTCATTTTTTACAGTGAAAAGTGCAATAACAAAGGGAAGGGATATTACAAGTTGTATCTTTTGGGAGCTGGCAGTCAAGTGGAGCTCCTGTTACATGGAACTGTTGTCTTGGTCTGAGTGTGCTCTCTCTCCCTTCTTCATATTTCCATGAGAATTTTTTTCAATTAATACCTGCAAGCTCTTGGAAGTAAGGATTTGCATGTCAATAAATTGGGTGCAGGGGCAAGTGGTGGTAGATCCAAAGTCAGTAATGTTCCCAACTTTCAGCATGCCACTACCATTCTATTCTGCCAGAATTTTTCAGCACCTTGATCTTTGCATCTTGTTTTTTTTGGTTTTTTTTTTTTTATGGCCATTCAGATTCTCTAATTGCAGTGGCTTGATTGTTCCAGAATAAATGCATTTTAAAAAGGATATTCTGCATATTTTTTCACCTGGGCGCTGGTGACTTGGAAAGATCTGTGTTTAGACAATGGTTATAATCCAGGGACACTGGATATTCAGTTTTGGGTTTTTATTAGACTTAAGTGTACATGAGTTTCTTTATGGGTTTTACTGAAGGTTGCACTGTGTCTGTTATGTTTTTCATTGTGTACGATAAGAGAGATTGTCTACACATAATTTTTGTGGGCTAATTTCTGTGGGCCAGTTCATTCAAGACTTCTTGTCTGAGAAATGAGTAGAATGAACAATCCCCAAGTGTACACAGAGATGGAGAAATGTGACAGTGAGCATGTCAATACAATATATGGCACACTAGCAGTTTCTATGACTGTGAGGGTGGGAGAAAACACTGCAGAAATGAATGATTATCTACTCAGCATAGTTAATACTGACAGTGGGTTTGGCATTTGGATGGTTCTCATAATTGAAGAGGTCATATGTGTGAACAATGTAAAATCATGAACTCTAACTGGAGACAGTCATCATTGTTCAAAACCCTAGTGTTTGGATTCCTTAAGTTACTCAGATGCTCCTTCTTACATCAAGACCTGCAGAGGGAGTGTTAACATTCCTCTGTGTCTTGCAAGCCATTATGAGAGGGTTCTTAGTGGCTCAAGGTGTCTTTATTGCATGTCACTGTGGAATGTTCAGGCTTTGGTGGAGGGCTTCCTCAAAAGAGGTAAGAAATGGTGCTGCCCATTAGAGATAGAATCATAGAATCATAGAGTTGGAAGAGACCACAAGGGCCATCCAGTCCAACCCCTGCCATGCAGGAACTCCCAATCATAGAATCATAGAGTTGAAAGAGACC
This sequence comes from Phrynosoma platyrhinos, assembly GCA_020142125.1. Classification (NCBI taxonomy): domain Eukaryota; kingdom Metazoa; phylum Chordata; class Lepidosauria; order Squamata; family Phrynosomatidae; genus Phrynosoma; species Phrynosoma platyrhinos. Next base: position 211,573,395 of record CM034703.1, read on the forward strand.
ACAAGGGCCATCCAGTCCAACCCCCTGCCATGCAGGAACTCCCAATCAAAGCATCCCTGACAGATGGCCATCCAGCCTCTGCTTAAAGACCTCCAAGGAAGGAGACTCCACTACTCTCCGAGGGAGTGTGTTCCACTGTCGAACCGCCCTTACTGTCAGATGTTTGTTATGTTGTGTGCTTTCAGGTAGTTTCTGATTTATGGTGACTCTAATACAACCTTATCATGAGGTTTACTTGGCAAGAGGAGGTTTGACTTTGCTTTCCTTTCAGGTTGAGAGAGTGTGACTTGCTCTAGGTCACCTAGTGGGTTTCCATGGCACAGCAGGGATTTGGACCCTGGTCTTCAGAGTCATAGTCCAATGCTCAAACCACTGCACTGCACTGGCTCTCCATATGTGCCTGAAGCTAAAAATGAATACAGAATTTTAAATCTTGCTGTGTCTTTTGGGCAGAATGAAAAGCAGAAGGGCAAAATAGATGTTATTAGGGATGTGTGGCTCTTAGCGAAAGCAACCTGGCATCTCCCTGGTAACATCTGATGGCAGAAACCATGGGCAGCCTAGTGCTCTACTTTCCCACAACACCTTAAATAGGCTGGCAAATGTGCTTGAAGATGGTGACCACGTAGACTGCAAAGGTTAATTCACAGAACCTGAAAAATCTATTGCTGAATGTTTTACAGGTTAAGATTATAGGGGTATTTGTGTGGCTTTTAAGAGACAGTAGGGAAAGCTCTCCCCACGGGTGGCTGTTTCTGCTGAATAACAGGGTGCTGCCAGCACAAATACATGAATCTCTTCTTTCACATGTTCTCAGGCTAGGCTCTATTACTTTCAGAACTAAAGGACAGATCTGCATATCCAGGTTATCTCTGCAGACTGAACCAGCTGAGAGTGTGGGGAGATTTACTTGCTTTAATGTTCCTCCTTCCACCCCTTTTCAAAAACTCCTGAAGAGTTTTCTACCCATGCATATCAGTGCCAATTCAGGAGCACAGTCTCTTGCTGTCTGCTGCCATTCCTAGCAGTGGTGTCTCTCATTAGTATGCCTGGCCGTATTTGCTTCTTGATTAGGGAGTCCCTCCCTGTACTATTACTTAAAGGAGCTTTCCAGACGTGCCCTGAATGCGAAGAGAGCCACAGCCAGCATGCTGGCCTGCCTTCACAGCCTGAATGGTGAAAAGGTTGGGGGAGAGAGAGAGAGAGAGAGAGAGAGAGAGAGGTTTCCTGCCACTTCTGGCAAGAAGTGCAGAAGGGAGACTTTCAGGTCTCACTTTCTAATGACAAACTGTAGAAGCCTGTGGGATTCTGGTAGAAGCAGTTCATTCATGACTAGAGTTCAGTACATCTGTGTGTGCACATAGCCAGCATTTCTTTCTTATTCCTCTTGCACTTCTTTATGCACATTCGTTGGCAGGTTTACCCAGTGCCTATTATACCATATAGTGTATGTGTACTGCTTATTTACCTTGCAGTGCTCTAAAAGACAGCAACCACCAGCAACACGGGGTAGCCATGTATTTCCTGTGTAGGCCTGGATATGCACACATACATACACCAGAGTGCCTGATTTGTCTTTGAGCACTCTCCCATTTCAGCATTCAGCATGTACATATGCCTGTCCATCTGCTTCTCTGGATCTACTCAAAGAATACTGGCCAAGACTTTACGTAGCTGCCTTTAAGCGTGTGTGGACAAATGTGTAATCATTTTGGGGGACAATAAGACCATTGAGAATGCAAGATTCTCAAGATACAAGATAAACTGAAAACCTTTTCACATCAAGGTTACATCCCCATGCAGTGGGAGCAGAGGAGACTAGCTGGATGCTGAAGTTTGATGCTTACAAAGCCAACACAGCCTGAGCGGCTGAAAGTCTCAGTTGTCCTACATACCCTGCACCACTCCCTGCGTTCCCAAGAGAGCTCTCTGTCTTTCTCATCCAGTAAATAGTGGGCTAAGTTGTACATAGGTTGCTCTGAATTATTGCCTAAGGTCAGAGAATGAACCTGCTATTCAAAAAGAAAGCCATCCACATTTTTCTGCTTAACTTTGGAAGCCAAATCAGGTGGTGTGGTTGCTGGGATCCTGCAGTCTCCTTCAATCTATACTTTCCCTCAGCTTGAGGTAAGGATGGGAGAGTCCTTTGCTCTAGAATGTCCCTCCAAGTTATAGCTAGAAAGCATGACAAGCTTTGATGGCTTGGCCTTCGGTCGCCCTTAAGAACACAGTCCCCAAAGAAGGCCACTACTCTCTCCATTTAGGCAGGGCAGGGCAACTGTGGGAACACTCTTCACTGCTCTCTACCACTTCATGGCTTGAAGGAAGATTGGTGCTATTATGCTTGCTGAAGGGCTGCAACAGCAGCACCCTCCTCCTCACAACAGGGAAAGAAATGTTAATTCCCACTCAGATCCTCAATTATCCAAATCTTCAAAAGGCCGCTGTAGTTAATTCTTTTGTTCCGTATCCTTTTAGTGTGGACCATGGATGGCACTGAGTAGGCCTGAATCATTCTGGACTTTCTCTATTCCTGGTAGATAGGTAGTAGGAATTACAGGTACTTATTCTGACTTTTCTGTGGCTTGGGGTCAATTGGAATTAAAGGGAATATGTATTCTTGCAATTAACACTTTACCCTTTCATAATGAGGATATGCCCTTCAGCAATCAGACTTGTAAATTAAATCTTTGTTTACCTTCCAGTGAACAAACACACACACACAAAATCATGCTAATGCTTGATATATAGGTAAGGACAATCATAAGCTATGACAAACACGTTGCTTTCACACGGATGGAAATAATAGTCAAAGATATTTGAAAAATTGTTGAAAAATGTCAAGAAACATTGCTGAAAAACATGTCAAGAAACCCTGATAAGAAGAATCTTAGACTGACAAGAATCTTTGCAATTCGGGACTTAATTCTGTACAAAATTTGCACAATGTTGTAAAGGTCACATGAGGTTGTTTGGTACAGAAAACAGCATTTTCTGCAGAGAAAATAATAATTCTGCATAGAAATGTTTTCTGTACCAAACAACCTTGTACAAATTTTGCACAGAATAACTCCTGAATACCACATAGGCTTTGAAAACCATGTAGTTTCTTGCAGCAGAAAGAAAATTGCAAAAATGATTGATGGGGAAGAATTACTTCTTTCCCATCCTACATGAGAGAATACCTCTTCTAAATGCTGTTGGAAACATGACAGTGCCCAGCACTTAAAGATCTACAAAGGTAGATTGGAAAGAGAAACAGCAGAATTGAAATTCATCCATAAACTGCAGTCCCTCAGCAATGGATTGAACACGGGCAATGGCTTAATGGCTCATTAGACACAATTCAACACTATCTGACCCTATCCTCATGGGGGCATCCTACACTCATCTATTCTCCCCACCTACAAGCTGGTTTCCAAAGCCAAACTGGTCTTGCCACCTCAATTCCATACCCAACGGCTATGTCTTTGTCCACAAACAACCATGTTAAAACTGGACTTGCTATTTCATTTCCATATACAAAGGATTTTGAATTTGAATTGACATTCTCACACACCAAGGGCATATATATGTCTGTCCCTGGTTTTCACTCCATCAAAAGCATCTGAGGAAGTAGACTGAAGTCTATGAAAGCT
>CM034703.1:211577297-211589085 GCA_020142125.1 Phrynosoma platyrhinos
TGTGTGTGTGTGTTCCGGAACGGATCTCCTGCGAATTCAGAGGGATGACTGTATGGAATAATTTCATAGTTATGTAACCCAAAATGCTAGGGGGTCCCGGGAGGGTGCCCACAAATTAATATATTTTAGGGGAAATTTAATAAATAAAAATACACCTTGGCTAGGGCGACATTCAGCCTGGTATCTTGCCCTTGTATATTAGTTCCAAATCACATAGAACTCCAGAGGCAATTCCAAATAGGTTTTGTTGTTTTATTAGTGAAATAATCAGCGCACACACGCACACACACATATGCACACATACAAAAACTAACAAAGCAAAGGTGAGAGAAGGTGAAATGTAGAGGCCTTACTAATGATAATACTGTACTGATCTTGAAGCCTGGTTAGGGTCTCTGGAATGGAGATGGCTCAATAGCCACTGCAGCAAGTGAGGTGGCCAGCTTATTGAGGAATCTAGTAGAAGTTGAACAGAGATTCTGTCCTGCTTTAGATTAGGTCAAATTGCTAGTGCTAGGTAGTGGTGTATATACTCAAAATCATGTCCCAGGGCAGCCATAGCAGAATGAATAGATTACCTTGTTGCTAAAAAGTTTTTCCCAGGAGAGAAGAAGAATGGTCAGGAGATTGAAGAAATGTTCGGACAATTGGTGTGAGTATCTCAGACAAAGGAAAACTCTTACTACTGGAGAAGAGTCCTTTGTCTGTGTATGCACAACCACCTTCTTCATCCAGAATCCCATCACTGCCCTCCATAAACAAAGGGATTATGTTGATGTCTTTGGATGATCTCATTGTGGTGGATACTCTTGCTTCCTCCATGCTGCAGCCAACTGGATTTCTAAATATGGTATGGCTTGGTCTCTGCAGTGGGATTGCCTTTCAGGCTACCCACCTCTGCACCCCTCTTAATATTAAATTGATATCACAATTGAGAGGGATGCTGGGGGGGGGCTGACCTTGTGTAACAGTGCCTTATAACTGATAGTGTCTGGAAACACCCTTGCTCTCTTTTGGGGAGGGGCAGATTTAATACAGTCAGCCCTCTGTATCCACAAATTTTTTTTATCCACCTGTTCAAGCATCCATGACTTGAAAATATATTTAAAAATATATGAATTCCAAAAAGTAAATCTTGATTTTGCTCTGTTATATAAGGGACATCATTTTACTATGCCATTGTATTTAATGGGACTTCAGCATCCACAGCTTTTGCTATCCATGGGTGATTCTGGAACCAAACCCCAGTGGATATCAAGGGCCCATTGTATTTGGATTATATCACTCCACTTTGGAAAAGAAATGCAAGCTATACCCCAGATTCTATCTTATATGAGGATATACTCCTCCTGCCCAATTCTAGGACCTTTCTGTCTTTGCTTCAGGGAACTATCTCTCCTCAGGACTTAGCTCCCTTGATATCACTATTTATGTTTCAAATTATATTCAGCTATATTAAAAAATATAACTATTTCTAAAATCAGGGACAAGAGTTCTGATGATTTGTGTTAGTGCAAAGTTCAAAAGGGCTGACTCTCATTAAACAGCCACCACAGGATTTCATGAAAGAGCTGTACATTATCTTTTAATGCACTTGTATTTTTATGGCCAGGGAGGGGGACATGTGCTTGTGGGATTTTTCTGCTTCAGGTGCCAAAATAACTTGGCTGGTGTTTGGTGTGATGCTCCCCAACTGTGAGAGAGGGCAAGAATTTGCTGTTCTTCTTCAGGCTGCAAAATATCTTGGGCCAACCTTGAAGAAGCAAGCCACTACGGAAGATTCTGGGGTTTGGATAATATTCACACTTTCATGATGTCACTACTTTTTGTTTTGTTAGTATTTTTAATTCAATCAGTTATAAAGGTTCTCACGGCAGATTATATAAGTCTACCTTTTTAAATAGTGGACCAGAAGTTTGATCTCTATAGCCCTCCTTCCTTCATTCTTTTCCTTTCCTTACCTCCCCTCCTTTTTTGTTTTTGTTTTGTTTTTTGTTTTTTGTTCAGCTGTGATGGCTGTGCTTCCCTTTTTGAGGCTAACGTCATCCTCCCAATCATTAACTAAATTTTGTTTTATGGTGCTTTAAAGACTACAGATTTCTTTCTTTTTAAAATGTGTTTGTTTTAGTAGCAGAAGCATTCATCAACTAGGGAAGAGAAATACATAATGCGCAGAAAAGTGCAGTTCCTTCACTCTAGTCATTCTACCGTGTTCATCTATTAGTTACTTTTATCAGTATCCCCTTTTCCAATGAGCTCAAGATTATGTACAAAAGAGAGGTTACATCTATGCACTGTTGCACACTTATTTACAGACATGCAGACCTCAAGGCAATTGTACCTAATGCAACTGTAATCTCCATTGGTCATTGTAGAACAACTCTATGGGTAGACTCCCCATGAGGAAATTAGTCCATGATGATCTTTTTGCTGTCTTAGGAAAAATACATCCAGATGCAGCCCAAGTACTAGGATTTTTAAAACAACATTTAAAATCCATAATCTGAATCCTGCAAAATGCAAAGCTGGAGATACCTGCTCAGAATAAATTAATCTCACTGTTTCAGTGTCTGCAGTTTATCTCCATTCTTAAATGTGGTGTCATAGAAATATAATTTAATACAGTTCTGTGATCAAATTATGGGATGTATCAAGATAGACCTTATTTTTGGTCTTAATCAGAAGAGCCCACAGTTAAGACTGTTTTTGACTACACCATTATAGCACTTCAATATCACCTTAGCTGTCATGGCCCTGCAAAATCCAGGGATTTATAGTTTTATGCCATATTTAGAATTCTCTGCCAGAGAGCTGTAGTAACTCATCAGATTACAAATCCCAAGATTCCACTGGTAGCAGCCATGACAATTAAAGTGATATCAAAGTGCAATAATAGTGTAAGCAGAAAATACTCCATTCAATTGTTAACAATACATTGTATTGCACCATGTATTCCATGTAAACATTTTTACATGGTGAGGTCAGCAGTCTTATGAAAGGATATTCGAACATGGACCTAGAATAGAACAGAGGTGGGTGAACTTGTTGGCCCTGAGGGCTGCATGCACTACTAGGTCAACAGCTGTGTACGCAAAGCCACAAACACACACCCTCTCATCCACCATCTCCTCATGCAAGGATGAAGATAGTTAACCTTTCCCTTTCTATCTACCAAGGGAAAGAATGCTGCCTCCTCTACCATAATCCTAACTGGGATCACTTTTCTCCCATATTATTAGCAGTGAGGAACAAGTGATGCCAGCTGTGATGAGGACTTTCTCCTAGGATTCCAATCAAGATCATTGTTCCAGTGCTATTAATAACTGTGCTAACATTTTTTCCACCATTCCTCTGATGGATGACAAAATGATTGCCAGGAAAAGACAGTAGTGCTCCTTGCAAGGAGAGCTTCCAAGGGCTACATGTTGCCAATCGAGTGCCTACTTGCATGGTCTAAATTTACCATGAACTGAAAGCCAATGGCTTGGGGACCATCACCAGTCCAGGTACTGCCACCACTACACAAAATGGTGCATCCCAACCCTGACTCAAATTATTGGCCTTCAACTAATGGGTTGTGACTGAATGAGTCACAAATCAATATGAGTTGTACAACAATGTATACACTATTGAGCTGAGTAGGGTTAAAAAAAGGGGAGAAGAGGGGAAGAAAGAGAGGCAGTGAAGGAGCAAGAGATATGGGGAAATATTGATGGTGGCCCTTTATTTTAGACCTGAGATGGGAATCATGTATTCTGCAGGTTGTGTGCTCCTTGTGGACCTGGGAGCCCATCATTGCTATCCAAATAATTTTGGCAAAAACTCGCATATCACTGAAGCTTCCATGAGGTATGAATCTTTGCTAAAACAAGGTGTGCAACAATACACTTTTTTAAGCAAAAAAAAAAGACACTAAAAATGTCAATCTTTTTGTTTTGTATTTAAGAGGAAGTGCCCTTTTATTCACTTCTGGCTTCAGGGTAAGAGGTTTTGGAGTATGTATGGAAAATGCATCCTCTGAAGTTGCCCAGTCTGTTTTTCACTGTTGTTAAAGATCGCTATGAAGGTCACTACCTTAGATATTTGCTCCTTTCCTGTTCAGGCTATTCATAGTGTAATCAGGAGCAGAAAACAGTATTACAAATTCCTAGCTTCACCTCAAGTTTTTAGGAGACTCCATGCATTGAATTGAATTAATATTTCAAATTCTCAGGAACTGACATCTTATTTCTAGGTGGTAAAATGCCTAGCGTTAATTTAGGTACATGTCAGTAGAAAGAATAAGTCAAGATGAAGAGTGTTGAGGTATCAACATCTGTCCAGTACCTTCACTCCCTCAAAAAAATTAGAAAGTTTCCTCACATGTTGATTTTGGGAATTAAACTCTATTATAATTATTGTCATGTCAGCTTTATTTATTTGAATAGTTAGGAAACATTGACTCAATATACCTCATACTGGATCTGAGATGCATTTGTTGATTATGTTTGTTTCAGTAAACTCTTTAAAAACAATAATAAAGAAAATTTGAATGTATTTCTTAGCATGTGCTACTAGTTCTTTAGCTAGATCTTGAGTGGTATTTCATTCTTAGTAGTGCTAATAGGGATGTTGCATAGGCCTGTCATGGCATGACATGATCCATGAGCACTGGATAGTTGATGTAATAGCTGACCTTATAAGACACAGGGAGAGGGACACTATTGTTAAAAGAGTGATTAATGGGAGTCACTTACTGTGTGAAACATTTAGGAAATCACAGCTTCAGTTAGTATCCAAAATATAAGTTTCTACGCCTGTCAGTTGCCTGCTCATCTGCAGAACTGGATCTGTAGCTAGCTTACCATATTTGCTTGTAACTTCACTACAAGTAGTCAGTCTATTAGATAGGTAGTACCATCAGAAAATGGAATCACCGTGGGATTCTCTTTCAATACAAGGTTTTCTATTTGACAAATTATTTATAGGAGAGATGAAGGGAAATATTTCCCTGTGTTCATTTAAACATTTATTTGTGATGGATTTACATTTTGAAAGTGGAGGTGTATACAATGGGCCTTTGATATCTTCTGGGGTTTGGTTCCAGGACCTTGCATGGATTCTAAAATCCGTAGATACTCAAGTTCCATTATACTGTATACAGTGACATAGTAAAATGATGTCCCCTATTTAAAATGGCAAAATCAAGATTTGCTTTTAGGATTTTTAAAATATATATATATATATATATATATATATATATTTATTATTATTATTATTATTATTATTATTATTATTATTTTGAGGAGAGGAATATTTTCAAGCCATGGATAGTTGAATCTTTAAATGCAGAATCCATGGAGAGCCAACTATAATATGATCTCAAAGATGGCAGTGCCTCATACTTATCTATGATTTTATTTTATTTTATTTTTATCTGTCTCTCTGAAGGTTGAGGGTACTTTAAAACAACTCAAAATAAACAGTAACAAATTATAAATACAACACATTCTCACCACAAACAAACAAGACAATTGTTGTTAACTGCCATCAGGTTGTCTTCAACTTATTTTGCCCTACGAACAAGAGACCTCCAAGTCACCCTGGCATCAACAGCCCTGCTCAGGTCTTGCAGATTCAAGGACATGGCTTCCTTGATTGAGTCTATCCATCTGTAATGCATCCATCTTTTCCTACTGCCTTCTACTTTGCCAAGCATTATTTTCTTTTCTAATGAGTCATTTTTTCTCACGATGGGGCCAAAGTATGACAGTCTCAGTTTATATATTCAGGGGTAGCCATGCTGGCCACATAACAAAGTACAGTAGCATCCAAAACCTACAAAACAGTGATACCTTTAATTATGGACAACCAAAATGCACAAAATACATGATGCAAGCCTCAGGTTAGTAATCTTGGCTTCTGTGGAGAGCACAGATTTGCTTTGCTCTTGGATCCATTTATTTGTCTATTTGGTAAGCCAGTGTATCTGTAGAACTCTTCTCCAGCTCCACATTTCAAATGAGTTGATTCTCTTTCTATTAGCTTCATTTATGGTCCAGCTTTCACAAACATACATAGAAATTGAAAATATAATGGCATGGACAGTGCTGACTTTGGTATTCTTTCATGCCTCTTCCTCTTTCCAGAATCAGACATCTTGCTTTTCTTGCTGAATGAAAGTATTTGCTGTAGAATTTTGAGCATCACTTTACTTGCATGGGACATTAATGCAATGGTCCTGTGGTTACTGCAATCCCTAGCATTCCCTTATTTGGGGATTAGGGTGTATATAGAGCATGGTCATTGTTTTGTTTCCCATATTTGTTGACAGATTTTAATTAGAATTTGAGTGGATTCTGTCTCTGTTGCTTGAAACAGCACTATTGGTATGCCATATGTTCCCAGTGATATATTTCTCCCAAGTGCTTGGAGTGCAGCTTCACTTTCTAAAACTGTGGGTTCATCTTCATATGGTTCTTCTTTTATATAGTTCTTCAGTGTATTATTTCCATCATCTTTTTGTTTCTTCTTGATCATCCAATGTGTTTCCCTGCTGGTCATAAAACATCCTCACTCTTGGTTTAAATTTCCCTTTGAATTGTCAGATCTTGTAAAATAATCTTTTGTTTTATCTTTTTTGTTGTTGACTTCTGTTCTTCTGCATTTATTTGTCCCTGGGCATAAGTTGTTCAACAGTTGTGTTTAGGGTTCTGACCCTATCTCTGTCCCTTTTTACTTTTGCTTCTTGTCTGTCCTTAACTGCTTGAAGAGTTTCATCAGTCATCCAGTGGGACCTTTCTTTCTTTTTGGCTAGAGAAGCTGTCTTATTGCATTCTTCCCTCACAATGGCTTCAGTCCAGAGTTCTTCTGGCTCCTGGTCAGTTTAGCGTAATTGTGCAAATCTATTTTTATGTTACCTTTAAATTCTATAGGAGTGTTCTTCAGATTGTATTTTAGCACAATGATTGATTTACTCCTCTTCTTTAGCTTTACCCTAATTTTTGATATTAGCAGTTTATGGTATGTGCCACAATCTGCTTCTGGTCTTGGTTTTGCAAAGAGAAAGCAGCTTCTCCATCTTCTGCTTCTAATTATGTAGTTATTTGATTTCTGTATTGACCATTAGATGATGGCCATGTATACAGTCACCTCTTTGGTTGCCTGACGAATGTGTTTGTGATTAACATACTTGTTTTCCATTCTTCCCTAGTACCTCATTGAATGCCTTCTGGCCTGAGAGTCTCATCTTCCAGCACTATTTCTTGTTTCATTTTGGATTTGTTCATCATAGGGTTTTCAAGGTAGAAGTTTTCATGAATGGTTAGCTATTGCCTTCTTCTGTGCAGTACTAATGAGTTTTAGTATGGTACCACTGCCGTAGCCTCGGAGAGATCCCCTACCATTGTTCCCCCCCCCCCCGGTATTTATTTATATATCCATCTTTTATTTCATTTAAGAAATATATGTAGCTTTTAAAAGCACAAATATTTTCTCAAAAATAAAGTACAAAATATTTTAAAATCACACCAAAACACACATTACAATTAACATTAAAATAATAAACAAAAAGAACAATAAAAATAATTTCAACCCAGCCATTCTTCCATAATCTAAAGACAGAGCTACTAAGAACAGCATAAACCAGCATAAGACAGAGCTACTAAGAACAGCATAAACCTACTTAGTTATCCTCTTAACTAAAAGAAGTCTGAAATAAAAATATTTTTAGGTCTCATTGAAGATTAAAATGGAGGTATAGCTAATCATGTCTGCTGGGGGAGTCAATGAATGAGCCCTCATGATGCAGTTGTTTGAATGTTGAAATAGGACTCCAGCGGGCCAGGTCTCAAATCCCAGCTGAACCATGGAAGCCCACTGGGTAAGTAAACCCACTGGGTTAAGAACAATAAAAAGGGCTTTGAGAGGTATGTCTGTAGCAAAAGGAAGGAAACGTTAGAGTCATTGTGTGGAGAAAATGGCAAAATGCTAACAAGGGACAGAGAAAAGGCAGAACTAGTTAACACCTTCATTGCCTGAGTCTTGTCACAAAATGAAAAGGGTGCTCACCCTGAAGAAAATTGAACAGAGAACACAATATGGAAAAATGCAGCACACAATGAGTAAAGAGCTGGTACAGGAATACCTGGTTAATCTAAATGAATTCAAGTCTCCAGGGCCAGATAAACTACATCCAAGCGTATTAAAAGAACTGGCAGAAGTAATTTCAGAGCCACTGGCAATAATCTTTGAGCATTTCTGGAGAACAGGAGAAGTCCCAGCAGAGTGGAGGAGAGCAAATGTTGTCCCCATTTTCAAAAGGGGAAAAAAGAGGAGCTAAACAATTACCGCCTGGTTAGCCTGACATCAGTACTAGGAAAGATTCTAGAGCAGATCATTAAACAGAGAGCTTGTTTCCACCGATAACAGAATGGTATTGGAAAGTATTGGACTATATAGAAATGGATAAACTAACATGCTTAATTAGGGCCTTTACAGACTGCCAGAAATAATGAAGTTTGAGGCCACTAGTGCTAGGGAATCATGGGAATTGTATTTTTTCTGGGACATTGAGCCTTCTCTGTCAGAGAGCTCTGGTGCCACAATAAACTACAGTTCCCATGATTCCTTAGCACTGAGCCAGGGCAGTTTCAGTGGCCTCAAGCTGCATTATTTCTGACAGTCTATAAAGGACCTTAGTAACAAATCACTTGAGTGTTTCAGTGAAGAATGGCCAATGGTGATGGGCAAAAATACAGTCCAGAGTGAAATTAAATAGTTCAACTGTAAATAATCGAACTTTAAATAAAGGAAAGAGAAGAAAAAGGATATTTATCTAGAAATAAGAAATATTAGATCATTTAAATATGGAGGGCACATATGTAGGGAGGGAATCGAGAATATGAGGTTATTTGTATAGGTATAAGTATATACAGGTATATATATTTATTTATTTCTATATAGATATATAGAAATAGATATAGGAAAATAGAGTTTAGAATATGAATATAAATAATTAATCAACAGTCAAACTTTTCTACAAAAATAATTCATGATTTAGATATCTGGAAGCCTATTTTTATTTAACTGTTATTTATATGTGTTAGATTTGTTTGGAGCTTGTCTTTGGTAGTTTTTGTTAATTTTGTTAAATTATTATGTCTGTTTATTTGTTCTGTTTGTCTTTGTGGTGAATAGAATGTCCAGCTGGCCAATCAGGAGGCAGCTGAGGGCCAACCAATAGGATTCAAGCTGGGAGCACTTTAAAAAGCCCAGGCTGACAGTTGGAGAGAGGAGTTGAACAGAGTTATGCCAGAGAGAGGGCTGTGTCTTGAGGAGCTCCTGAGGGAACTGTAATTTTGGTAGTTGGAACACATGGCTGCAGTATTGAGAGTGAATGAGAAACAAACGTTGTCATATGTAACAGTAACAAGCCTTGATACAAGTTGTATGTTTTCCATGCTGTTTTTAAAATAAATTTTTATTCTTGGTTAAACATCACTTGGCCTATGTTTTTAGAACAAACCATGCTACTAATATTTTAAAGTTTGGTGTGGGACATCATACAAAGCATAGTGTGGGTCCTTTACACACAATTTAGTGGCAGGTGTGAAATAACGAGTTGCCACAGGACTGCCATCCAGAAAGTCAGTGCTTAAGGGTAAATGTGGCACAAGTGTGCACCACAGTCTTTCTGTTTTGTTTTTTTAAGATTTGAAAATTAATAAAGATTATTTTTAAAAAATTAACAAAGAGTTTGTAAGTATTTAGAAAAGAATGCCATAATCACAAGAAGCAAACATGATTTTCTCAAAAACAAGTCATGCCAGACTAATGTTCTCTCTCTTTTTTTAATATAAAATTACCAGCTTGGTAGATGAAGGGAATTCTGTGGATGTAGCATATTTTGATTTCAGTAAGGCATTTGACAAGATCCCCCATGATATTTTGGTAAACAAGCTAGTAAAATCTGGGCTAGACAATACAACTGTTAGGTGGATTAACTGGTTGACTGACCGAACCCAAAGGGTGCTCAGCAATGGCTCTTCTTCATCCTGCAGAGAAGTGACCAGTGGGGTGCCACAGGGTTCTGTCCTGGGCCCAGTGCTATTCAACATCTTTATCAATGACTTGGATGAAAGAATAGGGGTCATGCTTACTAAATTTGCAGATGACACCAAATTAAGAGGAATAGCTAATACCCCAGAGGACAGGATGAAAATTCAAAATGATCTTAATAGATTTGAAAGCTGGGCCAAAGCTAACAAAATGAATTTCAACACAAAGAAATGTAAGGTACTACACTTAGGGCAAAAAAATGAAATGCATAGATATAAGATGGGGGACACCTGGCTTAACAAGACTACATGCGAAAGGGATCTAGGAGTCCTAGTGGATCATAAATTGAACATGAGTCAACAGTGTGATCCAGCAGCTAAAAAAAAACAACAATGCAATTCTAAGCTGCATCAATAGAAATATGTTGTCTAGATTAAGGGAATTAATAGTGCCACTCTATCCTGTTTTGGTCAGGCCTCACCTGGACTATGGCATCCAGTTCTGGGCACCACAATTCAAAATGGATGTTCACAACCTACAGCATGTCCAGAGGAAGGTGACCAAAATGGTGAAAGATCTGAAAAACATGTGCGATGAGGAGCAGCTTAGGGAGCTAGGCATGTTTAGCCTAGAAAAGAAAAGGTTAAGAGGTGATATGATAGGCCTGTTTAGATATGTGAAGGGGTGTCATTTCGAGGATGGAAGAAGTTTGTTTTCTGTAGCTCCAGAGAATAGAACATGGAGTAATGGATGCAAATTACAGGAAAAGAGATTCCACCTCAACATTAGGAGGAACTTCCTGACAGTAAGAGCTGTTCGACAGTGGAACACACTCCCTCGGAGGGTGGTAGAGTCTCCTCCTTTGGAGGTTTTTAAACAGAGGCTGGATGGCCATCTGTCAGGGGTGTTTTGTTGTGTATTCCTGCATGGCAGGGAGGTGAACTGGATGGCCCTTGAGGTCTTTTCTAACTCTGTGATTCTACAATTCTAGGTCATGGGCAAATCACACTCTCACAGCCTAAGAGGAAGGCAATGGCAAACCTCCTCTGAATGAATCTTGCCAAGAAAATTTGAGTTGCCTTAAAGGGACATAAGAACAAAAGGAGAAGACATTGCATAAATAATGAAACTTTGCATCCTGTGCCTGCCAGCCTAACTACCCTGTAGCTGATCTCAATGAATGATGGGTGAAAGTTCTTTAAGTACTTTGTGTCCAGGCTGTTAGGGAGGTGTACATGAAAAGACCAACACTTTGAACTAGACTCAGACAATTGTAGGCAAAATGGCAAAATCAAGGTTTGCTTTTCAAAATGTATATATTTTTAAAATATTTTCAAGCCATGGATGCTTGAAACTATGGATAAAAAAAAAATCTGTGGATATGGAGGGCTGACTATAAATATCATTGACAACTGTGAATCTTGTCAGAAACTGAAACGAATTGTCTCCTGTATTGTTGGTAAGCCTTGCAACACAGAAATGTGTTTTTGAACAAGTCTCTGGAATCATTGTCCAGGAATTTTTCATTTGATGATCACAACTTTGAAAAATAAAATCTTTAATTAGAATTAGACTACGCATCTATTAAACATGTTTGAATATTGGGGCAAAAGACATAACAGCAGTCCAGAATTAGTTCTCTCCATTCTATCCGAGCTTCCCGGATGGTAGAGGGTGTGCAGCGGCTCCATCCTCAGGGATAAAAGCTTGTTTGGAGGTTCTAGCAGGGGAGCGCAGCTATCGTATACCC
>CM034703.1:211589185-211601510 GCA_020142125.1 Phrynosoma platyrhinos
GTCTTCGGTTAGTCTTCCCTTCCTGGCCAGCGTTTGATAAGGCCCTAGGAATTACACTTGGGAAATCAGGCACACAGTAGGGCAGCAGACACAGTAGGCAAAGCAAATGGGTATTGAAGCCATGAGTCAAGACCACCTAAAATAGTTGTGCTAGAAGAACAGAAATGAAAGAAGTAAAAATAGAAGGTTTAATTTCAGTAGGATGGCAGGAATGTGAGGAATGTTAGGTCAGGATGGGTGAATCTATTTTCAGAAAATGTTATGATTTTACCAGTCATTATATTCCATTCTATTCCTGCCTTAATCTGCACTTTTTAGGCAGGGGAAAAATCCCTCTCAAATACATATTTTATTATTCAAATGTTAATTTTCAGGTTTTTTAAACAAGTTTTCAAAATTCAGAGAATTATGTATAAAATCTGATGGAATCATCTAAATTCTTATCTGCCTGTTGTTCTCAGAGGTGCTAGCTGGGCCATTTCCTGTAGAAATTTGTGTTAAATTTGAAATACTTGAGCATCCCTAGTGTCAAGAAACATGCTGAATTATATCGGGACAGCAGTCATGCATCTACACAACTCTCATCAGGATCAGAGGACACATTGCTCAGGCAACAGAAATAGGAAGAGAGACAAAGCTATACAGTTGTCCCTCCCCAGTCGCGGATTTCGAGTCCGCAGTCTCGCTCTTTGTGGGAGGGACAAAGCCCTATAGATAAAATGGTGGCGTGCACTTGTGTGTGGCTCCACATGTGCGCCATAGGCACACACGTCATTATTTTCAATGGGGCTCTAATATCTGTGAGCCACCATTTTTGGGGTGGGATGGGATGCTGGAACATATCCCCTGCAAATTGGGAGGGACAACTGTATATGCCCATAGCTTACCTTTCAAGCCATTGGTTTGCTGTGAGTCACTGTCAGTTGGTACAAACTGTGTATATAATGGAAAGTTACTGTTAATTGGAAAGTTAAGTAATATTTTATGTTACTCATGATAACTCACATCATTTTGGTCAGTGACACTGTCATGTCATTTATATATCATATCATAGAAACTTGGATAGAATCATGTGGGTCACTTAAGCCAACCAGAATAAATATAGTGCACATGTAAGGACTAGGCCAGAGAAGGAAAAAAAGAAAAAGTCCATGGCTTGTGTTTGCATATGGTGAACAAGATCAATACAATGTATATATCTGGCAAAGAGAGCATTTTAAAAAGTTTGGGTCCACTGAAAGTGGAGAGTATTAGATGCTCACTGACCCATTCACTTCTGACAAGGGAAATGGATCTCAGCACAGTAATTTTACAATACCCCACAGTCGCTGTAGCCTCTCTTTCCTGCTGTACCATTAGTCTATGAAGATTATCACACAGAAGTAGAGTTGCCATAATTCTCTTCCACAAAACTGGGACAAAATGTAGGACAAATGTAGGATAAAATTTAGGACATTCAAGAAAAATGGAGGACATGACCAACTAAAAGCCAAAAACATTAATAAATTAAAAAAAATAATATAAATGCATGCTTCTTAGTCAAGCTCCCAGCAAGGTCTTACTGGGTCCTGGTAGTGGTGGCAGCATGGCCTAGTGACCAAAGCCCCCCAGCAAGGCCTACTAGGCCTGTTGGCGGCAGCGCTGGAGGACTTGGGGCTTGGCCAGCTGGCTGAGTCCTTGTACAGTGGCTGCACCAGGATCAGGGTTAGGAGGAGGCTGCGCTGCTATGCTGGAGGACTTGGGGCTTGGCCGAGGCCCTGGCCCTGGCCCGCACAGCCATGTCCCCCTTCCCTCCCTCCTTGAGCTTCCTCTTCTTCTTCTTCTTTTCCATACCTGTAACCGGAACTCCTCCTTGCAGCCTGGCTCTGGCTCTGTGCAGAATGCGGTGGAGTGCTCGAGGACGGCAGCAGCTGCCATCTTGGCCACTGGCCCACATGCTGAGGAGGAGAAGTGATTCAGGAGGGAAGGAGGCTGAGCTGAGGCTGAGCTCAGCCAACTATTCCTGCCTTGTTCCGGGCACATTTTGTCAATCTCCAGTCCAACTGAAGAGTGACAAAATGTGGCCTGGAACAAGGAAGGAATCAGGGATTGGAGGGTCTTGAATGCCAAGATGGGACATTTTTTTAGACCCTCCAATCCGGGATTTTCCTGGGAAGAACTGGGAAATGGCAACCCTAAACAGAGGAGGCAAGTGTTTTCCTTCTGTCATTAAATCACCATTAAATCCTGTTAATAGCATGATCAGAGGGAAGATTATCACACCCCCGCACTTCTCCTGTTCTTGTCCCTTCTGTAAACAGTAATGGAGGCATCATTTGGTGTTAACGATAGTTTCCATTAATACCAAATGATGATTCCATGACTGTTTACTGATGGGACAGGAACAGGAGAAACGCTCAGGGGTGTGATAATCTTCTCCCCGATTGCAGTATTAACAGGATTTAATGGCAGTTTAATGATGGGAGGAGGATGCTTGCCTCCTGTGTGATAAAGTCCTAATTGTGTGCTTGTGCACTTCTTGTATGTAAATGTAGCTCATGCACATACTCTCTCTCTCTCCCCCTCTCTCTCTCTCTCTCTCTCTCACACACACACAGACATATATAAAATATTGGAGATATGGGGGTTGGCTATAGTAATATTACCTATGCCTGGGGGGCACACACATACCTTTTTTTACAGTTAATGTTTCCATAGACAATCACCATGTCCCATGTATTCTGGAAATTGTTTGGAATTCCTTGAAACTAGGGTGTCTCTTCCATCCTGTACATGCTCTGTACATGCTCATGACCTCTATACATGCTCCTCCCCACATATGTCTAGCAATATTCTCTGATTCAGTACTTTGGTACTATGAAGGTCTGACCAAATCCCACTGAGGTAACCATAGAATCTAGTGGAGTAAAATTTCCAGGAGGTGGTAATTTGTTGGTCTCAAACTGAGAATATGAGTTTATATCTTCTGTTTACAGCTCAGACACATAGCTAAGATGTTCTGAGGTGAGTGAGTTGGTCCAGAAGTGCCTTGCCATTCCTTCCAGATATTATCCTCTTCCTAAATTCCCCCACAAGTTCCCCCTCTATTTCTATATTTATAAATGATTGAAAGTGGTTCAGCTGTGTGTTTCTCTTCTCTTTTTTTTAGAGGGTATTTTTGTTACATTTGTGCAACTGTGGAAACTAAGGAAATGTTAAAAACAACTGCTGTTTTACAATATGCAATCAACATGCTTGCTTCTTGAATATTTTGTAAATTGTTCACCACAATGACTGTTGGGAGAGAATTTGGGCATTTGTACAGC
The DNA here is from genome assembly GCA_020142125.1 of Phrynosoma platyrhinos. Lineage (NCBI taxonomy): Eukaryota > Metazoa > Chordata > Lepidosauria > Squamata > Phrynosomatidae > Phrynosoma > Phrynosoma platyrhinos. Next base: position 211,592,491 of record CM034703.1, read on the forward strand.
TTCTTTTCCAAAAAGTGAGGAGGAGAGCCCCTTCCATCACCGATCCCCTTTGGAACTAAGGGAAAAAATGTTTGAGCCACAATTTCCATGCAAATACCTTCCTACAGTGAGAGAAGTGGAAGCACAGAAATATTCCTATCTTTTCTTTATCAAGCTATAGCACTAGAACTCAGCATTGTGACACTGTAGTAACTGAACTCTGTGGACTTGAACCCATTTACAAACCTCCTGTCAGTGATGCAGGAACAATAGTAAAGACTAACATGATTCTGTGGGAAGGAACTTGGAAATTATTCCAGTTGTCATTAAATTTTAAAGCCTCATGGAGGATAAGGGAAAGAGAAATTGGGATGACACAAATGGTAGTATGAGAAGTACTTAGGTGGCCAGTGGAGTGCACCATGTACTGGAGCACCATCCAAATTTCATCTTTGCAATTAAAAGCTCATCCAGGCCCATAAAAAGCAAGCCTTGACCCCAAATGCTTTGAAATACAGTGGGTATCCCCTGGGGTTTGGTTCCAGAAAGAGTCCTGCTCCCTGGATACTCAAGTCCTGTTATATACAGTGGCATAGTATCCCTTGTATAAAATGGCAAAATCAAGGTTTGCTTTTTGGAATTTTTTTTTTAAAAAAATATTTTCAAGCCCTGGATATTTGAATCTGTGGATGCAAAATCTATGGATATGGCAGGCCTACTGTAGCCCACAGTGCTCTCCAGAGGCATTGGTGTTGTGTGCCATTGGTGAGTGTTTGTTTGTTTGTTTGTTTTAAAGTTGGGAAGGAATCTGAGATCAGGATCTAAAGTCAGAAACTATTTGAAAGCACACAGCAGCAACAACAAATCATGCCTAAAAGGTAATCTGTATGTGCATTTCCGAGAATTCACATACAGACAATCTTTTAGGTCTTACCTGTTCAGAATTTCTCATTTCGCTGCTTTATACCCAAAAACTAAAAGTCTTTCCTCACTCCTGTAAGTTCTGGCTTAAGAAAAAGAATTACCAATAATTTTTCTCAGTACCGTAGTTCCTGAGGTAGTCCATGTTACCTTCACATGTAGGTTCAAATTGGAAACAGCCTTGGAAAATGAGGAGTATGATATAAAATGTAAAGTGATGTGAATTTAAAACAGGGGTGGGTAACATGTAGCTCATGGGTTGCATTGCATTTTATGCCCCAGGGCTTCCCAGATATAATTTTAAAAATTAACCCAAAATGCCCTCCAGATGAAACAGGAACTTAACTTGAAGTCACTTCCACTCACTTTCAGTTGTTAAAAGAGAGAGAGAGAGAAATGCCTCTCTTGGGCCTAAAATATGTTGAAAATACCTCCCAACTCCCTGGAGGTCATCTGGGAGCAAAATATTAGATTTTTTTGAATGAGAGGTGCAGTAGGGAGTGTGGCCGTGCAAGATCTTCTAGGGGCTAACATTTTCCCCAGCCTTCCATAGTTACCCATCCCTGATTTTTAAGAACTGAAAGAGAAGAGAATCGCCAAAAAAGGAAATGTTGCAGACATCATGCAATGAAAACTCAAAAATGGGTTACAGATTAGGTAATGAGGCCAACATTGTGATGTCATATTAATGTTAATAGGGTTTTCAAAATAACAATAAGGAGCAGTTGAAATTCCTGACGTGCAAAGTTGACAGTCAGGTAGTAGCTATTAACAAGTATTTAGGTAGCTCAAGGCCCCAAGTACAGGATTTTTTAAAATCTTGTTCAGTCTATGGACGTTATCACGCGCGGGTCTCAAAGTGGCAAGAAAGCGGTATGGAATTAATCCAGAACTATACCAGTATAGACCCCACAAGACGGAAATTGCTATCAGACGCAATTAGCATCATTGCGCAATGAACGAAAGCAGCATCATTCCGGTATCATTCTGGTCGCGCAAATGTAATTCCCCAGGAAACCGGCATTCAAAAGAACGGGGATGATGCCGCATTGGGATGGGGATGGGATGGGTTCTCTGCGACATCGTGTGAACACATGGGAAAAGGAACCGCAATGGGATGGGGATGGGACGGGGTTCTGTGCGACGTCATGTGAACACACGGGGAAAAAACGTAATGGGACGGGGTTCTGTCTGCTTTAGACCCCGTGTGATAAGGTCCTATGTAAAATGAAGCACTGATATAGGCAACATCCCTTATAATAAGGGACACCTGGCAACCCTATGTTGCTTACATATATTGTTCATACACACACACACACACACACACACACACACTTGGCATCAACACAGGCAGTGACAAGTCACCATTCCTCAGAGAAACACTGGTGCATTCTAGGAAAGTTAAAATGGCAGGACCTCAGTAACAGTAGCAGTAGACTAGACTGCAGCCCTGGTGGTTGCCTGAGGCTGCTGGGTGCTGACGCCTATTCTGTGATTAAGAGAGAGAGTTGTGAATCATAACAGCCCTAGCTTTAATCTCAGTTCTACCATAAACCCACTCATTAGCCTTAGGCAAACTGCTATTTTTATGTCTCAGTCCTTTGTTTGCATCATAGGCATAATAATACTGACATGCAAGGCTCATATCCAGTAATGAAGTTTGAATACTTAAAATGCTGTATAAATGTTAATAATTATTCTTTGGAGCTTATCGCTTGGGGTTTTAAACCGAATCAAAGCGTTCTGATTTCTAAAAAGCACTGGCTGAGCCCAGCTGGGACCCAGGGTGATGACAGCCAGCAATTCAGTGGTGATTTAGCTTGCGGTAATCCCTGTCTCCATCCTGCCTCCTGGTTGCCTTGATTCGGTATAAACCCCAAGCGATAAGCTCCTTTGTCAGGCATGTATATGAACTATTTTATCCAAGAAACGATCAGAGCTGGCAGTAATATACACATTGCAGATTTACCACGCAAGCAAATAATCTGTTTACTAGCTCAAACATTGTATTACAGTTTTGATTTTAAAATAACAAGTTCATAACTCTCATGGAAACGTATGAGATGCATCTGATAGGTGTTCAGGACTTATTCTGGCATGAAGATTAATTTGGTAGAAGGAGCAGTCGCTATTGTAATGTGTAAAGAGTGTCATAACTGACTTTTTAAGTGTACATGGTTTTAAATGTACATGGAAGGAGGCTACTGCATGGTTAAGAGTGGCAAATTCCTCTTGCTAATCTGAATATGAGCCAATTCAATAGTAATTACAGAAAACAGTGAGCATTGTATCACTTTAAAAGCTAGCAGATTTATTGTACCACATCACTATTTGGTCAGTTTTTGTGCCACAGGCAAGCATAGCAATCTCTCTGAAAATAATTAAAGACTCATATATGAGGTTCACACAATTAATGGTTTGCAAAAGTCTGGGAATTGATACCAGTAAGAAACATCCATTTTAGACCATGGGTGGATAAAATATAGCTCTCCACCCAGCAATCTTTTACCCAGCAATCCCTTTATCCCCAACCAGGATAGACAATTATCATGGATGATGAGAACTGTTGTTCAATAAATTCTTGAGGTGTACACAATATGATCCAGAACAGTGCTTCTCAGGCAGTCTGATGTAGGGCACTGGCAGTTGTATTTTCCCATTGTGCCAGGGACCAAGACCATATATTCATTTGTTTCTTCCTTTCTTGGAGACTCACCAGGGACCAGCAGCCAGTGGCTCAGGAGCTGGCCATCTAGGGACCATCACTTTGAGTATCACTGATTCAGGACAAATCTGGAAGAAATATGATTGTGTACTTACACAAATGCTGCATCTGAAAGTGGCTAGTTCACCCTACCCCACTCCGAAGGGCTTCTGTGCTAGAGAAGTTGCAGAGCAAGCTGATATACATGAATGAAGCCTTCCCCATCACTTCATCCACATGAAAGGGAAAAATCTTGCAGCCTATAATTCTGCTTGTCTATGCATTTTTTCAAGGCATAGGAACTCTGTCAGGAAGGGGAGGAGGGAATCTGAGGTTGCCTGACTCATTTTCCACATGAGGTACTTTACAATGCCAGGCAAAGCAGAGTTTGTGAATAATCAATCCAATAACTTAGTCTTCACTAGTAGGGACTAGCTACAGGCTGAAGAAATAGAACAGGGGCCTTGAGAGTATGGCTATGGGTTGTCCTAAATGTTCAAATGCTATAGATGGTATGAGCCACTTGGACTCTTTTCTAACACCTTTCGTTTCATTTGCAGTTAGAGGTCAAAATGCATACAGGATTAAATGAATTACTTTCATTGGCTACAATATTTTTATTTGCAACTATGAGGAGAAGGGGGGAAGTCCAGAATTAGGACTACAGGAGTGGGGGCGTTGTACCCTCCCCTTTCTACCACAACCAGACTGATGTTTTCACTGGAGAGGAAGTGGCTATTATTGACAGCGAGGAAGGAAGGAAGATCCTGATCCAAATTATGTGTTCACTCATAAGTGAGTTCCATTTAATTTCAATGTGAGACTTGCTTTTTGGGAGGGGTACTTTAAAGCCACAGGTTGTTCTAAACTGCCAAACTAGAAAATTCCTCCTATATCTTTATTTGGCTTTATTTAGGGTCACTGTTGATTCTTTTGATATCATCAGTTACATAGGACCAGTGGCATTTCTGTTCTTGGTGTCAGCTGGTGCAGGTACTGCTGACCGCTGCTCAGAGGTGGTGCTGAGCCTCCGACAATCATCTGGGAGCCAGCATGGCTGCTCCTGGGAATAGCTGCACCAGACCCCAAATGAAAGGCACCTCCCAGCAGTGGCCACTGCTGTGGGCTGGTGCTACAGCTCTGGACATTAGTTTTAGGTCCTGGGTGGCTGCTGGGCAAGTGTGAAAGAGACATAAAGCCCTTTCTCACTCAGTCATCCAGCTGCTGCACTAGCCCCACACAAGGTGCACTGCCCCACCAGGTGTACAACCCCCTCCTGGATGTCACTTGGTGCAGTCCGCATGCCCTGAACCCCTAGTGATGTCACTGTATAGGACTGTTAACAGGCAAATTGCTTTAAAAATGTACCATGCCCCACTCTTGAGTCTGTTGTGGTCATGTGGAGGCCATACAGACAGCCCCTAAGGAGTGACTCCGTGCTACCCTTGGGAGCGTCAGACTGGGGCCGCGGCAACCGCACGCCGCAGCCCTGATCCAGCAGTTTGCCACTCCAAAAAGAGCTGGTAAATGTCACTCCTTTTTGGAGTGGCAAAAAGCCACCCTTGCCATCGCCACGGCTCTTCTGCACTCCTTTGGTGCAGCGTGTCTACGATGGGGTACATGGCGTGACAGCGACATCTGGATGACTCGCATGTGGTCACCCCACCCCAACTCCACCCCCAGGCTGGCCCTTTGGCCAGAATGTACAGGCCCGTGGCCTCCTGCTATATGTATATATTCTCATTAGAATGATAAGGTATGTATAATGTTGGCAAGTTCATTTATTAATTAGGATACATATAGATTTATAATTCATGAGCCATTCTTACCACATTTTTTTTCTGTTTTGCTGGAGAGAAGGTGACGAGAATTTCATCTATAGCTTTTTCAGGGCAGACTATTTAACACCAATGCTGCTATAAATATTCTCCTGATGATCATATTTTCAAAGCAACTGTAGCCTCGGTGGCCTTGATAATTGTGGCATTAAAAATAGAAAAATGCAAGGCTGCTGAGAACCAGCTGGTGGCTTGTGATTCAAATCTAGACTCACTTATGGCTGGCCTCCACATGGTAAGTGCTTCTCTAGCACAACACTCAGGTTAGACTGTTAGTACCATTTGTGTATCGAGTTTAACGATACATCACTGATAGGGTAAATTATATAAGCCTGTTCAAAAATGGTGCCGCAGTGGGACACGCTACATGATTTCTTAAGTTCATTCCCCCATCTCCTTTTTTTTTTTTTTCATAGCAGAAGACCAATTGTGTTTAAGTAGCCCAGTGCTGAGTCTGGATATTCTTAGTTGGACTATTTGAGAAGCTAACCATGGTGGAATGCTTAATCACAGACCTACACTTATTTATTCACAGAAAGGGCAAGATCATTTCCTATGAAATTAGGCACCAAGCCTTAACAGGAGCAGAACTTTTGCATCTCTTGGAGACTTTGTTCTATGTTATAAAATTTATAAACATTATTTTTAAATAGCTCTGAGGCTAAGACACATTATGCACTTGCTCACATGTTGTAGTCTAAAGCACAGAAGTGGTAAGCCTCATAGAATATCACTTCCAGAATTACTTCTGTCTTCATTCTGCACACTCATCTTGTGCATGATAACCGTTTACTCTGTCATTAAGTGGTAAATGTGCTGGTTCTGGTCCAATATCCATGCTAACAGAGTCAAATATTTTTCCATTTTGCAGTCTCCATTCTCACTGCAAATATGCAGTTTGTTGTACCTACCCTACTTGGTCTCCAAAGGCCAAACTGGTCAAACAGCTAACAACTATTTCTATTTCTTACTTACTTACTCTAGAGTAAGCACAGGGATCCACATCTGTTTCACGAGCTTCACATGTGGACTGAAGGGTTCAACCTCTTCTGAGGTCTGAATCTAAATTGTATAGTGGGTCCTAACTACAATTTTTATTGCTCAAAATGACCTATAAACAGGTAACTCTGACAATAAAAATTGTGGGTGTAAATCCCCAATTTGAATCAAGGGCACATATTCCCCACCATTATAACTTCCTGTCAGTATTGAACCCTGTTTTCTCTGACCTCAATTTCTTTCCCACAGTTGTGTGAGCATAGTCACTGAGAGAATATTTGCTATTTCCCTTATGCGCTTTTAATGGAACTCTGTGTCTGGTGGCTCTTTGTTCTGTTCTGCTTGTCCAGACTGTGATTATACAAAATAGAAGTGATCATAAGTATGTCTGGGAATAGAAATGGTTACAGTGAAATTCCTGTGGCGTATATATATGGGGTGGAGTGTGTATAGTCAGAATCTTCTATGTTGCTGCTTTCTAGATAATGCTTGCTTGACTTTTTGACCTGCTCTGTGGATCACTACTTAGTGTTATGGTAGGGAGACTTTTAGTTCAGTTTTGTGAACACACTATTGATAATATTTCAGGTAGTAGAGATATTGGAGATTTTTGCAACATTCATACTTTAATGTATGTTATCTCCTTCTCCCCAATACACATTTACATTGCATAGCTGTGTGGGGTGGTGCTGTGCATCCCCAGTTGGGGTGGTGGAGCAGACATTCCTGTTGCATGTGCATGGTGTCCTAAGGCAGGATATGTTTAGAGTTTCTGTGGACTTTCTAATGACCTTTTAACTATCTGTCTTTCCTGAACTGTTTCTGAAACCCGGCTGTTTGTATAAAGTACTTTCTTTTTGCATGAAATACCTATCTCAATAGTTCCTTTTAGTAAGGCTCCACCATGAGTTCATGACATAATACATCACAAGGATTCCTCTGTAGCAGCGTCTCAACTGTGGAGCTCCCTATCTAATGAAGTTAGGCTGCTCCCATCTCTTTTGAGCTTCTGGTGGGCAGCCAAAACAATTGTTAGCATACTCGACATATCCTGCATTAATATTTGGAGTCATATTTTCATATATGGGTCTGGACATGTTCTTAAGAGGTCACAACGACTTTTGAAAAACTAGGTGAATTTCCCATAGGTAGGACACAGAGACCTGAAGACATGTGAAGAGCCCAAGTAATACTAAGATAAAAGCTGAATGGGTTGTTGATTGCTCTGTCCTTCCCCCACCCAGGCTCTTTGCATATCCTCTCGCACTAGAAACAAATGGTGAAGGCAGTAGGCCAACGCTTCCTACCTACCTTCTGCAATGTTCCCAGTCAACATCCCTATCCATCTACCCTGGGTTGTTCAAAATCTAATATATATAACTCCACTATCCAGTTTCCAAACCTCCATTTCAGTTAGCTCTCAATGGTGTGTCTGTTCAAAATACTATCATGATTGATTGCACCCTTGTATATTTCTAAATAAAAATCTTACTATTTGCCCAAACTTGAAGTTCTTCTCAGTTAGTATTGGTATAAACAAGTGGAAATGATCCCTAAGTTATCCAGCCTCTCACAAGCTTCCTTGAACTAAAACAATTGTTCCAATATTTAAAAGAGAATCTAACACAGTTGCTGACACTGTTGGGTAACACAATGTTGTTTCACATGGCATTCAGTGTTTGAAAGTACTGTATTAATAGTTTCAAAACTGGATTCCAGGATTGTTTTTAGACTGTTTTGAAGAAGTTCTAAAGAGTATTTTAATGCATTTTTTAAAATGTTTTATCTTTATATTGTTTTAATTGTTTTTATTCAGGAGCCCTCATGGGCTGTGAGGCAATACAGAATAAAATAACTGAGCCCAAAGAGATCTTGATCTGTTCCATCCAGCAGGGCCTTTTTTAAAAAAGGATTTGATATACAGGGAAGTTTAGGGCTACCATGTATCTTAGTTACATTGAGTATAAGGTACTGATTAATTAACCTGACCATAGAAAAGTCCATAGCTTCAGATGAATTGCCTAAATTTATAGGCAGTTTAGTTTCACAGGAGACCTATGGAGCCTTGTGAAACTAAACTGCCTACAAATCCAACATAATCCTAATGGAGATTTGGTATAGAAGACCATGGATATGATGGTAGCCATCACAATTGGCCAGTACTGAAATGTGGAAGTACTGTATTCTTGTCATTGTGAAACTAAATTCTGGCTGGTGTTAAATGCTGAATATCTTTGATCTGAAAGTTAGATTAGGAATTTCAAAGGTAAGAAGCATGACACAGGAAAAAGTCACACTGCAATACAAAAAAATGAAAAGGATGAAAATTCAGATTCTAGTAGTCAGGCCTTTGGTCAGGATCCAGCCAAGTATAGATTAAATTCTGGACAGACTATGTTTTATTTGGAAAGTAATGACTCATAGCACCATTATATAGTTAGAGTTGTAGCAAGAAAAGTTATAGCTACAGTTGTTATGAACTTCATACCACACTCAGACTAGGGATTGCTTATCCAACTAAAGAAAAATCCCATAGAATCATAGAATCATAGAATCATAGAGTTGGAAAAGACCACAAG
>CM034703.1:211601610-211622369 GCA_020142125.1 Phrynosoma platyrhinos
TCAGATTTGTCTGGCATGACCTGTTTCTCTGAAACCCATGTTGACTTGATACATGTATATGCTTCAGATGTGAATAAAGATGAAGGAAGCTTAGAAAAAAATCTACAAAGAACTTAAGACAGTGATGGTAAACTTTTTAGAGACTGAGTGCCCAAACTCAGTGGCATTCCCACACCAGGTGTCACCAGGGGGGTGGGGAGGAGTTCTGGGAGTGAGATTTCCAGGAGCGGGACTTCCTGGGGCCAAGACTTCTCCCAGATTTCCAGGGTGGGACGGGTGGAGAAACAGAGTGCTCCTTTCCTTCGTCCCTCTTACCCTGGAAAGGCTTTCTCCTGGCATTTCCAGGGTAGGAGGAAACAGCACTCCTTCTTCCCCGCTCACCCTGGCCTCTGCCATGACAGGGGCTACAGTGCATGTGCCCTCAGAGAGGGCTCTGCATGCCCTCTCTGGTACGCATGCCACAGGTTCGCCACCACAGACTTAAGACAAAATAACATACACAAAAAAATAACATCTAACCCTTTGTAGTGGGAGATTTTGATGCTAAAACAATAAAGGAGCCTTTGGAGTTGTAGTTGGCAAATGTAAATTAAGAACATGAAATGATTGTGGAGAATTAATACAATTTTGTGAGAAAGAAGAACATGCAATCGCCAGCACTACATTTACATTACCACCATTGGAAAACTGCAATTTGGTACTTTGAACAATATTGTCACAAATCATGTGCATTATATTCTTAGTGTTTAGAAATAGCAAAATAATGTTAAGTCAGTGAAATCCAGGAACCATAGTAAATTCAAATCATAGTCCACTTATGTCTTTAGTTTGCCTCATATTAAAGAAAATATAAAAACATACAGAAATAGAACAATCAGATGATCCAATTGTACATGTGGTGGTTAAGGGAGGGATTCAAGAAGATATCAATAATACCCTGCATTCAGATAGCTTAGATGTAAAGGCTACTTGATCTAAATTAATAGAAACCATAGATATGACTAACAATAATCACAAAATACCAACGTAAATAAAAAAGTTGCTGACTGAAGTGATATTAAAGCTAATGAAAGAGAGACATAAATGAGAAATAAAGTCATAAATAAATCACAAAGAATTACATAAGAGCATTTAAAATCAAGCTAAAGAAAGTGGTGGCCCAAACAATGTGCAGGAAAAGAAAATGAGAAGATCCATGATACTTTCAAGGTGCTCAAGAAGATCTAGGAAATAAAAGGCATTTTCAAAAAGTGACCACGTTCACTGCTGGTAGATACAAATAATGTGCTGATATATTCAGGGTATAGCTGCAGTATGTAATGAATACATGGAAGAATTGTTTGAAAATAATAGACCAGAATTTATTGTAGACGATGATTTTACACAGGAAGTAGCAAAAGCTGAAGTTGAAAATGCAATAAAAAATGACAAAGCTCCTGGACTTGATAGCATTTACACAGAAATATTAAAGATAATTGAAAAGGTTGATTTAGGTGTGTTGGTGAATGCTTCAACCATATCTATAGAAAAAGAGGCACTCCTGAAATTTGGCTAAGATCTATTTAATTACATTATTCAAAAAGAAAAATGATAAGTTTGTAATGATTACAGAACAGTAAGCTTAATAAGCCATTTGCATAAGATTTTATTCAAAAGAATACATAGCCGAATCTGCAAGTATGAAAAAGTGGCAGAAGACATCTAATTTGGATTCAGAAGAAAATTTATAATAAGGGTACTCTTATTCTGTATATAAGTATGGAATGAACTGGCAGGTACATAGGAAGAAAACCACCTCTTTTTGAAAACCCTATGAAATTCATGATGTTGCCATAAGTTGACACGCAACTTGAAGACACATACATACATACATACATACAGATATATGGGGAGATATAACAAAGATATAGATCTAGATGCTTGAATTACTGACTGTGAGAAAACTTTTGATAAAGTCATTTGGGGCCATCTGATGTGGTTGCTAGTAATAAATTATCTAGATCAGGGGTAGGCAACCTTTTGGAGACCTGGGCCGGTCCCCCGAAGTCCTGGTCTCCGCTGGGCCGAGGGGGGGGGAATGGCAGTGCGCGCGCACACACACACTCAGCTGCGCATGCCCCTCCCGCACGCGCTGCCGCCGCCGCCATCACATGTGCGGCCACCGTGGCACATGTCGCAGCCACCATTTTGATTTCCAAAATGGCGGCCGTGACGCGTTTGCACATGCGCAGGAGTAACGCGTTGCGGCTGCCATTTTGGAAATCAAAATGGTGGCCGCAGCACACGTGGCCACACGGAGGGCAAAACGTGAGGCGGCGGCGGCGGCAGGGGTCTGCCTGGGCCGGTAAGTCCGGCGACCTGGGCCGGAATCGGCCCGGGGGCTGTAGGTTGCCGGCCCCTGATCTAGATTCAAGAGTTATTTGTATCATAGACAGTCTGCAGTTAACAGACTGCAGTTAAAGCTGAAGATTGGAGGATAGATAACAAAAAGCTGCAGTTAAAGCTGAAGATTGGAGGATAGATAACACAGAAATATGAAGAGGAAAAAAATATTAAGGACATATACTTTTGCCATTGCCTTTTAATGTTTACTCCAAGAACATCTAAAGAAGCACTTGCTGGTTATAAACAACGAATATACAGATAATACAATATTACTAACCAATAACTTAGAAGGGATGCAAAGATTTACCAATCAAATAAATGCAGTAAATATGAACTAAAAAGGGACCATTAGTTCATTAGTAAAGATTAGTAACAAAAGTAGCTCAAGAAACACCATTAAAATCCAAAAGGAAATTGTGGAGTGGCTTGACTGATATAAATACTCTGGAATTGACTGAATGAATAATAAGATCATAGCCATGGAATAAAAGTTAAAAGGTCTCAAATAGCTTCTTTGAGATGAAGAATGTAATGTGTAATAAAAAAAATGTAAAACTGGCATTGAGAATGTGCATTCTATGCATTAGATCTTGGTTCTAATGTGTGACATGGAACCCTAGACTTTAACACCAGCTATCATAAAAACACAAAAGCATTTGAAATGTTAATTTCGCATATGACATTAAGAATTTCAATATAGTATCATTGTTAGAGCTCCCGCATTCAAAGACAGAATTGCCCTGATGATATCCAATCTCCAGTAGAAAAGGAATGAGATTAAGGGGGGTTACAGAATGCCAGAAATAGTGCAAATGGAGTGCACTTTAAGGGTTAGGGTTAGTGCTAGGGAATCATGGGAATTGGGTTTTTTCCTGAGACATTGAGCCTTCTCTGTCAGAGAACTCTGGTGCCACAATAAAATACAATTCCCATGATTCCCTAACCCTTAAAGTGGACTCAATTTGCACTATTTCTGGCAGTCTGCAACCCCCCTAAGTGTTAATATAGTGGGGTGATTGTGCAGTGATTGCCTGTGGATAGTACTGTATAACTTTTAGAGACCATTATGGTGGGTATGAGATAAGTGGAGTGAGATAGCAGGTGTGTACTGGTCTCTCCATTGAGCTTAATGGGAAATTTTAAACTTACTTCACCTCTCATGTACATTGGTACAGGGGCTGGAGGAACATAGGATTTAGAGAAAACCTCTTCCTCCCTGCCAAAGCCCCCAATACTGCCTTGTTTTGGACTGCGTACTGTAGTTGCTTCAGCCAATCTCTGATGTTACACCAGCATAGCTCTTCAAGTGGCATATTTCAAAATCCACTGGCCTAAGATACTTGTACCAATTTAAAAGGAATTCCAGCTAACATAAATGTGCCATGGGATTGCATCTAAGTATATATCACTGTGGTTGGTCATATTATTTCCCTCCACACCTGTCTTTCCTCCCTCTCTTTCTTTCTGTCATAGCATAGATTACAAGGCTCTCAAGGCATAAACCTGTCTTTTATGTTATGTTACTAAAGTACTATGGACATTTATGTAATATTTAAGAGAATACTGCTGTTAATCCTGATGCAAGTTGAGATTGTCTTATCCAAAAAGCTTGGGGCCAGAAGTGTTTAGGATTTTGGAGTTTTTCAAATTTTGGAATATTTGCATATATATAATGAGTTATCTTGGAGATGAGACTGAAGTCTGAGCATGAAATTAATTTATGTTTCACATACACCTTGTACACATAGCCTGAAGGTAACTTATACACTATATTTTTAATAATTTTGTGCATGAAACAAACAAACCAGCAGAAAGCAAAAATGTCATTATCTCAGCCATCCTTGTGGAGGTTTTTGGATTTGGAATATTTTGGATTTCAGAATTCCAGATAACAGATACTCTGTCTGTACTATTATTAATAATAATAATGCCATCACCAAACTAGGATGCACTTTTGTCCATTCCTGTACCAGTCTTCTTGCCAGCCATCCTACCACTTGTTACAGTAAACAGTGAGTGAGAGGGGCCCAGAGGTATAGGGCAGCAGCTAAATGTTTTCTCAGGATCAGGCTGCATGCTACATTAAACATGCAGTGTATAGCTAGACTACTCTTTTTATATGGTAAACTAACTCCAATCCAGATCAGGACTTGGGCAAATAGGGGAGGCTTAAACCTCTTCATTGCATTTTAACTAAAATGTTGCTACCCTCTTGGTGCAGCTAGGAGAGTGTCACAGTCTCAGATAAACTGAAAGACTGTCAACTTCAGAATCATATTGCCCTTATTTTCATCCGACAAGGACTGTTAATTAAAGGTTGACACCTAGGCCCATGTTGAAAGTAGGCATACATGATCTTTAAACTTGTTGGTACAGTTAGCCCTCAATATCCATGGCATGAAAATAATGAAAAAATAAAAATAAATTCCAAGAAGCAAACCTTGATCTTACCAGTTTATGTAAGAGACACCATTTTACTGTACCATTTATTAAAGGGACTTGAGCATCTACAGATTTTGGTATGGGGTGTGTGTCCTGGAACCAAGCTTCAGCGGATACCAACCCTGTTAGCAACTTCCCTTCACTGATTTTTGGTTAAGCCGTCCTCTTTCCCTACTGTAGTTAGTACAGCACAGCATGCAATGGAGATCTCAGAGTACTGCTTTGTGATTCAACAGAATCATGATGGGTCTGTTGAAATGTGTTTTTATTTATTATTATTTATTAGGGGTATTTATACCTCACTCTTCAGCCAAAAGTCTCTCAGAGCAGCTTGCAAATGATTAATTAGACATTTCCCTGCCTTCAGGCTTACAATCTAAAAAGACAAGACACAATGGGAGAAGGGAATGGTGGTGGGGAAGGGGAATAAGTCCAGCGGATCTTCTCTCCCTCTGAGGCCTGGACCATGGCAGATGGACTGGAAGGAGGGCTCTCTTTCTTAATCTAGGCTAGGCCCAATGGAGCTGGCCTGCCTTCTCTCCCTCTGGATGATGGTGGATATCGGGAATCATTGACTTTTCATCCTAGCTGTCTGAGTCCAAAGGACACATTGTGCTAATAAGATCAGGAAATTTCACATTGTGTGTTACGGTAGAAATGTGAAAAGAAACCCAATGCAATTATTGAATCTTCTTTTCCTGCTTTTGAGTAATGTAAGAACTAGCTCCAATTTAGGGATTGTGACTAATTCCCATTCCATCCCACTCAGAGATATTAAAATAAAATGTGTATTCCAGGATAAGTGCTACCTCATAATGGCATAATGGATTAGTTCTACTTACAGCTGGGGAGTTCTCTAGCTTTCTGTTCATCTGAGTCTGTGACATAACACCTTTGTTGCTCCTGGTACTGATTTACATGGCCAGCGTAGATAAGTGTTTCTTAATCAGAGCTGCTCATTAGGTCCAACTGAATCAACTTTCAATTGCCATATGAAAAAAATAAGAATATAGCAAGACTAACTTGCAATGCCATAGCCAAGAAATCTCATTACAACATAATTATTATCTTCTGAAATACAACCATGTTTAAGGAGAATGAAAAAGTAGGGAAAGAGGATTGCTTAATCAAAAATCAGTGAACGGAAGTTGCTAACAGGGTTGGTAATCTGTGCAGGGATGGATCTTGCTGTGTTACCTCTTGACAATGTGATTGGGATCCAGAAAGTATTAGAGTAAAATGAAGAAATGATTATAACGATCATTGTTTTATTTTATAGTACTGAAGCAGCCACAGGCAAAGTTCCTGAGATGGTTCCCAGTCTTTCAAAAGGAGCGATGGATTAAATTAGCTAAAGTTGGGGTGGAAGCCAGTTATGTATGAGAAATAATGATTGCTAGCTATGAACAACACAGAGAGAGACACAAAATAAAGGAGAGCAAAAGAGAAATGACAGTCCTCAAATATAGAAAGTGTTGCTTTATGCAGAGGGGGAATATTTTCTGTGTGAAAGACAAAGATTTTATATACTTATTTATGTTCCTTTGAGGTGACTAGCAGCATCTTAAAAGCAATACCATTGAAAAACTAAAACAATAGAACACAAATAACAAAATTGAGAGAAAGCAAATATTAGATTATCAAAATTCGTCTCATTGAAATGATAATCTGAGGTCTAAATGAACAAAAAAGGAAGCCTTCAATACTTCAATACAATGATTTCAATAGTAACTGGCAACTTATTTATTTATTTATGTGGAGTATTTATACCCCCCTCTTCAGCCAAAAAAGCTCTCAGAGCAGCTTACAAATAGTTCCCTGCCCTCAGGCTTATAATCTAAAAAGACATGACACAAAAGGAGAAGGGAATGGTGGTGGGAAGGGGGATCAAGTCCAGTAGATCTTCTCTTGAACTGTAAAAGAACTTGAAACTGTAAACTAAAGTTTCTTCACATCATTATGGGTATATGTAATTTTTATCACCTAGTTGTGTGTGTATGAGTGTGTGTGTATGTGCCTCTGAATCAAGCAATCTAGGATGCTAATTAGAGATCCGGTTTTAACTTTCATGTACATAAAATAAAGTCGCATATACAAATGAGTGCAGGCCCATAGGTTTTTTCACTTTGGAAAAGTGATTAGCATATACTCATTCGCAACCCTGATCTACAGAACACATTTCATATCCTTGGTACATTTCATGGGTGTGCATGTTTTTGCTAATGGTTTGGGCAGAACCATTCTGAAAAAAAATTATGATGAATGAATAAGTTTACCTTCCTTTCTTAGCATTGTGCACCTTATCTGACTCAGCCCTACTCTCAGGGGCTGAGCCAACAAAACATGATGACATGGCCCACGTCCCTTGTTATCCTGGACTAGGTCTTAATCCAGATCAGTCCCTGGGTTAATGCAGGGGCAGGTAGGTATTCACATACCCACCAGCTGCCACACTACAGACTGCTACTGCCACATGCCCCTTATCTCCCTCTGCTGTTGCTGCTAGTGAGAAGACTCCTGTCTTTGCCTGTGGCATGGAAACAAGGTGCCTGGCTGTACCCATATTGCCAAGCATCCTGTTTCCATGTCAGATGCAGCAATGAAGTCTTCTCCCTAGTAGCAATGGTAGAGGGAGGTAAGAGGCATGTGGGGCCATCTGGTCTGCCAGGGTTTGATGCAGTTTCCATGCAGTGGAAAATGGTGGGTAATTTTGACCTGTGCTAAGGCCCCTTTGACTTGGAAAGAGGCTGGATCCACGTCTGGTCTATCCAATCCTGACCTGGGGCTAATGGCCTGCATCATTCAAACAAGATGGTGTGAGGCTGGGGGTTGGGATATGGGCCCCCTCAGTTGTCTATTACAAACGTATTTTTACATGGCACATCAGGTTTTTTTGCCACATTTGTTAATCTGTCCCCTGGTCACATCTAGGAGTCACTAATGTTTTGTTTGTTTTACTCACCCTGTGTCTTTAATCGTAACTTGATATTCAGAATGCTGGGACAATCTTGTTATGTAGATAAATTAGTGGGACAAACTTGATATGCTTAACTTTTCCGTGTCACACTATAGCTAATGACGCAAGTTGGCTCTCTTTGTTGGATCGTTACCCTGCTACTTTAATGTAATTAATGCTTATTTATGATTCTAACATCTACTTGCTACTGTGGGTATAGAATCAAAGAGGTATAGTTAGTACTAAAAATTAATCCATCCTACAGCAAGTAAGTGGTAGGATTTTACATATGCATGTCTAAATTTAACAAAGTCCTCAATGTTCTTTGAAGAGTTTAGGTTTTATTTCTTATCATTTGTTGCTTTTTAATTTAACTTTTCCATTAAAAGAAAAATAACACTCAAGGTAGCTATCAACAGGTTCTCTTCCAAGCAATAGAATCCTGGACTCTAGATGCCTTCATGAGAAAAGCCACATGCTCTGTTCTGTGGTCCAGATTCTCACTACCAACTCTCTTTCTCTTGCAGCATCTTGGCAACAGTCGGCACTGAATTTGACCTGCGGACTCTGCGGGCAGTTCGTGTGCTCCGGCCACTAAAGCTAGTGTCGGGAATCCCAAGTGAGTTAGTGTCCAACAACTAGTTTGCAGTCTACTTGAATCATCCTGATTTGAAACTCTCATCCTACTATTTCCCTACTGGATATAAGATAATTTAGTCTGCTTCTCATTTTCCTGTAACACCAGAGTTTTCCAATAACTCAAGAATGTGCCCATAACCTCTTACTGTGATCTTTCAATTTACCCAAAAGCCCTCTTGTGGAATCTAGTATACAGACAAACTCTTTACAATACTTGATTTGCAATCCTGTGGACAATTTTCAGGGAGTAAGCTTCACTGAACAAATTAGGATTTACTATTGAGTAAATATACATGGTATTGCATCGTCAGTCCTTTATTTTCCTAGCCTTCACATGCTAGGAAACCAGAGCCTTAACCAGGATTGTGATTTCCCTGAATTTATTTCCAAGGTTCTTACATATTAAGATCAAGCTCTAGACCTGTGGCATTTTCACTTTATTCATTATAAAGATTTGGAAATGAAGAAAGTAAAACCTTGCATGAATAGAAGCTGCATTAAACCCAGAACCATTATGAAAATTAGCTTTGTAGGATCTACCTAAATTCTTGACCTTCCAGAGTGTTCTGTGTCAAATACTAGCTACTGCAGTCCTTTCGATTTTTAAGATCTGCTCTTGATAGGCTGATATAATTGGCCTCTTGTTCTGACCAGTATTGACCAGTAAAAAAACCAAAAATATCCTTATGGTCTTTCTCCATACATGTGTGTCTATGTGATGGAGAACCTCCTCTGACTCTGACATCTCTTTCCATTCCAGATTGTATGAGCAAGGTGTGAATCTCAGGTTAGAAAGAAGAGATGGGGAATTTGCAAGAAGCAGGGGGCAGAACACAGCTCCTTCCCTACTCCTGTTTAGATTTTAGTAATATATCTGCTATTATCCTCACGTGGATCTGTTTTGTGATGATCTTACTCTGCCTTCTGTTTGTTTTCCTCTACAGGTTTACAAGTTGTACTCAAGTCCATCATGAAGGCCATGATACCTCTGCTACAAATTGGCCTCCTCCTATTTTTTGCAATCCTTATTTTTGCAATCATAGGGTTAGAATTTTATATGGGGAAATTTCACACCGCGTGCAAGGATATTTATACAGGTAGGTAAAGAGCAGTTGTGTTTCTTTGTGTCTTCTCTTCTTTCCCTCCAGCTCACCTTGTTCCAGTCCAACACAGGTACAGGGGAATATTTTGAAACTGAGTATAAAGTATGTAGTGTGGCAGATACTTTGCTAAAATAAAGTGAGCCAAGGTGATGATACTCAGTGATCATGTTTAGGGTTATTCTGAATTCTTTTTGTACATCTTGCCACTTACACAAATCCCAAAGCACTCTGTAAAAAATGAAAACTGAGTAGGCACATACATAAATTACCATAATTGTGAGCCTCTTGGATAATGGCAATCACTGCATTTTATATATACACATAGTTTTCAGATCACATTCGGGAGAAATCAACTATTTCTGTTTCTGATAAAACCAGCCATAGAGTGCTAATTGGCTGACCCCATCATATCTCTGTCACTTCATTGCTCACCCTCACCCCATGAAGAATTTTTACCCAAAATTTGTTTTATTTTCTAATGATATTGTACAAATAAAATGCCAAGCCAGTGTTCAAGCAATTGAATCTTCACACTATGTGTTTAAAAAGTTAGTTTAAAAAGAATAAAGAAAGTTAGGTGTCTTACCTGAGTAGGATAGTGGAAGAGCAAGACACCGTATTGACTCAATTTTCAGTTCACTGATTAGTACATTTGTCAAAAGATTTGTAAAGCAGGATGAATTTGGGCCTGAGCTTGATGTGGGGGGGGGGGGGATTCAGCACTGTTTCAAGGTACATCTATATGCAACTACACTCAAGGATTAGGAATCAGACTTCATAATTTCTTGCAATGCCACCATAATATTTTGCACCATCAGACCACTTAGAATTTCTTGCCATAATTTGCCACTATGTAATGGCAAACCCTCTTTGAACAAATCTTGCCAAGTAAACCAGAAAGCCGGTGTGGGGTATTGATTTGAATGTTGAAGTCTGAATCTTCGTTCAGCCATGGACACCTTGAAAAAATTACACTGTCTCAGCCTCAGAGGAAAGCAAAAGCAAACCCCTCTGAACAAACCTTTCCATCATAAAATGGAAACAACTTGAAAG
Organism: Phrynosoma platyrhinos; assembly: GCA_020142125.1. Taxonomy (NCBI): domain Eukaryota; kingdom Metazoa; phylum Chordata; class Lepidosauria; order Squamata; family Phrynosomatidae; genus Phrynosoma; species Phrynosoma platyrhinos. The sequence goes on from CM034703.1 coordinate 211,612,189, forward strand.
CACACAACAACAACAAAATATAGAAATGGCATTTGCAGTTCATATATGATACTCCCCACTCATTGTTCAGAGTTCAAAGAATAGATGTTTCTGATGGTTTCATAAATTTGTCCAACTGAGTGCTTATATGAACTGGTTTCACTGTTATATTGACACCTGCCCTGGGTCCCTTGTCCCAAGCAAATGAACCTTGTAGCAACAGTATGTTAAGTGCACCAAGCAAAACTTGTATCCAAGAATCCAAGCAACTGGCACTCACTGAAGTGATGATGATGATCACATCTGCTACTGCCAAGTGAACTCCTTCGAGTCTACCACCATAGGAGAAGACCCACCAGTGTGCATTTTGCTTAGGCTTCCCTTCAAGATGAAATGGGCCTGCTCAGATATCATCTCCGTAAACATTATCCCTTCAAAAGAAAAATTACACTCAGCTCTTCATGGGACGAACAGCCTGTGGTCATACAGGAGAAGCACCATTTGGTGCTTTAGTTTAAGGTTTAAGTAATTTTTTAAGTTTTAAGTAATTTTTATTTTTATGTATATTTTATTCTAGGATACTGGAATATTTTGTTCCTCGCAGACAGCTTCCCAATAATGGGGAGGACAAAAAAGATTGTATGATAGTTTGAGGCTTGTGAGCCTAGATACACTGACCAAGAGAATCAGATTTGGACTGCCTTCTATAGTTTCTCTGTTTTTGTCACATACAGTTAAAATACACAAAGATTCCCTACCTGGACACATCAGATGGAGGGGCAGTGACCAGATGGACAGATGTATGAAAATGTGGGTGTGGGTTTTACGTTAGGGTACTTTTTCACTGATCTCCTGATAATATCTACATTAGAAGTCAGGCTGATTTCTATTAGGGATATATCTGAGCATGCATCACCTTAATAATAATAATAATAATAATAATAATAATAATAATAATAATAATAATAATAATAATAATATCATGTTGAACAATATAAAACAGCTACCTCAACATAGGATGACTTATGCACAAATTTGCTCTGGCTCCATATATATATATACATACATATATATACACACACACACACATACATACACACACCGTATTTTCCGGCGCATAAGACGACCTGGTGTATAAGACGACCCCTCATTTTTCCAATCAAAATATAGAGTTTTAGCACCTCTATCCTCCTTATCCTTATACCTGGCGTATAAGACGATCCCCCACTTTAACCACAGATTTTGCAGGTTAAAAAGTAGTCTTATACGCAGGAAAATAAGGTATATATGTATATATGTGTTATGATTGGGTTTTGATATCAAGATCCCTTTGGATCTCTATCAGAAGCCCTAGGCTGTAAAGGGCCTCCATTGCCATCAGCTCAAGGAGAGCACACCACATAGGCACTCCAAGGTGAATCTGCATTTACAAGCCATTTGCAGATCAAAAGGCCAGGCTTATGAGCTGCAATACAGGACATTCACACCTGAAAAGATTTATGAGCCAGTCAGGATGTGTCCTTAAGGTGAGGAAAAATAAAAAACCTACATCCCATCTCCCCTCTTCTGGAAATTGTCCACTTCAAAGCATAGCAATCGGAACCCTTTGATATTCAATAGCAACTCTTCACTTCCAGGGTTTAAATACTCCCCAAAATCTCAGGGAAAATGGGGTCTGGATAGATTTCATGATGGTCCTGTACCATTCATGATCTTTAGCTAGAGTCTCCGGCTCTACCTACTGTTCTTTTCGGTTGAGTCTATCCATCGTTGGAGCAACATCTTTGCAAGTAATTATCACCATTGGAAAGCCTTGTGTTCCTATCCAAGCTAACTACTTTATTCCTCAGTTCTTGTGTGTGTGCATGTATGTTAGGTTGTCTTTGTATGGTTGAATCCTCGAATAAAGCTTTGTTTCTATATCAGTCTCTTCTCTAGCCACCTCCGTAAACATAGGATAAAAGATCCCATAGAAGACTTGGACTTCAGTAATTCCACAGGTTCAGAGTCTTCTCATTACATATATATTACATTACATACATATATATGTGTGTGTGTGTGTGTGTGTTGTACAGTATTTTTTATCACAATTGAGCTAAATGGATGTGAGCTTTTGAAAGGATCTCAGGTAATGAGTACTGGAAAAGAGCTCTACTTGAGAGCTTGGAAACCTACTACCAGTCAGAGTACTGGGGAGGGTGGATAGGTCATATCATCTGATATAAAGCATCTTATGTTTCTCCTTAGGCTGTGCCTCTTAGGGGAGTGAGAAGTGCAATATTGATAAGGAAACAAGCGCTTGCTCTGGAGGAGGTAATCTGTATTAGTTAAAAAGCAGAGATGGAAGGTCCTTGAGCTGTCCTTGCAGAGGCTGATTCCTATTTTTATATATCTTTGTTTGCACCCTGAAAAAGGCCACAGCATGGAAATGGGATTGGGGTGGGGATGTGTTTGGCTGGAACCTTGAGTACCTCAAGCAATGACTGTGGAGGAAGTGACTTCTTGAAGATTTAATATTGCTATTACTAGGTGAATGATGTGGGGTGTTTCTGCCTCCTGCAGTCACTTATCTGCTCTTGCTTATCCACCTGCTACAGTTATACTAGAAGTTCCTCTCCTCTTTTCCCTCCTTTTCCAGATGAAATCACACAAGAAGCTCCATGTGGAACGGAATTACCATCACGCCTCTGCCCTAATGGGACCAAGTGTGCAGAATACTGGCAAGGACCCAACTATGGGATCACGCAGTTTGATAACATCCTGTTTGCCGTGCTGACTGTCTTCCAATGTATCACCATGGAAGGGTGGACTGACCTCCTCTATTATGTGAGTGTGATGACACTGCATTTTAGGGCTATGCTAGCATGATTTGCCTCAGAACCCCTCTTACCCAAGGTTAGGTTGAGGTGGGATAATCTTTGCCAACTATAAAATGCAATCAGTAGAATCAGTAAAAATGACTGTTAAGCTTTCTGTCTGGAAACTATACTGATGCCAGAAAAAGAAGTCACTTTTGACAGCAGTTCAAAATGAAACCAAAAACCAAAAGCTTTGTGTGAAAGAATGCAAGGACTACTCTAAAGTTGAATTACTGTATCTTTTCGTATGAGGGACAGAAACATTTACGGGGTAGGCAAACTGTCCCCTTTAAGGGCCGAAGGACTTCAGCTTCCAGAAGCGTCAGCCATATTGGCCAATAATCTGGGATGTTGGCCAATAGTCTGGGATTCTGGGAGCTGAAGTCCTTCAGCCCTTAAAGGGGACAGTTTGCCTACCCCTGAAGCTGTCTTATACTGAATCAGGCTGTTCTTCCATCTCTTGTCTATTATTGTCAGCTCTGATAGGCAGCAGTGACTCTCCACTGTTTCAGACAGTGTTCTTTCCCTAGCTCTACCTGGAGACAAGTGGATTTAACTAGTTTGTCTTTGACCCAAGTAGAATCATAGACTCATAAAATCTTAGAGTTGGAAGGGGCCGTATCTAGACCAACCTCCGGCCATGCAGGAGTACACAACTCGTACTAGTTTTCAAAGAAGTAGCTGTGTTAGTCACTTGCAGCATAAAAAGCAATGAAGGGGGGGAGAGAAGAAAAAGAATGTGACAGCACATTTAAGACTAACTAGTTTTTATTTTAGCATGAGCTTTTGTGGATATAAACCCACTTCTTTAAATGCAGTACAGAGTGATATTAAAGCCTCTGGTTATAAAGTATATTCATACAGTTGTGGGAGTGGAGTACAATGTAATAGGATCCAGAAAGATGCAAATCGTGTCTCTTGCCGTACATTTTCAAAGGGCTGGGCAAGGTGACACAGGTCTTTCAGATCTTTACAGTGCTTAGTTAGTGTTGCTGTATGAAAGCAATACATCTGCTACCAAAAGTCAGTTCCCCTGGGTTCAAAACTCTCTCTAAGATGATTCCTTTTGTTATATGTGCAGTAGCAAGGACTTGTGTTAATATATGTAGTGTGCCATGAAGCCATTGTCTTTGTCCATACCTCTGTTAGTGGATTGGAATTTGGGAATATAATTCAATTTAGCTGTTTCTCTTTGTAGTCTTCCTTTGTAATTTCCTTGTTCAGTGACTGCAGCCTTTAAATCCTGTACTGTTTGTCAGGAATGTTCTGCAACTGGTTTTTGGGTAATGCCATTTCTAATGTCAGATTTGTATCCATTTATCCTCCTGTGTAGAGACAGTCTTGTTTATCCAGTGTTGAGTGCAGAGGTACATTGCTGGAATAGGTTGGCATATTATCACGTTGGAGGAAGAGGAAGTAGATGCACCTGTGATGTTGTGGGTGATTAGCTAATTAGAGTCCTAGATGAAGCTGGGATCACAAATAATAATGTTGAGAAACGGATGGTGAGGCAACTGTTGTCACAAAGTTTTAAACAGACAAAGCTGCAGTTATTAAGCATATGTAATCAATTATGTGGCTCTGCCTCACTTATGTTGAGCCCTTCCTTGTCTCCCTTTATTGTTTAGTCAGTACATGTGTTGTTGAGGTAAAGGTTGTTACAGCTGAACATCTATGGGGAAAGAAGGTCAACACTGTGTGTTTTCTTCCCCATCACATTTGTGCTAAATTCTGGGGGGGGGGGGCAGATACTGCACATTCCCCACATACGTTTTACAACCTCCTAATTTGAAGCTAGCAGCCAGTTTCTTGTTTTTTTTTTTAAAAAAAGAGTTTCTCTCATAATATCAGAATACCAGTTTATCATCCATGTACAGTGGGCCCTTGGTATCTGCTAGGTTTGGTTCCAGGACCCCCTGTGGATAGCAGAATTCATGGATGCCCAAGTCCCATTAAATACAGTAGCAGGGTAAAATGGTGGATAAAGAATCCATGGATACATGATATAGATGGCCGACTGTATATCATATAGGTAGGCACATGGATATAGATGGCTGACTGCATATTACATAGGTAGGTACAAAACCTTAACCCAGGGGTAGGCAACCTTTTTGAGCCGGGGGCTGGGTTGCTGTCCCTCAGACAATTGGGGGGCTGAAGCACCAAAAATAAACAAACAAACAAATAAATAAATAAATATTTTTTTAAAAAAATTAAAAAATATGCATGCACACTCTCTCAGCCCCAGAAAAGCCATGGCAAAACCCCTGTGGAGATTTTGCCAAGAAAACCCCAAGAACAAGTAATAACAACAATAATCAATATCATCATGGCAGGGGGTGGCAATGGCATGGTGGCAGGACCAGCCTAGGGCCGGTCCAAAGGCCTTGGGGGGCCGCATCCGGCCCCCGGGCCTTAGGTTGCCTACCCCTGCCTTAACCCATAGGCATATCTTTGCGGCTGAAAACCAGATCACTTGAAACTGAAAACATGATGGCATCAAAGAAGTGGGATGTATTTTTGATTGACACACAATTCTTAGGGTCCATTTTCCAAAGCGAGATGGCAGATTCCAGGGGACTGGAAGCTTCTATGAGTTCCACAAGGTACAATGGAGTAAGGAGACACCTGACTCTACTGTATTCCAGTGATTCAAACCCAAGGGAGGACATTTACAAGGATCGTCTGATTCAGATTCTAAGGGCTCCTGTTCAATTTCAGGAACCCTGTTTAATTCCCAGCTTGTGGTCTAGGTAACCCATTCGTCTTACACTGAGTCTGAGATCAAGGGCATTACTGCATGTGGCTTTTAAACTGTGAGAACACTGGGAAGGAACTGGCTTTGGTGATACCCATTGTAGCCTCCATTCCTGCTCTGTCCCCAATGCATCCCCTTTCATTAATGGGGGAAACCCATGAATGACCTGGCAATAGCACAATTCCCCAGGTGTGAAATGTCAGTCCCAGGGCAGTTGTGCAATTGCCAGTCATGTTGCGTCACAGTGTCCCCTCCTTCCCCACCTCTCTCACTATTCTGAAGCAACCAAGTTACCGTTTTTCTTCTTCTTTCTTTCTTTCTTTCTTTTTTACTTCCATGAGGCAGTGGAGTGCTGGAATTGCATGGAAAAAGAGGGAAATGCAAAAACAAAAACAAAAAATCCCTAAAGGCATGCTGGATAGAGAAAAGCAGGCAGGCAGAGTTAAGGGGTTATGATTTAGAAAGAGAACATGATGGGGTCATGTGATTGACTGAGTTGCAATGGTGGATGCCTGCAAAGCAATATGTTACTTACCATTTTATTTTCCTTAGCATGACTGCTGTGAGAATGGGGTTGGTGCGATGAAGTCCCAAGGCTAGGGCTATGACACCCTGGGCAATTCAGGAGGCATAAGAGGGATCATACAAAGAAGAGAAATGTAAGGCAAGGTTTAATGGTGCTGGGCTGGAAGTTTTAAAAGGAACTTTTAGCTAAATTGAGGGGGGGTTGCTGCCAATGGCTTCCCTTCTCACTGCCCTTTAGTGATGCAAAACTTCTGCATCATGATGTGGTGTCATTCTGTGGCATGCCTGGAAAATAAAAATCACAACTGATAGCTTGAGGAGCCAGGATGAGACTGATGAGATTTGAGTTCCCTCTCCTGCAAAATTCACCCACATTTCCCCCAATAAATGAAATTCTTTATGTTTTGCAACTTCTAAATGAGTCTGCGAAAGGAGAAAGTGGCATATTTGTTTAGGTTCAGTTTTGCATTCTAAGCAAGAACAAAGAATCCTCCCATTAGAAATCTCATTGCTGATTTCCCAAATGAAGTTTTCTTTTTTAAAAAAGGGGAATCTAGCAGTGTTGACATAGCCAATACAAGCATGGTTCTGTATAACATTTCCCTTGTATCATTCTGCCAGAGAATTTTGCAGCACTAAGGAGATTACCACATGAGGCAATAGTGGAACTGGAGTGGGATGACAACATGTGATTCCTCCCCTTTTTGCATGGTACTCATCCATTGCTAACTAGTTGTCCTATTGTTATTATCACACAATTTTGCATTAACAGGAGAAACCCATCAATAACCTCCAATATCACTACATTCAAGTGATTGTGCAAGTGCAAGTTGCTTTAGTGCTGCAGTAGTGAGAGTGCAAGGTCGATGTCATGCAAGTGGATGCAAGTGGGTGTGACATGAACCATTCTCCCTGCTTCTGTTATATCATGAAACTTCTGGTTTAGTGAAGAGGATTTTTACAGGATCCATTAATGCTGGATAAAAGAGTGCATTGCTGTCTACAGGACCACCAATTCTAAATCTTAAAACAACAACATGGAAATCTAGAATCCTGAATCATTGGAAATGAGTTGCTCAAAGAATCTTGCTATTACCGTCATTGCAAAATTTCAGAATAAATAAATAAATACACATGCAGAAAGCAGGGGGTGGTAGTGGTGGAGACTGGAGTAATGTACATTAAGCAGAAAACCAAAACCAGAAACATTTGTCACAAAGCAATGACTATTGTGCTATTAAATGGTAATGCAGAAATAAGTGTTTCATAGCATTATTGCTACCATTGTAATCATGTTAAAGAAATTGTGTGAATACAGTACAATACAGTAATCTCCACAGCCTCTGAGATGTGAAAACAAGACAGATGCAGGTAGGGGAACTAGAGCTGTACATTGGTTGAACAGATATTGAGAGCAGACCAATTCAGAAGAATCAAAAATGGCAAAAAAACACTGGCTGGAAGGAAGCAACATCTGTGCCTGTGGAAAACTTAAGGAAGAACATAGAAGCATAGACGTATTTGTAGAAAAGACTCTCTATGTTAGTTGTTAGTTAGATTTAAACAGAGCAGCAGGGTTGGCAGGAAGCAAAAGGTGGGTGAGGCGTATAAAGAGGAACTGGCTGGTTGCCAGGGCTGAAGGATCACTATAATGGACAGAGCATTGATTAGTCATGTAAGTAGAAATGGCTGAAATTAGGCATGTCTAATCAGCGTTTCAAAAAGCCTAGGGTCAAAAAGCTAGGTAGATCAGCCCCAGTTTTGAAAAAACTCTGGAAAAGGGAAGAAAGCCAGAAGTCAAACAATTCTTGTTCACTGAATTTGATCATGAATAATGTCAAACTCTTGATATACACACCAATTCACATGAAAGGAGATACAAAAACTGCAAAAATTATAGGACAATAGCACTAATCTCAAATGCAAGCAAAATAATGCTCAAACTTCTGCAACATACATTCCAACCATACATGGAAAGAAAAATTCCAGAGGTGCAAGCAGGATTCAGAAAAGGAAGGGGCACTAGGGACCACATTGCAAACATATGATGGCTAATGGAGCACACCAAAGAATTCCCAATAAGAATCAGCATGTGTTTCATAGACTACAGCAAAACATTTGATTGTATAGATCACAAAAAACTATGGAATGCACTTGAAGGTATGGGGATGCCACTACATCTGGTAGTCCTTATGAAGAATCTGTACCAAAGACAAGAGGCCACCGTCAGAACAGAATTTGGGGAAACAGAGTGGTTCCTAATAAAGGGGTCAGACAAGGCTGGATTCTATCACTCTACTTGTTTAACTTATATGCTTAAAACATCATAAGAAAAGCAGAATTAGAATCAGAAAAAGGAGTTAAGATAGGAGGAAGCAACACTAGCAACAACAATGTCAAAAAGGCCAGTTGTGGGAGCAATATCTGAGGTGGTATTCTTATAAAGTTTGTTCCAAATGAATGCATCCCAATTTTTCCTTTAAAAACATTATCCCCAAAGCATATGTCACTTTTTAAATATTGGCTAAGGAGTTGTAAGTTGTTGTTGAGAGGTTTTTATGTTCACGTGACACAATTCCCGAGGCTGATGTAGAGGAAAGCAAGACTGATAGCATTATTTATTGAACTATGTGTGTAAAAACTGAACTTCAGTATTTCTTTGTGATTCCATAGATTTACGGGGGAACCATTTTAAAAGAGAAGAAGTAAAGCAGGGCCAGGTGGCTGATAGATGACAGGGTGACAGGAGGAGTGGACATAGAATGCTTACATAGCAAAAATAGAATGTGCAAAAGGTCAAATTTAAATACTCTTTCATATCCCACCTCAAACTTCAACAGTAAAGACCTGAATACTCAGCATTCCCTTTCTCCAGTATTGTCTGTGGCAAGGGAGGAAGTGACAAGATTGTTACCTGATTTCTGTAGTATAATGCAGCACTTTTTCTGTAGCAGTTCACTCTTTATAAACCTCAGCAGCTCAGATACGAGGGCTGGCTCAATATGTTTTGTTGCCTGAGAAAGGAACAAAATGGTCCCCTTGTCCCCTTTCACTGACAGATGCTGATCCATTTGGCAGATGAATCTGAGGGGTCAGTGAGCTGTTGGGTTTTTTTAGCAGAACAATGTGAATAACCTCACTCACACATTCTGGGGTTGTTATCCACACTGTAGAACCACATCTAAATTCATCTCTGGGAGTATGGTTGATTCTATATGCCAGCACTCGAATAAACATGGAGTTGACAATGTAAATGTATCTGAAACTCATTCAAGATATGCAGAGTTTAATCCTAAATTATCCTGGGTTTATTCGCATTGATTATTCACACTGCCGATGAAGCAAATCTTTTTTTAAAAAATGCAGGGGGAAAAACTGGTATCTATTATCCTGGGTCAAGTGGGTTTTTGGCAGCCAGCCCCCAAAAAAACTTAACTGGGCGCATTCGGGATGCATGTGAACAACAACAGACTTTTAGTTCTGGAGGACTTCAACATTCCGCTCAAGATCAGTTTAACAGGTGCAGCTTAGGAGTTCATGGAGACCATGACAAACATGGGCCTATCCCAATTGGTCCTTGGGCCTACACATTGTGCAGGTCATACACTCGATGTGGTCTTTAGTACGGAACAGGAATATCCATGGGCGGAGGTTATTAGTATTCCGCATTGTCATGAACGGATCATTTCCTGGTCAAGACGGAACTCAGAGCCTGTATTCCCCCCCCCACACCGGGGGGGTGGACCTATTAGAATGGTCCTCCCTTGAAGGCTAATGGAACCAATTGGATTCCAGAAAGCCTTAGAGGGTTTAATGGTTGGGAATGCTGGTGATCCTGTGGATGCTCTGGTTGATACTTGGAACATCGACACGATCGCTATCGACACGATTGCTCCCAAGCGTCCTTGTCAAGCCACTTCAAACCCGTAAGCCATGGTATGCACCAGAACTTAGGAAAATGAAGTGGTTTGGGCAATGACTAGAGCACAAGTGGCAAAACTCGACTCTTATCCGACAGAGCTCGCCATAGGAACTTTCTTTGGTCCTATCGGGAGGCAATA
>CM034703.1:211628628-211656751 GCA_020142125.1 Phrynosoma platyrhinos
TTGGGGAAGAAAAAATGCATCTTATATGCCGAAAAATACGGTAAGTCTAGAAATTTTAGAGAAAAAATTGACCCAAAAAACCTGGGTCAACTTATCCATGGTTCAATGTAAGTACTGTACTTAATTATCCAAAAAAGAATCATCCTCTTCTCTGAGTAGAGGGGAAAAAGGTGAACGCACAGTCCATCCTGGGAGAACATAAAAGAAGCAGTGACCACCACTAACTCTCTACCATGGCACTGCTTCTAGCCTTTTCTTCTGGCAGGAAAATGGTAGTGGTAGTTTCCTCATTCATCCAGACTTTAGGGTGAGCAAAAACATTTATCCCTGCCAGCATTTTGTAAGTTATTTTGGCATTGTTTCCTCTGTTTGATCCTTTGCATTCCTTGTTACATGTCCCCAAGTTTTATCCTTGACTTATCCACAGATCATATCAAAATCCATAATTTTGGCCCCAAATTCTGCCCTCGACTTATGCATGTGGTTGACCTATAGTTGAGTATATAGCTTCTGCCAACCTAGCAGTTTGAAAGTATGCAAATGCAAGTAGATAAATAGGTACCACTTTGGTGGGAAGGCAAACAGCCTTATGTACAATCATGCTGGCCACATGAACACAGAGTAGTCTCTGACAACGCTGGCTCTTTGGCTTAGTAATGGAGATGAGCACCGCCCCTACGGTCAGACATGATTTGACAATCTTGTCAATGGGGAATACCTTGTCAATCTTGTCAATGGGGAATACAGTGCTGCCTTCACAAGCATATGTAAGCATTTGACTCCTCTCACAACAGCTGTTCTACCCGCCTAGTTTACACAAAAGCATCAGTCAGTGAGACCCACTCTGTTGGCTCAGCCAGACCAACAGCCATTTGGCTATTCACCTCCTAGAACTATTCTCAGTGACAATTCTCTTACTATTATAATAATTCTGCAACTTTATGTAAAAATGAGTACCTACATTTGCTTAGTGATTTTTTCCCCTCTGTGTTTACCTTATAATTTACATTCTTTTATTAATTCGAAGGCAAGGCTGTAGAGTGTGTGGGTTGTTTTGTTTTTTAATTTTTATACAAGACATAATTGTGTGAGCATGTGCCTTCAAGTCATCTGTCAATTTATAGTGACTCCATTAATTTCATAGGGTTTTCTTAGGCAAGGAACACTCAGATGTGGTTTTGCCAGTTCCTTCCTCTGAGATATAGCCCACAGCACCAAGGTATTCCTTGGCAGTATCTCATTCAAGTACTAATCAGAGCTGAACCTGCTTAGCTTTCAAGATCAGAAGGGATCTGATGCCTTTAGGGTATTTTGGCCTGACTATAATTAGCAGAAGCTTAATGAATAATTCTGAAGTTCAGTTGCAAGTATAAATGAGTAGCTATTGCTGCATAGATAGAATGTGTATGTGCTAGTGATAGTGGTAATTCAATGAAGCTGCAGAATTTGGGGGTGGTTTTCTGTATGCATACTGCTAATATGTAATAATGTGTAATATCTGGGTATGTGATCACAAAAAAACAGCAGAAGTACCACTCAGAGGTCTTGGCTAATTAATCCCACAACAGATTGCACTTGGGAGATATCCCTGCACACCTTCAACCTGTGGGGCTCTTAGCCAAGTGGTAGTCAATCTACTGGTCCATCTATTTCTGTGTTGTTTACACAAACAAGCAACAGCTTCCTTGAGCTTAGCAAAAAAATAATAATCATATTTTCTTGACTGTAGTGCCAAGAAGCTTCCAGGCAGCATGGCTATCATCTTGGCAGAGGGAGGGGAGGGACAGTCTGGAAATTGTACTCCAGAAAAGTAACTCTTCCTCAGTCTGATCTTTCCTAGCTTTATTTAGAGATGGCCCAGTCTAAATAACTGGGATATTTTGCAGACAAAACATGACTTCTTTCACACAAATTAAACTCTTCCTGCTCTAAAATTTTGCCTCATTTTTAAAATATCCTTTCCTTTAAACGTTCCTGGTCTCCTGTGAATTTACATCTGATTTATGTACAGTTCAGTTTGGCCTGGAAAAGAGAATCATGCTTGGTTCTGGCTTTCTGCTGTTAGGCTTTCATATATATAACAGTCGGCCTTCCGTTTTTGTGGGGGATCGGTTCTAGACTCACCCACCCTGTGAAAATGGAAATTTGCAATTATTCAAGTCCCATAGGCTTGAATGGGGCATGCCCCATTGATTTAAATGGAGGTCGCCCCTCAGTGAATATATAAAACCACGAACTTCAAGTCCACAAGAACAGAGGGGCGACTATATATATATATATATATATATACACACTCCATTTTAACATTCCTATGCATGTGCTGCTGAGTTGGGCACCCCAGTTAGGAAGGAGATCCATTTCTTACTTGTCAGAGCATTTTAGCGAGCATGTATAAAATGTAGACTTTTGAGTGTGTCTTTCCTAGTGTGAAAAAGCAAGGCTGTGGTTCTGGTACAGTGTGTAGTTAATGGCTTTGGCTGTATGTGTTAGTTTAACTGACACATACAAGTATGTTTCTGGGTGAGAATCAAGGAGGACAAGTGGACATAGGGCATTTGACTACAAGCGTGTAAAAGAAGGACCGAATGGCCGGAACACAAATTTTGGGCCTAGTTCAGTAGCCTGACTCCAGCAGGTTTTTCTTTGATCTTAACTTCAAAAGCTGCAAGCAAGATTTGTTTCAATGTAAGTCTGTGAATGAAGCTACGATGATGCCAAGAACTGAATCAATGTTGGCTAAACAAGGAAATTAGTGACATTATGGAAATTGTCCGGCCAGGACATATGGCTCTTCGTGTCTCTGAAGGGACACATCAATATAACCACAGTTATCTGTTGCTGAATTCTCTTTTCCATTATAAAGATAAAACAACTGAACTATTTTATAAATGAAAGGAGAGGACACTTTCAGACATTTAATTGTGAATCTTTGGAATTCAGTATTTTTCTTCTCTCCCAACCCCAGTGGATATCAAGGGCCCAGTGTGGTTTGGGATAACTTTAAATGTTGACTCTTCTATCATTGCCAGTCAGCTCAGATTAAGATGACTGTCATAGTAATTGTGGGATAAAACCTCATTCTGTTGTATAGGTGAGATATTGACACCTTGTCCAGAAGCAGCTATATTGTGGGGTTGAATAATAAATCTCCTTAAATCAGAGGAGGGCAACTGTGGAAGACTAGGGGGTCACATTAGCTCTCTAACAGTCTTTAGAGGACTACATCTGCTCCTACCAATTTTTTTTTAAAGCTTTGCTCTCAAATGCCTCTAGAGCAGACCTGCACAATTTGGCAGTAGGTAGGGTCCAAAATTTAAAAAGGTTAAACTTCCTCAGACCACAGATAGGTTTTAATAGGTTCTTCTCTGGATAAGGCTGAGTGACAGAAGAGCCTTGAGGGGCAAGCGTTTGCCTCTCTTCCTCTTCTGCTGCCAAGCCTTCTCAGAGGAAACCCAGGTAATGAAGGAACCTTGCAGAGAGAGTGTTTGCCCCTCTTCCTCGAGGCAGATGAAGGCCTCTTCCACCCATCCTTCTCCTCAAGAGAAAGCAGAGCAGTGGAGGAGTCTTGCAGGGCAGGTGTTTGGCCATCCTCCTTGTCTGCCACCTTGCCTTCTCCTCAGGAGAAAGCCAGGCAGTGGAGAAGCCCTGAAAGGCAAGTATTTGCCTGTTCATCTCTTCAGGAGAAAGCCAGGAGACAGAGGACCCTTGCAAGGTGAGCGTGCACCCTTCTTCCTCCTCCTCCACATGACCCTCTCCTCAGGAGAAGGCTGAGCAGCAAAGGAGCCTTGAAATCATTCCACATCCTCATGAACTACCCAAAATCCCTGGGCTGTATATTGTGCAGACCTGCTCTAGAGGAAATGGGAACATTTTCACCATGTTGTAAGATTTTTTTTTAAAAAAGACCTGAGTCTAAGTTTAGCCTAGAGAGCCTGCAAAATGGGGTGGAAATGCACCCAAAGCCCCTAGTGAACATTTTGGAGCATTTGGGGGCAAAAAAAAATGACCCCTGAGGGCCCCGGGGCCCCTCCAGACATGGTGGAAATTGCCTCCACATGCCTTGGAGTGAATTTGAGGGCATCCTGGAGCAAACAAAATATTATTTTAAAAATAGTTTTTAGGGGAAAATGGGGGAGAGTGAACAGGAGAAATGGGGGAGCTGGGGGCATGCCTTCAGGCTGTACTTTGCCCACCCATGTTCTTGATAGATGGAGTTTCCCAAGCAGCTAGGGCTGGGAAGTATGCTATGTTGATTGCTCACAAGCTGTCCCGTGAACTAATAAAACTAATGCAGACTGCAGAGCGTTCTTGGTGTCATGGGACTCACTCACTCTCTCTGTTTTCCCCATGACTCCCAAGAGAATTTGCAGCAGCAATACTTCATGAGTCAGTGGCCATAAACCTGGGGGTGAGGATCTGCTTTATACCAGTTTTCTTGACAAGATTCAGTCTTCCTAGAACAATGGAAATTAATTTCAGTGGATAAATTTGCTATATTCCTCCATGTTTGTGTGCAAGCACTGAATGTTTGACATGTGTCACAGTGTGAGTGTTAATGCTAATGGCTTCAGGGGTCAAAATAGGGGAAATTAGTTAGTACTCACCCAAGGCAAGCCTATAGAGCTTGTGATTCATTGATTCAAGTTCTGCTCACCTGCTGTGTACACCAGTGCTTCTCAAACTATCTAATGTAGATGGGATTTTATTTTTTACACATATGTCAGGGCTGCCCTGTACCATCTTTGTACCATATTATCATCCTGTTTGCATAGTTCCTTGGAAACTCCTGTGGACTGGCAGTGGATGGCTCATGAGCTGGCACTGCTCTGCAGACCACCAGTTAGAGCAGAGCTTCTTCATGGCATCTTGTCAGATGTCAGCATCCCACCATCTTCTCAGGCTTCTTTGGTGAGAACAAGGGAGAGAGCCTTCTTGGTGGCTGCTTTCAGATTTTGGAACTCCCTCCCAAGAGATGCCAAGTTGGCCCCTTCCTTGCTTTCCTTCTGGCAGCAAGTTAAAACATTTTTGTGCCACCAGGCCTTTACAAACTGCTCTTAATGCTGTGAGGTACTGGTTTATAAAGTTTTCTAAGATTCTGTGTATAGCTTTTTCATTGTTTTTAATGCATTTTGATATTTAACATATGATTGTTTAATGTATGTTATATACTTTAATTTAACATTTGTAATGTTTTTAATCTGTATTGTTTTAAAATATTTTTAGCCATCTTGAGTCCCGTTATTGGGACAATGTTGGATATAAATGAATGAAATAATAATAATTAATATGAACAACAACAATATTTTTACAAACTTTGTTTTGGCTGCTGTATCTAGAAATGCAAACATGGGATGGATCTAGGCCCAGTATCTGACTGGTAGGCTGCAGTTGTCTTGATTGGATACTGGTTTCCAAGGCCTGGCCTGGAAGATATGACAGGAGAGTTTTGTTTTGAGATTTTTGTTTTTCTGGTTTACTGAGTTTTTTGCTTAGAAATCATCACAGAGGATGTGAAATTATTCTTTCAGATACCAGTGTTGTTGATATAATCTTTCTAGCCCAACTGCATGTTCCTATGATTCTGCCACTGTTGTTAGAAATAAGTGATTTAGAAGCTCAGGGCTGTCCTCCTAAAATAAGACCCCAAAAGATTAGATGTGGGGCAGCAGCTCTGACTGAAAAAAATTGCTGATCTGTCTGGATGAATTAGCATCAAACTCTGTATTTGTTGGAACTGTCAAGCTAGCACTCTCAGCCTGCAACAAAATTCATTTTTAAGAATCAAAACAGCAATCCTACAGCATCTTGAAAGAGTAAGATGCCTGTAAGGGAAATGAGAAGTGAAAAAGAGAGAGACCTTTCAAATTATAGTATGATCATTCTCAGCCCTGTTTGATTTGATAGAGTTATCTGAGGAGCCAGGCAGTGGGAATATGAAGTTCTACTATAGTATATGTACACAAGTCATTTCTGCTCTGTAAAAATCTTATTTTGGTGCACTTACTCGCTCCTGCTTTCTGCCAAGTCTTTATACACTGAGCTGGGATATATACTAGTTAATCATGTGTGACATGATTGACCTTGATGAGTTCCTCAATCATTCTGAAATCACGCTTCTGTTAAAGTTTATTGATCCATTTTCCCATCAATTGTTGCCCCCCAAAAAAAACCTCAGAAGCAGACTACATGATTATCTTTAGCCCTGTTCTTAAAAAATAAGCAGTATAAGCATAAGTTAAATGTTTAAAATCTGCATAATTTTTTTTTTATGATCAAGCACTTAATGCATCATTTGTGCACAAACATTGATACTCTTTAGCTTCAAAATGCTTTCAGTAATAACAGTAGGTAGCAACCCTGTCAGTTGATAGTGAGGGACGATGAAGTTCAAATTGAGTGATATATGGTGGGCCATACATTTCCCATCCTTGCTGTCCACAGTTACTTCAAAGTTTCTTTGGGCATAGTGGGAATACTTACTTCTGAATAAACATCAGGGCTGAACACTTTACAATTGCAATACATTCTGCTGTTATGGGACAGATACTTGGGTCACCATTGCACATGCTGCCATTGTTCAAGCACAATGTATGAATAATATCATCAAAAAGACACCCTGAACATTTATTATTCCATTTTATTCCACATATTATTTCAGTGGAATAAAGCACATTATCTTCAAGGCTAAAAGGATCAGTGTTGGGCCTTGAAGCAGTGCAGCTTTTTGTCAGAAGAGTGGTGGTGATGTGTGTGTTGTGTGCCTTCAAGTCATTTCTGACTTATGGCAACCCCAAAGTGTACCTATCACAGGGTTTTCTCAGCATGTTTCTTCAGAGGGGTGTTGCTATTGCCATCTTCCGAGGCTGAAAGAGTGTGACTTGCCTAAGGTCACACAGTAGGTTTTCATGGCCAAGCAGGGATTTGAACCCTGTTCTCCAGAGTCATAGCCCAACCCTCAAACCACTACATCAGGCTGGCTCTAGTTGGAGGTGATATAATTCTGCTTAAAGAAGAACATCCACTGCAGTGCTGGATGGCCCTTGCTGCTTCAGAACTTCCCCACAGTACTGTCAGATCACTTTCCCTGCGCCTACCTTGTCCTCTTTTTCTATGCGTTTGTGAAGGTGCCCTGGATAACGAACTGGCACATCTTTCATTTTCAACCTCACGGGAAAGGAAATTGGATTCTTTCTATCCAAAAAGGTTTCATTACTCTCCTGTGCCCTCCCCATCCCCCACTCACATTTAGGTCTCTTACCAGCTATTTAAAAGCTGCTGTGTCCCTTCTTTCACAAATCACCCCTCTATGTCTAATATTAATAAGGGAAGAATGTATTATTATGTCTGAAAAAGCGAGCTATGCTCATATTCTAATTCTTTGCTTGTGCATACAACCGTATTCATCGCTTGGTGGAATCAGTATCAAGTGATGACTTCGCTGATATCCTATTCTCTCTCTGCTCTCTGTCCCTCTCTCTTTCCCCCCATCTCTGTCCCCCTCCCATACATACACACACACACTACACACACACACTGCACACCAATCTCTACCAATTAACATTTGACAGGAATAGGAAAACTTTGAGGGCTGGGGGTGTCAGATTCCATCCCTAGAACCCCTCTTTAGATGAGGAGAAAAAGCTCTCAGAAAGGACAGCATTTCAGGACTGGCACTTGTTTTGCAGCAGAAAACAGTATTTTATCATCTGGGTAGTAAAGCAATAGGTAACAGAAAACACTAAATTAAAATGTTAACAAAAATGTTTTCTTGCAGTTAATATAGCGATGCAGTCAGTGCTTGCCAATTAGTAAAAACATAAAAGTGGTCTTTAGAGTTATTTGACTTATGCACTCCTGTGGTTTTTACATGGTGCATTTTCATTGGGGCAATAGAAACACAGTTGCCACATTTCTGTTGAAGACAAAACTGTTACTTCTGTCTCAAACATTACCTCTATTGCTGTAATTTCCTGACATTTATACTGCAGCAATATATAGAGAATATTGATATTACAGAATACTAGCATATATTTTCCTTTGAGACATACAGAAAGCATAACTTGAAACCTCAACTCTGTAAAAGTGCTACAGGTTGAGTGCTACAGAATTCCTTACCTGGAATTCTGAAATCTGAAATTGAAACTCAAAACTTTTTTCATGGGTGACCCCTTTGTTTCTTATGATTCAGCACACACAAACTTTGTTTCAAGCACAAAATTATTTTTAAAATATTGTGTTTAAAATTACCTTCAGACTATATTTATTAAGTGTAATGTAGTTGTCAGCTGCCTTTGAGTTGACTTCAACTCATGATGACCCCATGAATGAGACACTTCCAAGCCTCTCTGTCCTCAACCACTCTGCTCAGGTCCTGTAGGCTCAGGAGCGTGGTTTCCTTGACTCTATCCATTTGGTGCATGGTCTACTTCTCTTTCTACTGCCCTTCAACTTTCCTTTCCTTATTGTCTTTTTTAGTGAGTCCTGCCTTCTCATGATGTATCTAAAGTATGACAGCCTTAATTTAGGGCCGCCCCTGGGAGCACCGGATTGATGCTGCTTGAACCATATGCTGCAGCTCCAATCCAGCTTTTTGCTGCTCCTTTTTGGGGTGGCAAAAAGCTACCCTTACCGCCACTGTGGTGGCTCTTTTCCACCCCTTTGGGGCAGCGTGTCTACATGCTGCACCAATGGGGTGCCCTGGTGCCATGTGCTGCACGATTGGACACACTGTGTGACAGCAGAGTTTGGGCAGCCAGCGTGCAGTTGCCCCACCCCATCTCCACCCCCAGGCCGACCCTTTTGGCCGGTCTGTATCAGCCCTTAGTCATCTTGGCTTCCAGTGAGAGTTTAGGTTTAATCTGTGTTCTTTGTCTTTTGGGCTATCCATATAACCCTTGGCACTCTTTTCCAACACCACATTTCAAATTGTTTTTCTTTCTGTCGGTTTTCTTCACTGTCCAACTCTCATATCTATACATGGTGCTGGGAACTATGATGTCTTGGACAACCCTGACTTTGGTTTTCAGTTTTGTATCTTTGAACTTCAGTATCTTGTCTAGTTCTTTCATAACTGCCTGTCCCAATCCTAGTCTTCCTCAGATTTCTGGACTGTAATCCCTGTTCTGATCAGTCAGCGTTTGAGCCAAGGTTTGGGAAATCCCTAACTATTTCAATTTCCTTGCTGTCTTGATCAAATTTCTGTAATTCCTCTGCAGTCATTATTTTTGTTACATGGGACAGAAAGCGATAATAAAGTGGAAATGAGGCATTCCGAAAATAAACCGAAAATAAACCTTGATTCCACAAATGCCTTTCACACATAATTACCTTAATTGCAAAATTAAAGTAAGCGCATTTAACGTTCACACACAAGTGAGAAAAGCCCATAAATGTACTAGAAATGAGCTTCTTGCACATGTGCAGATAGAGGAATGCTTGCTGGAACCATGGGAAAAGCAGGGAAATGCTCCCAAATGCGTATTTGCTTTTCACATTACGGTAAATGCGAAATTACCTTAGTTTTGTATTTGCATTTCCTCCAAACAACCGAATTTCAAAAGATCTTGGATAACACCAATTTCTGTCCACTTTCTATCCAGTTTCTGTGCGACATCGTGTGAAAACGCGAGGCACAAATCCAGTTTTTGTTTGCGATTTGTGTGGATTAACCAGCAGATTTGCCCCGTGTGATAACGTCCATGGTGTATTTGAAACATAAATGAATTTCATGTTTCATTTAATGTTGAGACTTGGGTCCCATCTTAAGATATTTCATTATGTATATGCAAATATTCCAAAAATCTAAAGAAAACTGAAATCAAAAATAAAAGTCTCAAGCATTTTGAATAAAGGAGACTCAACCTGTATATAGAAAAAATCAGAACCTGCATTTCTAATTGGAACTCCTGGCCACCTGCTAACTCAACTTCTTTCAAAACTCTCAAGAGATTCTGATCATGGATCTCCCACAAAAAAGATCTGGTTTCACCTGAAAGGAAATATACAGTCAAGGTACACATAGCTTCATCATCTCTCTAAATCCACAAATTAGTTTCATATAAAGACAGGCACAAAGTAGCTAGTTGAAGGCTATCACACAATGAATCATTTGCTAACAGCAGGGTTTTCAACTAGCTAGCCATTTTGCCTCCCTATGAGCTTTTTAGCTCAGTGATTTAAACCAAGACTGAGATCAGGGACTGATTTTTAATCCCAGAACAAGTAATTTTGTAGACAGTGGAAGAGTAGTTTATAGCAAATAGGTGAAGTTCAGTTTCATTAAGAAACCATGACACATAAATTGCATAAAATGGGGGGAAAGGGTATGAATAACTTCAGAACAGCAATCCTTGAGACAACAGTCTCTGGACCTTGATGACGTAAACAAGCCCAGAATGTAATTTTCAGGTTTCTCTCTTCGGCGCACCCACACAATCTTTTAGCTTCTCAGCCTCACTCCTACACACCTACTGGAATTATAGGGATCATAATTGAACACTTTTCCTGGTGTTTGCTTGTTTGGATGGATAAACAAAGTAATAAGTATAATTAATATTTTGAATACAGTTTAAGCCTCATTGTTTTTAATGTCATTCATCTCTGAGAGTTCCAGGGTAAGTGAAGAGATGGAAACTGTGTGTGGCTTGGATTATCCTTCCACCTTGCATGAGTTGACAACAGTGCCATTTTAGCAGAGAGGGAATGTTGTCTGATATAGGTGCCTCTCAAGCAGTTGCAGAGGTCTTTGTATGCTAAGTCACCTGGTAGCTCAGCAGACTTGATGGCTGGGGTTCACCAGCTGCCACATTGCACAAGATCTTTTTGTTCCTCAACCTATATTTAGAAGAGAGAAATGGGGACATGGAGTTGTTAGTGGCTCACGTACCTGCAATCCATACAAAGCTCATTCTTCTAGTCCCTTCCAGCCATGGCAGAATAGCCAGGCTTCACAAAAGGGTTCATTCCATTAGCACATTCCTTGGGGCAAACCTATGACCCGCTGTTAATGTTGGCTTTCAAGGCACAGAGGAAAAGCAAGCTACGTCTGCTTGACAAATATCTGCATAGAGGCAAAACATGGTTAGAAATCCAGCACAGCATGCATTTCAGACAAGCACATGGAGCAAAGAACAAGTGCTCTTTGATAATGATGTTGGTGGGGCAGAAAGTAGATAAAGAAGTCTCATTCTCGATCTTTGCCTTTAGGAGAATAACTGGAGAAGGTTTTGCTATGATCCATGGTTCCTGGTTCTGAACAGAATAGAATACATTAGAACAAAAAGTATGAAAGCCAAGAACTCCAGCTTTACATTCTAGTTGCTAGAGGGAAGTATAATCTAACACAGTAGCCTAAGTGCCCTTAAATCACCAGTTCGTGTCTGATCTTGAAAGCTAAGCAGGGCCAGCTTTGGTTAGTACTTGGATGGGAGATGGCCAAGAAATACCAAGTGCTGTAGGCTATATTTCAGGAGCTGGCAAACCACCACTTCAGTATTCCTTTCCTAAGAAAACCCTATGAAATGAATGGGGTCACCACAAGTCGATAGGTGACTTGGAGGGGTGTGTGTGTGTGTGTGTGTGTGTGTGTGTGTGTTATGAGGGATTACCAGTTCAGTTTCAAGTCCATGTCTTATAGATCACATGTTCAACTTTAATGTGAAGGAAGCTGCTGATGTATGCAGTAATAGGGATCATTTTACATTTGTCTGTGTTGTGGATATGCATGAAATACTACTGCCCAATTTTTAAATGGAAATAGAACAATAGCCCTAAAAACACAAAGTCTTGGAAGTTCCCAGACACAGCTTTATATTAAATCAGAATGTTGAATCAGTTGCCTGTGTCATTCTCTACTATCTACTCTGATCAACAGCTGTTCACCGAGGTTTCAACAAAAATCTTTCCCAGCCCTGCTGTGTGAGATCATTTGGAGATCTTGGGACTTTCCACATGTAAAATGTGCTATCCTTGAACTATGGACTCTCTCAGTTCAGTTTTAATTCTGAGCATCTCTAATTGTGTAGCTGGATTAGGAAAGACCTCTCTCTGTCCTGAGTCCTTTAAGAATTAACAGAACAGATGCAGATCAACCCTCAGTTTATTTCATTTTAAGGTGGTTCTGTGAATCCCATGTCTAATGCTCATAAGTAAATTCATACATGAAAATGAAGCTGTATATCTGTTCAGCTTCTGAGGAGTTAATCACTAAAGAGGAATTCCAGTTCTTACTGTTTGTTTCTGTTCATTTAAAGTGTTTTCGAGGTATGTATATTTTCCAAACCTCTGTAATAGTTTTTGGTGCTCTGTCCCCAAAGAGAATGCTGTGGATGTAGTGTATCTTGATTTCAGTAAGGGCTTTGACAAGGTCCCCCATGATATTCTTGCAAAAAAGCTTATAAAATATGGGCTAGACATTGCTATTGTTAGACAGATCTGTAATTGGTTGACCAATTGAACCCAAAAGGTGCTCACTAATGGCCCCTGTTCATCCTGGAGAGAAGCAACAAGTGGGGTGCCACAGGGTTCTGTCTGAGGTCCAGTGCATCTTTGCCAGTGACTTGGATGATGGAATAATAATAATAATAATAATAATAATAATAATAATAATGTTTATTTGTATCCCGCCCCTCTGCTTAGCAATCAGGGCGGCTTCCAACATAAAAATACAGTACAATAAAATCAACCCCAACCCTCCCAACCCTTAAAAAGTTATTAAACAGCATCAAAATTTAAAACAGTTTAAAAATAAATTACAAATTACAATAACTGCAGCAGCAGCAGGTATAATAGCAGCTGGGATGGGGGGGGAAGAGGTACAGAGGACAGGTTCTATGACTGGGAGGACTAATCAGGAAAGGCCTGCCGGAAGAGATCCGTCTTGACAGCCCTTTTAAAGCTAAAGTTGGTAAGTGAGGGATCTCGTCTGGTAGGCCGTTCCATAGTCCAGGAATAGGGGACATGCTTATCAAATTTGCAGATGAAAACAAATTGGAAGGGGACAGGATCAGAATTCAAGATGACCTTTACAGATTACAGAGTTGGGACAGAACTAACAAAATGAATTTCAAAAGGGAGAAATGTAAGGTATTACACTTAGGCAGAAAAAAAGGAAATGCACAGATATAGAATAGGTGACACCTTGCTTAACACCAGTACAATACATGCAAAAGGGATCTGGGAATCGTAGTAGACCACAAGCTGAACATGAGTCAAAAGTGGGATGCAGCAGCTAAAAACGCCAATGTGATCCTAGGCTGCATCAGCAGGAGTCTAGATTGAGGGAAGTAATAGTACCACTCTATTCTGCTTTAGATAGACCTCATCTAGAATACTGTGTCCAGTTCTGGGCACCACAATGCAAGAGTAATATTGACAAGCTTGAGCATGTCCAGAGGAGGATGACCAAAATGGAGAAATGTCTAGTAACTATGCCTTATGAGGAGCAGCTTAGGGAGCTGGGCATGTTTAGCCTGGAGAAGAGAAGGTTAAGAAGTGACATGATAACCATATTTAAATATTTAAAGGGATGTCATGTTGAAGATGGAGCAAGCTTGTTTTCTACTGCTCCAGAGATTAGGACATGGAGCAATGGATTCAAACTTCAGGGGAAAAGATTCCACCTAAATATTAGGAAGAACTTCCTGATGGTAAGAGCTGTTCAACAGTGGAATATGCTGCCTTGAGTGTAGTGGAGTCGTCTTCTTTGGAGGCTTTTAAACAGAGGCTGGATGACCATCTGTCAGGAGTGCTTTGATGGTGTATTCCTGCATGACAGGAGGTTGGACTGGATGTCCCTTGGGGTCTCTTCCAGTTCTATGATTCTGTGATTCTAAGTTTCTATTATTCTATCTAAGCTTATATTGTCTTTCCACAATCCTTACAAAACATCTCTGTTTTGAAAAATATAAACGTGATGGTGGATCTGATTACTTTAAAGTTTATATCTAACTTTTACTGGCTTTTACTTTATATACCTGCTTTATTCATCCACCTCCTTTGTCCTGCATTTGCAG
Source organism: Phrynosoma platyrhinos (assembly GCA_020142125.1). Classification (NCBI taxonomy): domain Eukaryota; kingdom Metazoa; phylum Chordata; class Lepidosauria; order Squamata; family Phrynosomatidae; genus Phrynosoma; species Phrynosoma platyrhinos. Next base: position 211,642,641 of record CM034703.1, read on the forward strand.
AGAGAGAGAGAGAGGTTCAATGTCTTAATATTTATTCTCTACTTATTATTGGATGTATGCATTTGTTTTGTTCATCCACCAATTTTCCAAAGCTGCTCTGCAGAGATAGATATATACATTAATCCCTCCATACCCACAGGTTCTTTATCCATGGATTCAACCATCCACAGATTAAAAATTATATATATATATATATATATATATATATATATATATATATTACTATGCCATTGTATTTAATGGAACTTGAGCACCCACAGATTTTGTTATCCAGAGCAGGTCCGCGAACCAAACCCCAGTGGATATCAAAGGCCCAGTGTAGTTTGCGATAACTCTAGCTCTTGACTCTTCCTATCATTGCTAGTCAGCTCAGATTAAGGTGACTGCCATGGTAATTGTGAGATAAAACTCTTGTAGTCTAAAGATTGTTGTGTTCTCATGAAAGTGATTCCTATACCCAAAAACACAGGAGGCACAGCAATATGTTTTCCTTGAGTTGTAGATTTGGTTTAGGAGCTGGAGGTTACTTTGGCCTTTTGAAGTAAAGGATCAAGAAGTGAATGGTTGGTTTCTTCCACTCTACAGGTGTCAGTGGAAAGAGTTGGTTTCTCCCACTTTTTCATGGTATCAGCAGATAGTGTATCAGTAGATAAGTGGATGAGCAAACTGGTTGACTGGTGGTTGGCTGGCTGGCTGGCTAACTCTCAGATAGGTTATTTGTACATGTCCATGGGTGAGTTGGCTTACTGTGAAGCTAGTGTCAAAATTCTTGCTTTAAAGTCTATTTGGAGCAAGTTAATGCTTGCCATGCAAAATACATTTCGTGACTTTGGCATCCTGTGATCTCATCCTCTCTGTCTTCTTTCTACAGAGCAATGATGCCTCAGGGAGTGCTTGGAATTGGCTGTATTTCATCCCCCTCATAATCATTGGATCCTTTTTTATGCTCAACCTTGTCCTGGGGGTGCTTTCTGGGTAAGTATCTAGCATACCTATCCTAAACAGAGGCTAACAGACAAAACATGCATCTATGTAGCTGTGTTCAATGCTGGCGAAACTCTTCTAGAACATGGCCACACAGCCTGAAAAACCCACAAAAAAACTATGGATGCCGGCTGTGAAAACCTTCGACTTCACATGCAGGTTTTTCTATTTGCAGCCTTGCTCCCCAAAAGTGATGTTTCTTAGCTGTTGCAAACCATGACTTCTTGGCTCATTCCTGCTTTTTTTCTTTGTATGCCCAGTAAGGGACTGCATTTACATGGAACAAGAAGCTACAATATTGTTGGATTCTGTTTTTCTGGAGAAGGGAATGTGCAGGGGCACCCTGAGTGATTGCTTTTGCTTTATGCATGAGCAGATAAACAAAACTAGGACCTTCCTTCCATACTTCATTTATTGTGAACTTGGCAGTTTGGCTTGTCTGTCCCTCAACAAGCCAGAAAAATAGCCTACTGTTTGTTTTCTGGTTTAGTTTTTTTTTTTTTTCTTGGGGGAGAAACAAATGTCACAAAAAACCCACCGTTGGTTTAACTGTTTCCATTTGCAGCAGGAGCAATCTGTCAGCATACATCTACATATTGCCCTCATCAAACCAATAAACCTGAATTCTGTAGAAATCCAGATTATAATTACATTTGAATACATCCACTGTGTGAACTTCTACCTTATCCATTGATCAGGACAGAGTAATGTAGAGCCTTATCTGTCCTTGTTTTGTGTGTGTGTGTTTTATCTATAGGGAATTTGCCAAAGAAAGAGAGCGGGTGGAGAATCGCCGAGCATTTTTAAAGCTGAGAAGGCAGCAACAGATTGAACGTGAGCTCAATGGCTACATGGAGTGGATCTCAAAAGCAGGCAAGTCCTTTTCTGTGCCTCATGATCTATTTGTCTCCTGGTCCTTGTTGCCTTTCCCTATCTTTTCTGTTGGAATCTGGGGAGATTGCTACACACAGCTTTTAAACTACAATTAGACCCAGGAAAATGCAGCTTTGATTATATTTATTACATCACAACACTTCTGACCCATAGCTGCTGTGTTCCCCAAATGTGATTAGGGCATTCCTTTTGACCACTCGATCACACAAGTCCCCGGTTGTAAAACATTGCTGCCAGGGCAGTTGTGATATTGGCAGTCATTGCGACATTGGCAGTGATGTCAGTGTCTCCTCCTCTCCCCTTGTCCCTCCTTTCCCCCTCGCTATTCCCAAGCAGGCTGATTGCCTTCATTTATTTATTTATTTAATATTTCTTTTTCTTTCTTTTTATTTTAAAAAAACCTCCTTAAATCATAGTAGCACAGCTCCGGAATTGCATGAAAAGATTTTTTAAATTCTTAAAAATGCATGCTGGGTAGGGCATAGGATAGGGAGGCAGGATTAAGGGGTAGTTAGGAAGATGGCAGCAGCTGCCCCAGTTATGCAAGTGCAAAGATGTGCAATAATGGCTATTATACAAACAGTTACAATTATGTTTTCATTGACAAGCACAATTGCAAACAGGGCTTCTGTGGTCATGTCCTGATTGAAAGGTTTTTTTACACTAGTTCAGGGGTAGGCAACCTTTCCTCTTTAAGGGCCGAGGGACTTCAGCTCCCAGAAGCTTCAGCCATGTTGGCCAATAGTCCCATATTGGCCAATAACTCCTGGGATTCTGGGAGCTGAAGTCCCTTGGCCCTTAAAGGGGAAAGGTTGCCTACCCCTTCTCTAATTTGAGTGTGACAGTCTTTGTATTCTGCATTGCTTTCCACCATGATGAACAAATGCTACACTTACAAGTGTTGAAAGACTATGTCCTAGGCCAAGGGTAGGCAACCTGTCCCCTTTAAGGGCCGAGGGACTTCAGCTCCCAGAATCCCAGGAGCTATTGGCCAACATGGGACTATTGGCCAACATGGCTGAGGCTTCTGGGAGCGGAAGTCCCTCGGCCCTTAAAGGGGAAAGGTTGCCTACCCCTGTCCTAGGCTAATTAGAGGTGTGCAGGGTTGTTATCATTCTGTTAAGTTTTGCTTCAATTTGTGTCAATCTAGAATATTCATAATAACCCCTTCCCAAAAAAGACTCAGTGAGAGATGTGGCCAACTTCATAGATTTTGCTAATTTCCAAAGAATCAATTTACAGTGTTGTGATACATGAAAAACTGTACCTTCAGCCTGGACCTAGAGTTTGGTACAAGCTTGCCATTTAAATTGCTAATAACAATTACTTCATGTTCCAAGAGCAAAGATAGAGCTGCATTTCAGTGGTGAATTGCATGGCTATGGTTACTCATCTGATGTTGTAAAACAATACATTTGATTGACCAGTAGGGCACAAGTAATTTCCACTGTCCTGAGATAAGATTCCATGTCATTGGGAGATGTTCAAGACAAGGTTGATATGGACATTGAACTCTCTCCAGCGCTGAGAAGCAGCAGGATACAATGGTCCCTCCGGATTCGTGGGGAATATATTCTGTGGGGGGGAGGGGAAATCTGAAATTTTGCAAATATTCCAGGTCCCATTGTCCCCAATGGCATTATTGGGGACAATGGGACTTGACTATTTGTGAATTTCCCTCCTTCCCTCCCTTCCAATGGACGCATGATGCATCAATTGGCTGTGGTGGAGGCGGCAGGGCATGTGCATGCTGGGCCCCAAGTGCTGCTGGGAAAGTGAGTCCTAATGGCTGCCAGGGCTGATTACAAGCCCCGGCATCCTGGGCTCCAATTAAAGTCCCCAGCGCATGGGGGAAGATGCCGGTAAATGAGGGGAGGAGGAGGAAGGGAGCCATGGCCTTGGCCTCATGAATGATCAAAACTGCGAGTGCCAAAGCCACAAATCTGGAAGGACCACTGTACTACCATGTCATGTAACTCATGCATATTAAGGAGACTTCTTTGTTGTTATTTGACCAGCAACTGAAGGAGGATTTGTTTGTTTGTTTTTGAAAAGCATCATTAAAGTGATCAGCATATTCTTCTTCATGGTCTCTGTGACTCACACATATGGGATGTAGTGCGCCTGTACAGTACTGATCGGTACTTCCAAAGCAGTATGATTGGTGCTTTATGGCAGTAGCCCTGCCCCCTCAGCCTTCCTATATAGAGTCACTTGTGCGTCTAGTCCAAGGGTAGGCAACCTTTCCCCTTTAAGGGCTGAGGGACTTCAGCTCCCAGAATCCCAGGAGCTATTGGCCAACATGGGACTATTGGCCAACATGGCTGAGGCTTCTGGGAACTGAAGTCCCTCAGCCCTTAAAGGGGAAAGGTTGCCTACCCCTGGTCTAGGCCCTAGTTCTTTTTCATCTGCTGCAGCAGTAGCATTGTTAAGAGCTTCCACAGTGTTTCTTTCACCTTTGGTTTTGACTCTGACTGTTTAACAGCTTCTCCTAATGCTTTCTCTTCATAATTTTGGCTTCCTTGGATCCTCATGGCTTCATCATCTTTCTTCAAACAGTGTGTTGATTGCAAAGGGAAAGTTCCCAAAAAGGACAGGCATTCCAAGTGTCTCTTGTGCTTTCGAGAAGCCCACAACATGGCTGCGTGCTCACATTGCCAGGCCTTTACTTCTCAGGCTCGTTACAACTGCACAGCCAGATGAAATCCCTCTTGTGGGAACAAGCCCTCCATGCCCTGACTCCGCTGGCCGAGCATGCAGCTCTTTTTTTGATATTGCCAAACCCCTCCATGCCCCTACTCAGTTGGCTGAACACATGGCTCTTTCTTTGGCATTGCCAAAGCCCTCCACAGCTTTTTTTCAGCATTGCCAAAAACCAATAAGGCTCAACATTCTTTGGGCTCTTCTATCAGGCCCGCCATTTGCCCATCCACCATGGACTTAGCTTCTGCCTCCATGAGGCCTACTGAGAGCTCAGTACAATCAATACCATCCTCGATACTGTCGCTCCATACCAAGACGGTCTCAGTGTCAACCCACGTCACTGACACCTCAGGAACCTCTCACAAAAAGACTTGACAGGTCTCCTCAGACCCCACCTCCGACTCAGTACTGACCTGCTTCACCTCTGGCTCTATTCATCAACCAGAAGATGATTGTCTGGATGACGATTGTCCCATTCTTATTGCCTCAGACAACACAACAGTGGTTTACTGTATAAACAAACAAGGTGCAACAACGTATCTCCCACTTCTCAAACTTGCTTGCCACCTCTGGAACTGGTTCACTGAGCAAGAAGTCCTCCCAACCTTGATCCACCTCCCAGGCACATCCATCTTGATGGCAGATTTGCTCAGAAGAACACCTCTGTCATCTCATGAATGGATGATCCACCCATAAGCCCTAGACCTCTTATTTCACCACTGGGGATTCCCAGACATAGATCTCTTCACCTCTCCTCTGAATCGTCAGTGCAACCTCTTCTGCTCCAGACTCCCTTTGGGAAATGGGAACCAAGGAGATGCCTTCCTCTTCAGCTGGGAATGTCCCTTTACTCTATATCTTTCCTCCATTCCCTCTGACAAGGCTTGTTGCTTCCATGATCTGCTCTTATGACTACAAAAGGAAGGCCTTCTCTACCTTCTTACAATAGAGATCCCTTCCCCAACATATGACTTCCATGCCTACTGTTTTGAATTTTCTTTCCTCATTGGCTGACAAACAACTCTCACTTTTTTCAGTTAAGTGCTACCCTTCAGCCATTTCATGTCATTTCCAACTATGAGGTGAACCCTCCTGTTTTGATCACACCATCATCAAGAACTTCTTCAAAGATTACCAGAACCTCCACCCACCTATTACTCCCCCTACTCCATTATGGAACTTACAGCTGGTATTGGCTTATCTTTCTAAGAGCCCCTTTGTACCACCGATCTCAGGCTCCTCATTTGGAGAAAACTACTCGGCCAGGAGAGTAAGTAAACTCTTCGCCCTCCACTCCGATCCATGCTATATCAGGTTCCACAAATATAAAATGGTCCTTCGCCCAGACATTACTTTCCTTCCTACAGTTGTCTCAGTTTCACCTTAATCAAGACATCAGTCTGCCAGCTTTCATTCAAGACCCATCTTCTGACCTAGAAAGGCCTCTCCCCTCTTTGGATGTCCATAGGGCCCTTGCCTTCTACATAGACAAGGCAGACCCCTTTTGTAAAACCAAAAACCACATCTTTTATTTGCTACTCTACCTCCCAGCTGGGAAAGCAGATCGTAAATGGGTTACCTCTGCCATCCACTTGGCCTATGAGTTGGCAGGTAAGTAACCCCTGCCTCAGCTCAAGGCCCACTCCATGAGATCTACCTCCACATCTACCGCCTTCTTGGCAGGTGTTCCCCTCCATGAAGTCTGCCATGCTGCGACATGGTCTCAATGATCCACTTTCATTTCTTTCTGTCGAATCAGCAATAGCTCTCAAAGAGATGCTGCCTTTGCAAGGGCTGTCTTATTCTCCTCAATTGTATGACACACCCACCTCCTTCAAGTTAAGCAGCTCACTAATCTCCCACATGTGTGAATCAGAGAGACCACAAAGAAGAAGGACAGGTTGTTTACCTGTAACTGTGTCTCTTTGAGTGGTCATTTTGATCTCACACAACCCTTCCTACTCTCCTATCTCACTTGGCTCATTTTAAGGCTGCTCTGGACTTTGAATTGGGGCCTAGAAGCACAAGGGACACTATATAGGGAGGCTGAGAGGGGAGGGGCTACCAATCATACTGCTTTGGAAGTTCTGACCAATACTGCACAGGCGCACCACATCCCATGTGTGTGTGAGATCACAGATGAATACTCAAAGAAACACAGTTACAAGTAAGCAACCTGTCCTTCTATAAACAGTTTCTGTGTCATTGGGCATAGTCTCAAATCTGGAATTTTTGTTTGAATTGAAGAAAGTGTAGACTTCATTGGATTGGGAGAATTTGATTCTCATTAGCAATTTGGGGCTTTTAATAGTTTTGTTCTGAGAATTACTTTTGTTTTGACATCTATTTCAGCTCAATATTTTATTTCAGCAGAATTTTGCTTTCCTTATAAATGTTATTTCCCCCAATTAAATTAGACACCTCGCGTGGCTGCTTAGCAAATCAAACAAAGGCAAGAGATTCTGATTCTCCTATATTGTTGGCCTAAGGTAATGGGTTAAACTCACTTTTATTTAGGGGGGTTGCAGACTGCCAGAAAAAGTGCAAATTTAGTCCACTTTTAGGGTTAGAGTTAGGGTTAGGGAATCATGGGAACTGTAGTTTATTGTGGCACTAGAGCTCTCTGACAGAGAAGGCTCAATGTCTCAGGAAAAAAAACAATTCCCATGATTCCCTAGCTCTAACCCTAACCCTAAAAGTGGACTCAATTTGCACTATTTCTGACAGTCTGCAACCCCCCTTAGTTAGCCAAATGATAGACTGTATGACAATGATCCACGTGACACCAGGATACCTGTAGGACTCTGAAATACTGCAGCAAAGAGCATGTCTGCTTTACATATGACTTTGTTTGATCCAGATATGCTACAGTCAGGACATCCATTTTCCAACAGGCCACATGGTTCCTATATACAGCTTATACTGAAAATTTAGGTGTAGGAAATCATGGGCTGTGCAGAGATAGGATAAAGCAATGTCCATGTATAACTGACTCCCTTTTGGTAGAGGGAATTGCTCCATGTTTGGTTCATCCATAGTGATTGGCCAATTGTGATTGTTTGATTCATCCATAGTGCTTAGCCAACAAGGGAATTAGTTTCCTTTGCAAGCAGAAAAGCACCTAAATAATGTTGGTCAATAATAATAATAATAATAATAATAATAATTTTTATTTATATCCCGCCCCTCTGCCAAGCAATCGGGGTGGCATACAACATATCAAAACATAAGGAAAAATAAAATCACTTCAAATCCCATCCCTCCTTCCCACACCCATCCAACCCCTAAAAACAAACCAAACTAAATGAATTAAATAACAATAATTAAGCAATTAAACAATTAAACAGTTAAACAATTAACAATACACAATTAAATAATAGTATTAAAAACCCACCGGCGTTCTCCTCGGCCCCGCACCATCCCCAGCTGCTCCCAGCCCCCAGGTGATGGTAAGGGGCAAAAGAGTCCCTCAGGGGCCTGAGTCCTCCAAGAGCGCTGTCGGCACCAGGGAAGGATGGTCCTGGACACACGTCACTGGCAGTCTTTTCTCCCTCTGCACTGGTGGAAGGGAGGGGAGGCAGATTTTAAAGGCCTCCGGCAGCTGTCTCTGCTCCTTCTGCGCTGGTGGAAAGGGAGGGGAGGCAGATTTTAAGGCCTCAGCAGCTGTCTCTACTCCAGTACATGGTGTGGGAGGTCATTCTCTTGAGTCACATTTTTATAACAGGAGTTGTGAAAACACTGAGCAAGCCAAAGAAGATAACTACTTTTTCAGGCGGTCACCCCACTAAAGAGGCCTCCTGACTTCCTTTTGACTAGCAAAAATTGATTTATGGGGGCATCTTTCTTCCCAAACATGTAATCCAGAGTGAACAATTTGTTGCTGTCTTGGTCTTGTTGGTCTGAAACTCCCATCACACCTTGCCAGCATAGCCAAGGGTGAAGGATGCTGGGAGTTACAGTTGGGAACAAGTAATCCACTTCTGAAGTATTCTATAGCTAGACATAACTTTGGACAACTTGCTTCTGGCTAGCTTAATGCAACATGCAGTTTAATTCCTGCTATCTCTCATAGAAGAAGTGATCATGGCAGAAGATGACATAGAAGGAGAACCTCATCACCCCTTTGATGGTAAGCCATCATCTTCTGGAAAGCATGTCATGTGAGAGGGTACATAAGGCAGCAAGTTCATAGTCCCATTGGTTGGTCTGGGCTACATTAATTAAAATAGTGTAAGAATGTGGTCAGGGCTTAGAGAGTGTGTGTGCAAAATGAAAGTATTTTCTGCCAATAATAATTCTGCTCACTCAGTCACTTAGTCTGCAAATTTCTAGCATTGCAATAATTGAAACTTTGGTTCAGCATTTAGAGATATGGGAAAGCAAAAAGAGCATATAGAAGAGTTCTGGATGCGTATGATTTTTCAGTGCCCCACTCTCTCAAATGCTAGAAATTTGAGGGCTGAAAGAAGATTTAATTGGGTACAGAATTCTTATTTTAGGCACAATGTCCTCATCTCACCCACCAATAGCTGATCCCTGGATAGAGAAGTTCCCCAGATACCATGAACTGCCAAAAAGACAAATAAGTGGGATCAGAGAGCAAAGCAAGCCTGAATTCTTGTAAAGAATTCTAAGTCAAAATAACTAAATGGAGGCTATTGTACATGGGCATATCATGAGGCAACATGACACATTATCAAAGATGATAATGCTTGATAAATTAGAAGGCAGTAAGAAGACAAGAAGACCACATTACAGGTCAAGGTAGCCATAGTTCAGACTTTGCAGAACCTGAATAAGGCTGCTGATGACCAGGGCTCTTGGAGGTCTCTCATTCTTAGGGTCACCAAACTGGCTTGATGGCAAATAAAACCAAGGAATTTGGAGGTTCCAGTTCAAGTAGAAATGCAGCCATGGGGATTAAATGTGGCATGGTCAAAAATCCTGGCTCATCCCAGCACCATAGTGTGACAGGAAGGACAGGATTGTGAAGTCAGTTGTTGTTTATGCAAAAATGATCAAGCAGATAGATAATATGTTGGACATAAAAAAGTCAAGTTCAAATCAAAGTTCAGCCAAAGAGGCCAAAAAAGATGTTACATGCAAATCTTTATTTATTTTATTCTGAAAGTGGTTTTCTTTATAGTTCAGGAAGAGGCTCTTAAGAGAGGGAAAGTGACTTTGGGTCATTAGCTCTTTCCCTATCTACCATTCCAAATCAAACACAACTCTTTTCAACCTGCAGGTTTTGGATGTATAATTATCCTCACTAAGGCTGCCTTCAGTCAAGTAACAAATCTCTGGAAATGCCAGGTTTTGTTCCTGTGCAAACCAATCTTATCTTTGATATAAGATGATGTTTTTCTTATTTTGATATCCAGTGAATTTCTGGTATTATCCATAATACCAGACTTCACTTTCATTGTGCACAGGGGCTTACTCAACCTCCTTGCCTCTTTCTTCGCCTGCCCACATGCCTGCCCCCCCCCCAGCCTCTTTTGTGCATGCAGCTGGGGTGTGTGTAGTGATGCTGGGTGCAGCAAAGGGTGGCTGGGGGGAGTGGCAGAGAGACCACGAAGGATGCTCCCGGATGGATCTCCTCCCATCTCTCCTCTGTTGGGCACCATTGCCATGGGCCCCATGGGGCTCACTTGCCCTCCCTGCCTCTTTCTCCCACAGCCAGGGCATGTGTGGATGCACCAGGCACAGTGGAATGAAGGAACCTACTTTTTATTTCTCTTTGTTATGTTTAACTTCTGTAAATAAAGAAATGTTTTTATTTTTATACATTGTTGGTCTCTGAAAATGGTATCTATGCCAGCAGTTGGATTCAGACAACAACAACAACAATTTTTATTTATATCCCGCCCTCTGCCACGACAAGGTATCTGTGGCTGCCGAATATAGAGGGATAGTGTCCATTGAGGACAGAAGTTGCAAAAATCCTCACAGGAACCTTGAGAGCATTTAAGCACAGCAAAGGAAAGCAGCTTCATTTATATACCACTTCATATCGTGCTATGGGATGTCTAAGCAGTTTACAACTGTAAGCTCATTGCCCCCTAACAGTTGGGTACTCATTTTAGCAACTTCGGAAGGATGCAGGCCTGAGTCTAGCCTGAGCCCTGGCTAGTATTGAACTCGCAACATTGTGGTTTATGAGTGAGTGGTTGCAGTACAGGCATTTAACCACTGTGCCACCAGGGCTTGTTTAAATGGTCCCCATAGTTGGCATCACACAAAGGGGACAGAAGGAAGTCCCTACATTGTGGCAGAGATGGAGATCAGAGAAAGCCCTCACTCTGGGTAATTGCAGTAAACACTCTGGAAGTCTTTATATTTGTTGGGTTAAGAAGCAGAAATTCCACATATGGCCACAATGGTGGGATTTCCTGAGAGGAACCCTCACAGTTGGTGACAAGGGAGGGATTTCTAGAGAGGAAACCCCCACATTTGGTGGCATAAGAGTTGAAGAGTCCTAGAGCTTCTCCTTGTTTGTCTTCTCTTTAAATTTCCCACTGAAAGTTAAAGTTGATTTTCCATAAACAAAGGTCCACCAAAGTGTTTTTTAAATGTAACATGTAAATGAATGGCCCTCATTAAATGACTTTAGACTAGTCACTGAAACTGAACTGGATATTGAAAGAGTTTCTACGAACTTTGCCTTTTCTTTCTCCCAGCTAAATGAATGAGGAAAGAATTGTTGCAGAGAGTCTAGTCAATAGTAATCAATATGCTCAGAGCTTGGGAAAACCATTTTTGGATGTTATCTCCTAAAATACCACAGCCAACATGGCCACTGACCATACTGGCAAAGGCATTCTGGGAGTTGTTGTCCAAAAAATAACATTTCCAAGTTCTGAACATGCTAGAGCAAATATTTTTTTATATACTGAATCTGACTTAGGCCTAGAGAATAATGTGTTTCTGTTGCCCCGTTCCTATTGTTGGAGCTCTTCGGAGGGCCACAATTAAGAAGAGCAAGACAGACCTGCTGAATCCTGATGAAGCAGATGACCCGCTGGCTGACATCTCCTCAGTGGGTATGTAAAATAAGTCTGGGGCCAAGTACATGGTGTTCAGCAACCCACCTTTAGACCCACCATGCAATGAGGAATCTAGTTCTTAATTGTTTACCATATATCTGTTTCAGTGCTCAGAAAGTTTAACTTTTATTTGGAATACTCAGAATCTCCCAGCCAATTTAACCTCATCATAGGTAGTGGATTCTGGAAGCTGTAATCCAAAAATAACTTTCACAAATAATTTGGGTTGTGTGAGTGCTTTTTATTGTAGCCCACCTTAGGTCAACATGTGACCTAATAGTAGCTCCCAACTCACAGAGGGCCTTTGCAGACTGCTAGAAATAGTGCAAATTGAGTCCACTTTTAGGGTTAGGGAATCATGGGAACTGTATTTTATTGTGGCACCAGAGCTCTCTGACAGAGAAGGCTCAATGTCTCAGAAAAAAAAAAACAATTCCCATGATTCCCTAGCACTAACCCTAATCCTAAAAGTGGACTCGATTTGCACTATTTCTGGCAGTCTGCAAAGGCCCTAAGTGGCACATTTAATGCCCCAACCTCATGCCAACGCCATCCTAATGCTGTGTGCTGTTATGCTGCACCAGAAAGGGCACTAAAGAGCTGCACACCAGCTCTTAGGACAGCCTTTTGCCACCCCTGAAAGGAGTGGCATTTTGCCGCTCTTTCAAGGGCAGCAAAAGGGAGGATCGGGGTTGCGGCATGTGGTGGCCGCGGCCCTGATCTGCAGCTAGCAGGGGAAGCCCAGTGGCTGCCCATCTGCATAGTCCCTAAGTCAAGACTAGTGTGTTAGCAGACAGCAACATATGTGTAATTGGATACATGCAAGGGCCACTCTTTTATTGGATACCTTGTTTCCAATAGTTGTTATTTATACAGGAAGCAATTTCTGGACTCACTGACATTCTGAGTTGCAAATGGAAATAACAGTTACCAGTTGGACAAATAATTCCAGAGCATAATGTCAGTACCATGTTTCCACCCACAAGCACATTTTATGGCATCTCTGGGACTTGTGACTGGAGAATGGCAAATGGTAAAATATCAGGAATTGAATGATTGGTCACCATATTGGAGAGAGGGAGTTTTACATGATTTAATTCAATCCTGCTACTATTAGAGGGAGCATACAAGAGAAGGGAAGTATTTTGTTCATATTTAATAGGACTACTTCAATGTGACTAGTACCAAACATTTTGTGACCTGTAAAGGAGGAGTTTGTGCCAGTCTTCTCCAGGACTACTGTAGCTAATGATGCGGTACCCTGTGAAAATCAATAAACCTTTGGTCTTCCTTAGGGCTCCTCATGCATTGAATTTCTACATAAATTGTTTCTACCTACAGAAGGTAAAAATGAGATTTAACTGGCAATGAAATTATTCCATACTTCCCAAATACAAGATTTGGTGCCTCAGGTGTGATTATTGTTAAAGATACTGGCTTGGATTGGTTACATGACTGAGCTAGTTCAGTATGCACTGTATATTTAAAGGCCTCCCGGCTTCTAACATTTATCTCTCCTCGGCAGGTTCACCCTTTGCTCGAGCCAGCATCAAAAGTGCCAAGCTGGAGAACGCCACTTTCTTTCACAAAAAAGAGCGGAGGTTGCGTTTCTACATCCGTCGAATTGTCAAAACTCAGGCCTTTTACTGGACAGTCCTCAGTCTGGTAGCTCTCAACACTTTGTGTGTTGCTATAGTACACTACAACCAGCCAGATTGGCTATCTGACTTCCTCTGTGAGTATCAGAGTTCCTGCATTTTTATTGACAGTCATCTGGGAAGGAAAAGATAGAGACTTATGCAATCACTTGGTTCTCCTTCAGGAACCTCATTCCATTTTTACCACAGCAATTTCATTTCCCTGTGTTTACTGAAGTTTTATAGAAGGCATAGCGAGTTCCAAGTTGCTGATCAAGAATTTTTCTTTACTCAGGTTTATGAGATTGATTAAACTCTCACTTAAATGTTGGCATCTGAAACAACCAAAAATCCCTGGATATGGGTTGTTAGGCTTTTAAAAAAGTATAGAACAGAAATAGATTTTCATGTGTCTTCAGAAGGCATTGTTTAATTATCTGCAATAAGCTTTTATAACCCCTCTGTCTCATATCTTGGCACTTAGCATCCTTTGCTTTTCTCTCACAGAGATTTTAAGCCAGTGGCTTTAGGCCCTGTGCTGTTTTAGGCCCAGGAGAGCCACTTCTTTTTTCCAATCAGAAAGTAAACTAGAAGTCAACTTGTCATTTACTTCCTGGGTCTCTTTCATGCTAAACAATTGTAGCACTTTGATACCACATTAAATGCCACCTATGAAATTGTGGGTTTTTCATCATTGCCTTTGTGCCTCACACAAATAGATTTTCACTCCTGCATAACTTTCTGCATAACATTCAGAAAGTTCTAGAGCTGAATAGCCTTGGTGGGAAACCCCACTCCCTTCTCATACCATGTATGCTTCAGCCCCCAGGATTCTGTCCTCTCATTT
>CM034703.1:211656851-211681571 GCA_020142125.1 Phrynosoma platyrhinos
TTCCTACTGTGTTACCTATTACAGCTGCTAAGACAGTTGCTTCCTGTGCCCTTGCCCTTTTCTCCACATTAACTCAACCTTCTGCACTGATACCATCTCTTCTGGTCCAGTTTGGTCTAACTGATATTCAGCGTTGGGTAGACTCCTCTGATGAAGATTATGACTCAACACCTTCTCACCCACCTTGCCTTCTACTCCATTAGCCTCTTCATTTAATGCAGAGGTCACTGGCTCAGCTACATTGTCTACTCCTGAGAATCAGTAGAGCTGGTAATACGCATGGATAAGTCATTGGGTCTGACTATCATTTCCCCACAATCTCAAGTCTCTGATCCTGTTTTTGAGATATGCAGAACTCTACACTAGTAATGCTTTCATTTTCATCAGCATTACAAAAGGTGATTAAACAGTCTTGGCCTGCACCTGCTTCTTTGCCTCCTACTCCTGCTGTCTAGAACATCTGTACAGGATCCAGAAGGAAGTTATGGCCTTCTTATTTATACACCCTTTGCCTAATTCTTCTGTTGTGGAGGCCTCACAAGTGAAAGGCAATAAGAAAGTCCATACCACACCAGTAAACAGAAAAGGGAAGAGTGGATGTCTTTGGTTGCCAATTTTATTCATCTTCTGTTTGGTTCTTTGAGTTTAGACTTCGAAGCACATGTGTCAATTTCGCTGGGACTAAATGCTAGCACTCATCCCATACTTACCTGATGACAAGAAGAGTTCTGCAACCTTCCTACAGCAGGAGGCCCATCATCTTGTGGCAGAACAGCTACAGTCAGCCAGGCATGGCCCCAATTGTGCTGCAAAGGTGATGTCAGGTGCTATTGCCTTACAGAGATACACTTGGCTGAACTCAGATGGTGTAGCTGAAGACTTCAGAAGACAAATTGAGGGCCTCCCATTGGATGGTGAAGGATCGTTCAATTCCAAGATATACAAGGCCATGGATCACTTTATAAAAGCCAGGCTGACTGTTGTGAAAATGGCCTTTGATGTCCAACATTAACAACAAAGACTGTACTATTCTTATTGAAAACAACACTTTTCCTCATCATTCCTGTGTTCAAAGTCCCCTTCCAGGTCTTGTATGTCTTCACATCCCTGTGGTTCACAGCAGAAGTGTCAATACCACCCAGCTCAGTATCAGCAGTTTGGCTCTAAACAATCTTTTACTTCAACAAAGTATTGACTTGGATTTTTTTTCCAGAAATCCACCACAGCCTTTCTTCTCTCCGAGGCCCATTATCATCACAGTCCTTCAAGTTTCACTGTTATTTTATCATCTGATGGAACATTACCAGCAACACTTGGATGTTAACTTTCAATTACTTGGGGTACTCCATAGAGTTTACTTCTTGCCCTCCCATCAGCATCTTCCATTCTTCCTTCTCCCTCCAGAATTCTGAAAAATGAGATCACCACATTCCTAGCAAGGGATGCAGTAGGATGTCTACCAGCTCACTGCAAACACACAAGTTATTTCTCCCACTACAGTACTTTGGGACTGTAGTGGGAGTTATTTGGGACTGAGAGCATCTGTAACAACATTTTCCACTCCAACAATGTTGGAACCACTAGGTGAATGCCTCAAGCAGCACACCAATTCCATAGATGCACTGTGAGGTTGAGAAGAATGGGATGGGCAACACTTTGTTATTTCTCCCACTACACCCCAAAAAGAGATAGAGACCTGTGTCCCATTCTAGATCTTTGGGGAATCAATCAGTATACCAAACTGAGGAAGTTTCAAGATGGTAGCCCTTCCATCCATCATGCTGTTCCTTCATCAAGGGGACTGGTTTGCATCAGTCAAAAAATACCTGTTTTCACATTGGAATAAGATCACAACATCAGAAATTCCTCAGATTTTCCATAGGCAAAGACTATTACCACTACAAAGTTATTTCTTTTGGTCTCTCTGCTACATCAGGCATCTTCACAAAGTGCATGGCTGTAACAATTTCCTTCCTCAGAACTCAAGAGATTTAGATTTTTCCCTTTTTGGATGACTGGGTGCTAGTTTCCTCTTTCCAGGCAAGTTATACCACAACATAACATTGCACACTATCTCTTCTACATGATCTGTGTCTACAAGTAAATACAAAAAGTCTGTCCTAGAGCTTTTGATATATATGAAAAGCTCTCTTAACAATAGACAGGGCTCTTATTTTGAAACAATACATGCTTCAGGTCCTTTTCACTTACTGAACTTCTATATTAATGATACATTATGTGGGGCTGATGACATCCACAACACATTAGATTGAAGTTTTAGCTTCTGTAGTCTCTGTAGATGGTTGTGGAGTCACTTCAACCCTCAATTTGACTGTCGGGATCAAAAGGTCAGGGTTCCCCATCACATCTGCAGATCTCTCATTTAGTGGACATGTCTAGCCAATTTTCTTTCAATAATGCCATTCAGATTTCCCAATCCTTCCATCATGCTCACCATTGACATGTCTTTTTCTGGCTAGGGAGCCCATTACAGAGACCTTACAGTCCAAAACCACTGGTCACCCAAAGAGATAGATCTTCAGATCAGTGCACTGAAACTTGAATTCATCAAAGCATTCTGGCATTTAGACGGCACCTCTCAGTAAGGTGGTGCAGGTTATGTCCAACACCACCACAAAACAAACAAGGTGATACCCATCCCGCTGTTCTCAACCTCACAGTGCATCTGTGGAATTTGTGTGCTGCTTGAGGCATTCATCTAGTGGTTCCAACATTGTTGGAGTGGAAAATGTGGTTGCAGATGCTCTCAGTCAATGCACTGTAATTCACTACAACTGGACTCTCTCTGATAGTCCTTTCTGCTTCATCACAGGCTAATGGGGGTATGATAATCATAGACATTTTTGCCGCTCAAACCAACAAAAAGTGGCCAATGTATTGTTTGAGGGCAGCTGTCAGCAAAAAACTCTCTTGGTGATCCCTTCACAAAGACTTGTACAGGCGGCTACTATTACTTCTTTCCTTTATTCCTTCTACTTCAGAGGAAGTAGTGAAATTGAGCACAGACAGGTCTACTGCAATAGTGATAGCCCCATTTTGGCCCTGCCAACCTTGGTTCTTCTTTGACCCTTGAGAGGTTGCTTCATGCACCTCCAACCCTTGCCAGATCTTCTGTCACACTACTAGTACAGAGTTCTTTACTCAAACCCTGACACTCTTCATCTGACATCTTTGAAGGTTGGGTACTTGGATCCCCAGAACTATCTGTGGTTTTCCAGTCATCTAGGAAACCTTCTGCTGTTAAAACCTATCAATATAAGTGATGCTGCTTCAGCACTTTTGCAGAGGATAAGTCTACTTCCCAGCTGATGTTTTTACAGCCTTCAGAAACAAGACCTTTCATTTTCTTCCTTGAAAGTTTATGTTTCTGTGATGGTTGCCAACCAACCTATTGGTTCTTTACTAATCCTGTTGTTCAGCGGTTTCTTAAAGCACTGGCACACTTATATCCTCTTGTAATACCTCTTATGGCTCCATAGTCCTTGTCATTAGTTCTCTCTCAGATGATGAATAAGCCCTTTGAACCCCTAGTTTCAGTGGATGAGTGCCTTCTCATCCTGAAGGTGATTTTCCTTGTGGCCATCACTTCTTCCCACAGAGCTGGTGAACTTAACTACCTTCTGCTGTTCTGTTCCTTTGTGTCCACAAGGACAAAGTGATTCCCTGACATTAATTTCCTTCTTAAAGTGGTTTTGCAGTTTCATATCAACAAAGAGATAGTCTTACCAGTGTTTTTCCTAAATCAGTCTTCAAGCTCTGAGAGGGCCCTTGCCTTTTACATCCAGTGGATGGCTCCTTTTCAGCAGTTCACTTTATTTGTGTGTGTGTTATAGTGGTCCCAAGAAGGGTAACCATCCCTTGTCAGAGGGTCTCTAAGTGATAGTACAGGCAATTTACCTAGCTTACTCACCTACTAAAAAAACTTTGCCATATGACATCCAACTAAAGCAGTTTTTGCCATCACAGTTCACCACAGGGATGTCTCTTTATGAGAACTTTGCAAAGAGGCTACATGGTCTCAACACTCAACAATTCTAAGTTATTGCTGCTTAGACTCTAGAGCAAAAATAATCCTGACTTTGGTCATGCTGTGTTGAAGCCTCTATTTTGTGACCTGCCCTCCTCCTTTGGTAAGCTTTGCATTCACACATTGGAGTGAGGGACAAAGACCATAATGAAGAAGTCCAGGTTGTAACTTGTAACTCTGGTTCTTCAAGTGGTTACCTGTGCCCCCACACAACCCTCCTTACCTCCCCTGTTTTCAGGTCCCAGTAGATTCAAAACTGAGAGGAGAGTAGGCTCATGGGCTGGAGTGTGTGTAGTGTGGGAAGGAGGTGAGATTTTCTGCCAAGGCTAATCAGTTTGAGAATTTTCCAAATGGTGTCTCTGTGCAGATGCAAAAACCCATTTGTGTGAGGGCACAAATGACCTTACAAACAACCACAATGACAGGTGAGCAACCTGTTCATTTGTGGTTTCATGAGATATTTAGAATTCTCTACCAGAAAGCTCAAATGTCTCATCAAACTGTAAACCCCAGAATTCCATAGGATGCAGCCCTTGCAGTAAAAGCTATATAAATGGGTTACAATTGTGTAGTGTCAAGGATACAATTGTTGAAAAAATAAAGACCTCTCTTGCAGCTAAAACAGCCATGGGAAGGGCATTTCAAAATGGCTGCCCACACCCTGTTATTGATATAGGGGCATGCTAGTTAATTTTTTTCTATTTTTTTTTTTTAAATGGGAGTGACAGCAGAATTTGTTCCTCCCTGTACCATTTTTTCTGTGAAATGACCCCCTTTTAATTCACCCATTTTTAACAGTGGATTGAATCTAGATTACAATATTCATTGCAGATAAGAGAAAAATAAACTTAAACGGAAAAGTTAGGAGGGTAAGAGTTTAAACATGCAATTTGAGAGAAAGTGGAAAAGCAGACAAGGACAAAGGATAATGGCAGCTTGAAGTGTGGAGGATAGAAATTGGTTCAAATTGTAAAATAAAAGACAAAGTTAAATACCTTGAAATTTGGATAACGAAGAAGAATATGGATTTTTTTACCATAACTATAAAGTGTTATGGAAAGACATTAAAAAGGACTTGGAGAATTGGCAGAAATTACAACTAACTTCATCAGGAAGGAGAGAAGCAATAAAAATGGTAATCTTGCCAAAAATAAACTTTCTATTTCAAAGCATTCCTATATTAAGTAGCGACAAACCAATTCAAGAACGGCAAACATATCTAAGGAAATTTATTTGGAATAATAAGAAACCAAGGATAAATTGGAAAACTATGACAAGACAGAAAAAACGAAGGAGGAGGAGGTGTCCCTGATTTGAAATTATATTATCAAGCAAGTGTACTCAATTGGATTGCCAATTGGATTGTACTAGATAACACTAGATTACTGAATTTGGAAGGATTTAACAATCGTTTTGATTGGCATGCATACATTTGGTATGGGAAAGCATTGGTCCACAGTGAATTTCAGCATCACTTTGTTAAAAAAAGCTTTATTAAGAGTCTGAGAGAATTTTAAGAAGAAAACCTCTTTGGGTGTCACCACGAAAATCATTCATTGGACGATGGAAAAAGGTTGATAGATGGCTTACATTTAAAGATATATTGAATAAAATCCATCTGAATAAGTATGAAATGAGAAAAATAAATGAATTGCATCAGCTTGATCCCAAAATGCATTGGTTCTTATATTTACAACTAAAAGAAAGATTCCTGATGGATCAAAAAATAGAAGAATTTGAATATGAAACTTTGGGAATAGATAAAATTCTGTTTGATCCAAGGAAAAGAACATCAAATTTATATCAATACTTAAGGAAAAAAGAACAGGAAGATGATATGATATCAGATGAGATGATAAAATGGGCATCAGATTGTGACCGGGTCATTGGATTAGAGAGCTGATGTTATGCCAGAAGTAAAGCAAAAAAATTTACAAAAGCACAGGGCTTGAGGGAGAATTATTTCAAAATGGGGCATAGGTGGTACTTGACACCAAGTAAGATTGTGAAGGTATATAAGACAAATTCTAACGAATATTGGAAATGCCAAGAACAGGGAAGTACATGGATCCATATGTGGTAGTGATGCCCAAAACTAAAGGTCTTTTGGAAAAAGATTCACATAATGATTGAAAAGATATTCATATGAACTGAGACTGGAAATTTATTTACTCAATATGTTAAATAAGATCCCATCTTATGTAGAAAGGAAACATTGGAGAATTTTACTCTCTATGATAACGGCAGCAAGACTTTTGGTTGCACAAAAATGGAAAAATAATGAACTTACTGCATTAGATGATTGGCTGCTAAAACTACGAGAAATTATGGAAATGGATATTTTGACAGCTTGTCTGAATCAGAAGGATATGAACGTAATTGAGAAAGAATGGCTTCTGGTAAACAAATTTTGTAAGAACAGATGGAAGTAAACTGTAGGTAGAGTAGTAGGATGACAGGGAAATAAGAACTGGAAGGGGGAAGAAAAATCCCTTGCATCACACGAGTATAAAACTTTGTGACAACTGTAGATATATGCATATATATCATAAAAGAACAAAAGAAAAATAAATCCAAATAGATATGGTCGGGAAGAAAGGATGACCAAATAGATATGGTTGGGAAGAAAGAGACATTGAGGAAGTAGTGTTTTAGAGGTAGTGTTTTATGTTATTAAGCAAATTCTAATGTACATTAATGGAAAGATATGTATATGTTTGAAGAAAAAATAAAGTATAAAAAATAGCAAAGCCTTTGACTACATAGATCACAAAACGCTATTGAACGCTCTCAAAGACATGGGAGTTCCACTACATTTGATAGTCCTGATGAGAAATCTGGACTTAGGACAAGAGGCTACTGTTAAGAAGAGAATATGGAGGTATGGTGGAAACAGGAATGTTGGAAAGAACTGAGCTGCTGGGAACTGTAGTTTGAGCTGGCAGAGCGTGCAGCCTGATTTGTGGATATTGAGGGGACCACAGAGGAAGCTGGAAAAGAAGAAATCAGAAATCCTGCCTTAATAATAGAACAATTATCTCTCAACAATATCAACACAGCATAGTAAAACCAAAAGGGCAGTGCCTGAGATCACTTCACTAACCTTGCATAGAGCCTACTATAGAGGGAAATTAAAACTTCTTGTTCCCAGCACAGGTTGAAAATTCTTCCAATGATTGAACTATTAATCGGAAATACAGACTCCTGAAGAACTAATTATACATTCTTCTAATAACTTTTTTAAAAAATGCAGTTAAATTGTTATAAATTCTAATTGATATTGTTATATACACAAATATTCTCAGCACTAAGACCATAATTATAATTATAGTTGTAATTGTAATTGCTAAGAAGTAGTGTAGGAATTTCTTTATCCTTCTGGACAAATTATAATTGTTGAACTTGTTGTAAAGTTGTAAAGAGTTGTAAAGAGGTGAAAAAATATTGGAAAGCAATTCATGGTGGTGATGGGTATTTTAAAATGTAAATTAAAATTTGACCCACAATTCTGTTTGTTAAGTATGAATACAAATGAAATATTAGAAAAGGAATACAGGAAACATATATATTATATGACTACTGCAGCCCATAGTGTACTCGCTAGTAAATGGAAGAAAAGAGAACTTCTGGACACCGAGGAATGGTTAGATAAACTAATAGATTATATAGAAATGGATAAACTTACCTGTTTGCTGAGAGGAAATTCCTGGGATGAATGCAAGAAGGATTGGGAACCATTGATAAACTTTCTGGAAAAAGAAAGGAAAGAGATAAAATATATAAGACTGTAACATTGCTATTAATGACACAATATTTGGGAATAAAAAGTAAACTAAAGATTTAGTAAAGATTTAAATAATAAAATTTATTATGCTAAGGTACATGGAATCCACTTTAATACTGCTGTTAGAGAGTGGGGATAAAAGGAAATTATATGATAAGTGACATTTGGACATAAGTAATATAAGGAAAAAAAGAGGTCATAACAAAGTTCAGGAAGTGTTTTTTGTTTTTTTGTTTTTTTGTCTGTTTGTATGCTGTCAGTTGGATGTTTATTTATGTATAGGGAGTTAATGTTTCCTTTGTGTGTTTTATATGTTTATATGTCTACATATGATTGGATTGGATTGTGACATGTTGGTTTTATCAATAAATAATCAATTAAAAAGAAGAAGAGAATATGGAGAAACAAAATGTTTCCCAATTGGCAAAGAGTTCAGACGAGGCATTCTATCATGCTACTTGTTCAACTTGTACACAGAAAATACCATAGGAAGAGCAGGTTTAGACTCAGAAAGGAGGAGTGAAGATAGGAGGAAGGAACATCAACAATCAATGATATTCAGATGACACCATACTACTAGCAGAAAACATCATGGACTTGGAACAATTACTAAAGAAGGTCAAAGAAGAAAGTGCAAAGGGAGGCTTACTGCTGAACATAAAGAAAACAGAAATAATGACCACAGAGGATCTACATAAATTCAAACTAGATAATGAGGAAATTGAAATAGTTAAATATTTCCCATGCCTTGGATCAAACATTGATCAGAAAGGAGACTGCAGTCAAGAAATAAAAAGAGTAGGAATAGGAAGGGCAGACATGAAAGAACTAGACAAGGTCCTGAAGTGTAAAGATATACAACTGAGCACTAAAGTCAGAATCATCCAGTCCATTTTATTCCCTGCCACCATATACAGATGTAAGAGCTGGACAAGAAAACCAACAAGGAAGAAAAATAAACTCATTTGAGATGTGGTGTTGGAGAAAAGTGCTGAAGATACCAAGTGCTGAAGATACCAAAAGACAAATAGATGCTAGACCAGATCAAGCCTGTACTCTCTCTGGAAGCCACGATAACAAAATTAAGGCTGTCATACTTTGGCCACATCATGGGAAGGCATGACTCATTTAAAAAGATATTAATGCTAGGGAAGGTGGAAAGTAACCAAAAAAAAGGAAGGCCATATGCCAAATGGCTAGACTCAGTCAGGGAGGTCATGGGCCTGAATCTGTAGGACTTAAGCAGAGAAGTGGAGAATAGAAATTTTGGAAATGTCTCATCAATAGGATCTCCATGAGTTGGAGCTGACCCATGGCAGTTAACAATGACAATGACAAACAACAGCAATAAAAGACATTAGTATGGAAGCAACCCACAGTAATCCTCTACTTGTTTCATCATCCCTGTAGTTGTAGCTGTTGTTATTATTGTTATCATCATCATTATCATCAGATAGGGAGGAGTCATGTAAGTCCTAAGTCACAGTCTGATAGAATACATCCCATTTGAAGGTTTGCCAACCTCCATGAGAAATTCATGGAGATACATGAAACCTAGATAGTTTTATTGCATTTTCTGGCAGGAATGTTACTGTTGGATTGCTGCTGGTGGATTGTTTTTCTTTGGTTGTTTGATTGCTTGGTTGGTTCCTTGATTGTTTGCCTGGGATAAGCTGTGGTAACGCCATCTTTCTAATGAGAATATTTTCCTTTCTAATAGCACTTACAAGTAGTTTAAAAATGTACTTAACAATCTGTTCACCAAGGGACCCTTACTTGCTTGTGGTAAAAGTTAGCACTTTCTGAAATCCAGAAGATATTTCGTACATTGGCTCATTTCAGAAAGAGAAGGTCCTAAGAGGCTCTTTCTTTTTGGTAAGGCTAGAAATTCTTACAGATCAGGTGTGGAGTGGCTTTGTGGCTGGGAAGCTTTGCCGAATACAAAATACAATGGAATAGCTTTGCCAAATACAAAAACATGGTTCTGACATTCATTTCTCCCTATTTCTTTGTCTCTCTCTTCTTTCAGACTATGCAGAATTCATTTTCTTAGGGCTCTTTATGTCCGAAATGTTTATAAAAATGTATGGGCTCGGAACGCGGCCTTACTTTCATTCATCCTTCAACTGCTTTGACTGTGCTGTAAGTATTTTGCAATACTGCAGGGCTCCTGTTGTTGTCTGCCACAGTATTTCTCAGCTACATATTCCAAATACCTCCCTACAAAGATGCTTGCTAGCATGTAAACATGCCAGTTGTTTGTAATGAGCATCTTTTCTCTGTTTTGTGGCAAAGTATCCCTTACTCTCTGAATAGACACGTTGTTCACCTGGGATGGCTAATTGTGCTGTGCTACTGAGGGTCAAACAAATAAGATCCTGGCAGTTCATGGCAATGAAAGTTTTACTGACACTTCTAGGGCAGCTCTAACCATTTGCCTGCTATTTAAACTTCAGATATTTGATTCAAGTAGCAGTATGCTAACTATATGTTGTACAATTATGGTGCAGGTACACACTGAATCCAGCTGAATGTGATGTAGTGTTTTGAGTGTTGGACTACAGCTCTGGGAACCAGGGTTCAAATCCCCACTCAGACATGGAAACCCACTGGGTTACTTGGGTGAATCACACTCTCTCAGGTTCAGAGGAAGTCAAACGCAAACACCATCTAAACAAATTTTGCAAATAAAACCCTATCATAGGTTTGTCTTAGGTTCACCATAAGTCTGAAATGAGTTGAAAGCACAGTACAACAACAACACACTGAACATGTTCTCTCATAAACTGAGAAAAATGTCTTAGCACCTTTGGAACTTTTACTGAGAAAAATATGTTTTTTAGCATAAGCTTTCATGAACTACATTTTTCAGATACAGGCCACTTCATCAGATGCAAGATCAGATAGATAAGACCAGATTCTATCTGCTGAAATAGATTGAAAGCTTATGTTAGGAATTTATTTTTTCCAGCTAGTTGCAAAAGTACTGCTGGATTGCTTTATGTCTTTTTATGTGAAAACAGACTAGCAAAGCTATCTCTTTCAAATCAAGCTGGAGTTTCCTCTTCTTCTTTTTTTTTTTTTTTACATTATATTTTATTAACATGTATTATTCAAATATACATATCAAATTGAAATATTAATGTCTTTTACAATAATTATATACAAAATATTTACATTTGACTTCCAAAGTATCTCCAGTTTGTACTCAACCATACTTCAAAGTTCACTCATCTTCGTATACAAGCAATTTCTCATTTTAACTCCACTGTGTGTTATAACATCCGCTTTAACCATTTTTGATCTTTAATAATAGCTCGAGTTTCCTCTTCTTTGATTTGGAGTTTCTACACTATCATTTCAGGTTGCACTCAACTATCCAATATATTATATGATCAAGAATCAATCCAAAATCAAAAGGATTAAACAAATGACTTTATATTTACGCAATGAATATTTAGGCTTGATTCTAAAGTTACCTGTCACAGATCCAGTGAATTCTTATATGGTAACTCCAGAAATGTTTCCAATGAGAGCATGTTTATGAGTTGAACTGGGGTAACCATGTATTTTTGGATCTTTTGGGACATGCAACCTTTTAGAATGACACAGTTTTATTTTTGTCCCTCTTTTTAAATGTTGATCTAGAAGCTGCTTGTAACAGGTCAGATTATTTGACCATCTGACCCAGGGTGGCATTTTCTGCCTGCTTAGTTTCTGATTCTTTCATTTGGAGATGCCACGGTCTGGAGCTGCATCTACACTGCAGAATTAATGCAGTTTTTCACCACTTTAACTGCCATGGTTCAGTGCTCTGGAATTCTGTGATTTGTAGTTTTGTGAGACATTTAGCCTTCTCTGTCTGAATGCTCTGGTATCACAACAAACTACAAAACTCTAAATTCTATAGGATAGACCCATGAAGGTTAAAGCAGTGTCAAACTGCATCAATTCTGCAGTGTAGCAGCAGTCATAATTTAGCACCATTTACATGCTAAGTATAGGCTTCATCTGTAAGCTTCAGTCCTTCCTCGTATGTCAATACATCGTATGTGAATAGCTAACTGAAAAATGAGGCTGAGTCTGTGTCTGTGATTAATGGCAAATATCTTGTTTAGAGTGTAGCCAAAATAGCACCTGCACTTACCTTGGTGCCTCACCTTCTTTTTTGGCAGGTTATCATTGGGAGCATCTTTGAGGTGATTTGGGCTGTGGTAAAGCCTGGCACCTCCTTTGGGATCAGCGTCTTACGAGCTCTCAGGTTACTGCGCATTTTCAAAGTCACAAAGTAAGTGTTCTTGAGGTCAGCATCTCAACAATGCACATGTATCAATTAGTTAGCACCTGAATGTGACATATTATATGTCAGTTATCTAAACTTACATGTAAGGGGGGTGGAGGGTATATCATAGAAGTATGTATGCTTAAGTATTTACACCCAGTTGAATAGAAACCTGCAGAATGTGTTCCACAAGCATATCTTGATACTGTTTTTTGTTTTTTTATAAAAATAATAACTTGGAAAAGAAAGTTTAGTGGAACATCTCTTTGCATGTGTTTACAGTGTGATCTGCAGTACATACCTTTTGGACAAATATTGGCAGTTTTCTGTGTCCAGAGGAGACATATTTTGTTATATGTGGTGGAGGAAGAAGATGGAAGCAGAAAATAAAACAAAACAAAAAATCCCAGAATATCCCTTTTTGAAGACTTATTTCATCCTGCCTAAAAAGGGATGGGAAGAATATCAGCAAGAGCACACATTAAATACCATTGGCATATTGGAGTGCACCTTCATTTAAGAAAAGACAGGGAACATGACAATGCTTTGAAGATGCTATCTGGATATAGATTCTACAGAAGCAAAGATCAGTAGCTCATTGCCTTTGTATGTAGTCTCCAACTTGTCAGATAACAAATTCATATGTTCCTTTTCCTCAGGGAAATGTGGCCATGGAAGTTACATCATTTTATAAAAACTGCAGTGTAATCTCTTTCTAAATATGCTGTTATTCTGCACAAACATTTCATCTTCAATGGCTAACCCTGTTTCCTTATTAGACTTCAGCAAATGAAAGTACTGGAGATCACAGCTGTAACTGTAACCTAATCCTTAATATCTTGCCTTAGTGTGATATATGACTTGCAGACAATAAAATGGTAGGAGGAATTGCAAATACCACTAGCAGCTTTATGTATTTGGCTATTATTTGCCTCCTTTGCAACAATAATTGCACTGATCAATCCTAAAGGACATGGGGCTAGAACTGCCTTTCCTTTTTCTACAAATAAGGTCTGATATGTAATTAACTAAAAGATGAATTGTCAGTGTATATGGGTCTTATAATCTTACATGATTTTAAGTTTCAAGACTGTAAATCATGTGTATATAATTATAATAAATGCTTACATGTATGTTATTTTTAGGGATATAGAACCATCCTATGCTATTGCCTGATTTTTCCAAAGCAAAGAGGTCTAAAACAATGCAGGCAGAACTAAGACTGTTTTTTGAGTTGTGAATTAAAATGTTATGTATGGGAGAGAAAAAGTAATTAAGATGACAAACTGGCCTGTATTTATTGTCAGACTCCAAACAATCCAGGCTGCCAGCATACTAGGAAGGGTGATTATTTGGAGCTGCTTATAAAAGATGCCAGTGACAAATGGGTATAGTTTCACTTCTGAAGATCACTCCCTAGTGAAGCAGACTATCCCCAAGATCAATAAACAGCAGTACTGTTGAGAATATTTGTACTGTCTAGAGAAGTTTTAATATCAGAAAAGTTTGACCAACTATGTTAACCAACATAAAATGTCTTCAGTTTTTGTTCTTCTAGATGTTGAAAAGATTTTTGCGGGATAAAAGAGAAATATGTGATTCAGTGTTTCTCTTCATTAAGTTTCTTGACTAGATTTTTGTAAAAATTGTTCTTTTCTGTAAGCTTAACTCTTTCAAAAGGTTACACTTCAAAAATGTTTGAAATCAAGGGAGGAACAATGCAAGATTACTTGTTGTTGGCATATTATTTGCTTTATTGCTATTGTGCCATTCATTAATTGTGCATCATTTACTTCACCATTTATTAGCTGTAACACTAAAATTCATGAAATAACTGTAAATGATATAGATCTGTCATATGTCTAACTAAAATGGAAGAAACTGTTCAAGAACTAACACGCCTTATTACATATTTTGTGAGATTAAAATCAAGATACAACAAACCAAATCATTAGCTTTGAATGCCTCCCCCTCCTTTCTTC
Organism: Phrynosoma platyrhinos; assembly: GCA_020142125.1. Classification (NCBI taxonomy): domain Eukaryota; kingdom Metazoa; phylum Chordata; class Lepidosauria; order Squamata; family Phrynosomatidae; genus Phrynosoma; species Phrynosoma platyrhinos. Next base: position 211,670,948 of record CM034703.1, read on the forward strand.
CAGTTATTTCTGAAAAAGGGTATTTGCCAACCTTCTGATAAGGACTTTTCACACTGACCTCTGCAATAAAGATGTGGAACTTTTTGATGATTTTCATCCAGTATTTTTTAAAAATCAATTCTAAATTGATAATACAGTCTTCCCCTGCAACTTGCTTATGAGGCAGAATAAACATTAACAATCCCCTAATTTTGGGACTGTGGGTTACATTTCTATCAATAAAACTGGCTACATTCTATGAGTCTCTGAATTTGTTTAATAAGACTAATGAATTATGGAGCCAGGTAGTTGTATTTGGAAAAAAGATCTTCATCAGTCATAGCTATAATCAGTTTGAATGGTTAAGCCACATATGCTGCTAAATATACTACCTGTGTTAACTATATTATATCTTATGGAAATACTGAGTAAATTTATAGTTGTTGGGTTTTTGTGTAGCAGATATATCTATTTCTTTACTATTTGACTTCAGCAAGACATGAGGTGAAGCCAGAATTCAGCATAGGTTAGATTTGGCAGCATTGAATGGAAAAGTTTTGGCAAGTAATATTGAATTTGTGTGCTTTGCAGTAGAACAAAGAGATAAAACACTTCAGTGGAGTGATGATTACAGCACTGGATTTGAACCTGGTTTGAAGCCCAGTTTCAGTCACGGAAAATTGCCTTTCCCCTAACCCAGGGGTAGGCAACCTTTCCCCTTTAAGGGCCGAGGGACTTCAGCTCCCAGAATCCAAGGAGCTATTGGCCAACATGGGACTATTGGCCAACATGGCTGAGGCTTCTGGGAGCTGAAGTCCCTCGGCCCTTAAAGGGGAAAGGTTGCCTACCCCTGCCTAACCTAATTCATGAAGTTCTCCCGGGGGCTCTGAGCCAAGTTTTCTCTTTCAACCTGACCTAAACTCACAAGATTGTCATGTGAATATAATGGAAAAGAGGGGTGCATATCAATTCCCCTGAGCAACAGATGAAGGTCTGGATTTTAAAATTAATTACATCATCATCAGTGGCATCCTTGTGCTTGGTGTCAACCGGGGGGGGGAGGCAGATTGCCCTGCTGCCCGTCCTTCTCCAGTGCCTCGCTTGTTTGCCTCACCGGCATCCACTGCTCGGGGCATGTGGCTGTGGCCTCCAATGGCCATTTAGGATCCAGCGTGGGTGCTCAGGCATCTACTGTGGGGATGGTGCTGTAGTGCCAAACAGCCCTTTGGGGTCTTACACAGCTGCTGTGCAAGTGAGAAAGGGACACAACACCCTTTCTTGCTTGTCTAGCTGCCTTGCCAGCTCCACTAGATGTACACACTCTCTCTGGGATGTCACCCAGTGCAGTCTACACACCCCACACTCCCTAATGACACCAATAATTATCATTAGTTATTTCTAATTTGTATAATAGGACAGGATGGCAGATCAGTAGAACAACATTTTTTAAAAATCACAACTGCCAAGGAAATGAAAAGAGCTGTTCTTTTGTCACTTACCTCCACAGCGCTATGCAAGAAAATATTACTTTGCAATAATTATTGGGTATTACACGTGTTGTTTGTAAAAGAAAAAAATAGCTAAATTAAAGTCTTGCATCCTGACAGCCTTCACCAGGGCAGAATGGACATTCCATTTCTGTCATGTGTCCTCTCCAGTGATCGCTGTCTGATGTATGGCCCTAGAAGACAGGCTTTCCCTGCATAGCTCACATGTGGATTCTCTTGGCAGGTACTGGGCTTCACTACGAAACTTAGTCGTATCTCTGCTGAACTCCATGAAGTCCATCATCAGCCTCCTTTTTCTCCTCTTCCTCTTCATAGTCGTCTTTGCCCTTTTGGGAATGCAACTCTTTGGGGGCCAGTGAGTAATGGGAAAAAGGGATGGGGAATTGTGTCTTTCCTTGCTATACTCTTACTGCACATAGCTACACTGTATTCAGATGTATTGGGCATGGTATGTTCTTTATTGTGGTCTCTGTGCTTCACACAAATGGGTTTGTGCCTGGAACAAGCCTTAAACTATGACATCAGCTCTAAAGTAGGACATTCTAGAGCACAAGGGAAGGGGGTAGACTGGGAGATGGCACCAGGCTTCTTCCTGGTCTGCCATACCATGTTATAAGAACAGGCTGCTAACTTCTAACTGTAGTTCTTCGAATGGTCTTCTGTGCCCTCACACAAATGGGTTTGTGCCTGCGCAGACCATCCTTATGGAACATTCCACAGTTGAGTAGCTTGGCAGGAACATGCCATCCCCATCCATCTGCCACGCATGCTCCCTCCTGCCAAGGTACCATCTCCTCTGTTTGTTTTTGTCTGTTGACCAATCTGATCTTTTTTTAGTGTTCCAGTGCCGAGTAGTTTTCTGCTTCTCTTTTTTCTTTTTCTTTTTAGCTCTCTTTTCCTTTTCTCTTACTTTCTGCTTAGATAATAAAAAGAAAAGATTCATATTTTGTGTTGTATCTTCTTTTGCCCTTCCCTCTCTCACTTTCTCATCAACTGGTTTTCTGTCTGCTAGTTCTATGGCCTCTTCCCTCTTTAAACTCTGCTCTTCTTGTGGTCAGAAAGTCTCTCTTTCTGATGCACACTCTGAATGTTTGTTATGTCAGGGGGAAGGACATATTGTAGCATCTGGTCCATTTGCAAAGGGTTTACTCCTCCACCCCCCACCCAACCCCTACCTCCCGCTCCCAGGCCATTAAGAACAGGGCTCCATGCATTAAACTCCACTGCTGGGAACAGTCCCTCTTGGTTGGGGAAAAGGTAGTTTCATATACCTCAGTATCAAGTCTTGATCAATACCAACATGAAGACCTTTGGAGTGAACAACCAGCATCATGCTGTTCATACTTACTGGCTTATCAGGACTGTTACCACCACAGAGATTCCACTTCATATCATTGCTTGCCACATCAGTACCGAAGTCAGTCTCCAGATGACAGACTATTGAGAACCCATTCACCTTATTTGCCTCGCTATCAAGACCAATCACTGCCTCCTCCATTTTTATGCCCTGCTCTACCATCTCGATACCCACCATCACCATGAACTATGGCTACACTATCAAGACCTCCACCCTTGCCAATACCAGTCAACCATTGGTATTGACTACTGGCTCTTTGGTACCAACTGTCCCACCAGTGTTGATGATAGTTAACACCTACATTGTTAACTCCGATACCTAGTATTCTCTTTGGCCCAGCCACTTTGCAAGCAACACAGCCACCGCTCTCCACAGCCTCAGCAGAGACGATAGTGACCACTTCCTTCGCTGTCTCTCAGATGTCTGCTGTCTCAGGCGACACTGATGATTACCAAAAATTCTCCCCTGAATTTCTTTCACAACTCCATTCTTCACCATCAGCCATGGTGGAAGACTCTGGTCCAGCCTCACCTCTGGAGGGTATGAAACTTTTTTCAGCTGGCCGAAGCCCTCATCATCAAGGTGAAAGAGTGAATGACCCCATCTTTTAGATGGATGTCCTCTATCCCACAGCCCCTGCTTTGGTTCCACTTGTGCCAACTCTTCAGGAGGTATGAAACAGTCTTGGTTGGAAAATCTTTATAGGATGCAACCCAAAGGTGCCACCTGCTTATTTAATCATTCCACCCATCCCTAATTCCATTGTGGTGGTAGCATCTCAAAGCAAATCTTCAGGGAAGACTCATTCCACTCCAGTGGACAAAGAAGGTCAACACCTTGATGCTTTCAGCAGCTTCCCTGACAGTCAAAGTGGGCAACATGCAGGCCTGCATGTCTGCTTATTAGAAATTTATTTAGGACAAAACAATGGCCTTTATTTCTAGCCTTCCTGAGGACCAGAGAAATGTGATCTTTCTACCAAGTGGCCCAAGCCTTTGCTACCCAGCAAATTCATTCTGTCAGACTCACCATGGACTGTGCCTTTAACGTGATGTCAGATGCAGTGGCCCTTAGACATTATGCATGGCTCCACTACACTGATCTTATGGAAGACACTTGTCACAGGGTGGAAGATCTCCCATTTGAAGGTGATGTCCTATTTAATTCCACCACAGACAAATCCCTGGACCACCTCTGCAAAATACACCTTATAGCAACGAAAATAGGCCTTTCATCCCAAAAGCAACAGTACAGATCTTTTGGATGTTTCTGGTGCCATCCATCTTCAGCATCAACTTTCCCTCACTCAAGATCACCTATGAAGTCATCCCATCCTGCTTTACAATCCTCCTCCCTCCCAAGGCATTCCTTCAAATTGCCAAAATAGCTTGCTCAGGACACCATCTCAGCCAATTCCCCTCTTCTTTATTCCAAGCTAATTGACATCATGAGTTTCCAGGTTATCTCGCCATTATTCCACCTGGCAGAATATCACCACAGTTTCCTGCATCCTCACTATTATCCTTATAGGCTAATCCATAGAGTTCTCAAGTATTCCACCTCTTGGCATCTTCTGATGCGCTCCTCCTTCTGGACTCTTACTGGAGGCGATAATAGCCCTATTGCAAAAAGGTGCAGTAGAGAAGATTCCAGCTTAAGGAATCTGCAAAAAGAACAGTTTCTTCTCCAAGTACTTCACAGTTCCCAAAAGGACGGGGATCTGCAACTGATATTGGACCTACATGGAGTCAACAGTTACATCAGACCTAGAAATTCCAAGATGGTCACTCTACACACCATCCTCCCTTTTCTGCATATAGGCAATGGGTTCACATCAACAGACCTCAACGAAGCCTATTTTCATGTTGGAATATGTACTCAACACTGCAAATTCCTTTGGTTTGCCATAGACAATGAACTTTATCAATATAAGGTACTACCTTTCAGACTGTCTTTACCAAGCGTATGAGAGTAGTTGTTTCTTATCTGAGAACCAAAGGAGTTCAGATTTATCCTTATGTGGATGATTGGCTGTTGGTGTCCTTGTCCCAAACCAGACTGTTTGGGGACATTCATGTTACACTGTGTTTTCTCCATGATCTCAGTCTGAACCAGGACTCCTGGTGGTGCAGTGGTTAAATGCCTGTACTGCAGCCACTCACTCATAGACCACAAGGTTGCAAGTTCAATACTAGCCAGGGCTCAGGCTAGACTCAGGCCTGCATCCTTCCGAGGTCGCTAAAATGAGTACCCAGCTGTTGGGGGGCAATGAGCGTACAGTTGTAAACCACTTAGACATCCCATAGCGCGGTATGAAGCAGTATATAAATGAAGCTGCTTTGCTTTGCTTTGCTTGAACATCAATATAATGAAGTCTGTTCTAGAGCTGACAAGGATGATAGACTTTATAGGAGCCTCTCTGGACTTGTGGTCAGCCTTCTCTGTCAGAGAGCTCTGGTGCCACAATAAACTTACAGTTCCCATGATTCCCTACCAGTGAACGAGGGCAGTTAAAGTGGCCTCAAGCTGCATTATTTCTGGCAGTCTGTAAAGGCCCTTGGTTGTAAACCATCCAATTACCAATTGGACTGTAGGACTACGGCAGATGCTAGTTTTGGCTGTGCTATCCTGTCTTCTATTCTTCAGTTATCTGTCTGTCCATCCTTTGGTAAGCTTTACAGTCACCCATTTGTGTGAGGCACAGAGATCATAATGAAGAAGAACAGGTTGCTTATCTGTAACTGTGGTTCATAGAATCATAGAGTTGAAAGAGACCACAAGGGCCATCCAGTCCAACCCCCTGCCATGCAGGAACTCCCAATCAAAGCATCTTCGAGTGGTCCTCTTTGCCCTCACACAAACCTGCCCTACATCTCTTCAGGTCCCTGTGTTTGGTGGATTTTGAAACTGAGGAGATGGTAACTTGGTGGGTGGGGGTATACACGGTAGGTAGATGGTGTTCTTGCCCAGCTACTCAACTCTAGAACAATCCATGAGGATGGTCTGTGCAGGCACAAACCCATTTGTGTGAGGGCACAGAAGACCATTCAGAGAACCACAGTTAGAAGTAAGCAACCTGTTCTTATAACAGACCAGGGAGAAGCCAGATGCCTTCTCCCAATCCACCCCCTTTCCTTGTATTCTAGAATGTCCTACTTTGGAGCTGATGTCATAGTTGAAAGCTTGTTCCTGATCTAACAAAACATGGTTTATTAAATCAAGATTATAATGTTTGACTCTCCAGTGTTGTCATGTCACATCTTGGAAATAGTCAAAGCTATAGTAAATGGATGCTCCTGTTTTGATGAATGCATAATTATTCTAGAAACAGATGCACACAAACACACATGATGTCAGATTTTGTGCCTACTTTCTGGAGTAACTCTGCATTGAGTGTTGTAGACAGGACCATGTTTTTGCTAGAATCTTTCTGCCACCACTCTGAAGTACACAGACAGACAGCTCAAGACATGCTGCCTGAGTTGTAGCAGGAAATGGTGCCTTCCCAGCACTCAAAGTTCACAGCATCCAAGGCAGATCAAATTATTTTAGCAGCTGAGGGAGAAAACCTAACAGGTATCTTTCCCCTCCCCTAGCAGTACAAATGTAATTTTTTCACCATTTCATGACACTCTACAACAGGCTGAGGGTACCACCCTGTTCTGCTTAAGGTTGGTGCCCATACACACCACACATCCACACGACCATCTCAAAATCTCTGAAACCTATAGCAGAAGATATACAGTGAGCCCTTGGCTGTAGCAGAAGATATACAATGAGCCCTTGGTATCCACTAGGGTTTGGTTCCAGGGCCCCCTGTGGATACCAAAATCCATGGATGCTCTAGGCCCATTAAATACAGTGGCATAGTAAAATGGTGCCACTTATATAAAATGACAAAATCTAGATTTGCTTTTTGGAATTTTATATATTTTTAATATTTTCAATCCATGGATGCTTGAATCTATGGATAAAGAATCTGTGGCTACAGAGGGCCAGCTGTAAATGGTTTCTCTTGGAATGGAAGGATAGAAATGAAGTTGAAATAGTTTTGAATGAGTGACTAACATTTCTGTTCTTGTTGGATTGGTGTTTCATCTACACAGGTTTAATTTTGATGATGGAACTCCTCCAACCAATTTTGACACTTTCCCAGCAGCAATAATGACAGTATTTCAGGTATGAAGGGCAATGGAAAGGAGACCATTTCCTGCCCTGTTTGTCTTTCTGTATGTGTCATGAATCTGTTTGTGATAACCACATGAGTTAAAATTACATCTTGGTATGTCCAAGAAGTTCAGATAGTACATGTTCACCTCTTTAGTGTCTAGCTGACACCAATCTGATGTTAAAACCTTTTCTTCTAATTCTCCTCTTCTTTGGATTTCCCCTAAACACCAAACACCCTATTCCCCCCTTCCCAATCCAGTGTTAAAAACCTTCCCTCCCTCTCCTCCTCCTCCAGATGTTTCTGACCACCAAACAACCTCATTTCCCTCCACTTCCTTCCTTCTCAATCCAATGTTAAAACCTTCTCCTTCCCTAAGTTCTGCCCTTGACTTATCCATGGGTCATATCAAAATCCATGATTTTGGCCCGAAAACCTTCCCTCAACTTACACATAATGTTGAATTGTACACAAGTATGTACAGTAGTTAATTAACAGTATTGAATAATTATTTAATATAATTTGGAATAGTATACAGGTATACCATATGAAGAACTCTGTTTAAATTTTAGAATCCATTCTTAATGCATTTCAGTATTTTATAAAGTTTTCTGTCCTCTTCACTGTAAAGGAAGAGCATGTAAGCATGCCCTCCTTGCTGCAGTCCTTTTATTTTATGTCTCTTAATTTGATGCCTTTGCTTAGTTATATTGAGCAGCATTTAAAAGGCATTCTAGAAGTATGGTAGATTAATACAGTCCATAAAGGATAAAAGTTTCTATCATAGGGCAAATAGTGATAAGGTACCATAAGGACTGTGATCACATGAGTTGCAGCGCCAAGTGATCTACTTCCTTTCACCAACAGCATGGAAAGTATTTTGCCCTCTTCAAAACATCCCTGTATCCTCACATTTGTCCTTGAGTGATTATTATTATTGTATTTATATTCTGCTTTTTCTCCAAAATTGAAACTCAAAGCGGTTTACAATTTTAAAAAGAACGATACAGCTAAAAACATACTAAAAGTTTCTGTCATAGGGCAAACAGTGATAAGGCATCATAAAAAAGGACCCTCACTCCATTCTTTAAAACATTCTGTTTTAAAAGTCTGTCAGAATAAAAAGATCTTTGCCTGCTGATGGAAGGGTGGCAAGGAGGGGATCATTCTGACCTCCATGGGAAGGAGCCACCAAGGAGACCTATCTTGTTTCTTTACCAACAGTGCCAGTGATGTTGGGGGGCTTAGAGAATGGCCTCTCCTGTGGATCTCAGAGCAGATTTTGGAAGTGCACAGGTGGTTCAGGAAGAAAAAAGGCAGGAGTCATCCCAGTGTACAGAAATCTACTTTTATGCCATTGGAAGGAGCCCGTAATATAGTGGCAGATTTCATTAAATAACTAAAGCAATGTCTTACATTTGCATTTTGATCTGGTTGATTAAGGATACCATGGCATCTGTAGTTTGATTCAATATCAAACCCACTCCCCTTAATAACATTATAGAAATTGAGCAATCTACCAGGTTTCTTGTCTGGAATTCCAATATGCTGAGTCTTTCAGATCTTGACTGGTGAAGACTGGAACGAAGTAATGTATGATGGTATCCAATCTCAGGGCGGTGTCGATAAAGGAATGATGTTCTCAATCTATTTCATTGTACTGACCTTGTTTGGTAACTGTATCCTTTCTGTGTTTGGACATTGAAGAACTGAGAGAAATTGGAGGAAATTTTTAAAGGCATGTATAGTAAGAGTGTTGGATGATGACTCTGGAGACCAGGGTTTGAATCCCGCTTGGCCATGAAACCCAAATTGACTTATTATTTTACAAAACTCTTAACAAAATGGTAAGTAGTAAAGAGGGAATGAAACATATTTTAAAAGTGAATCATCAGTTTCCAGGAAAGAAGATGTGCCACTGGGTGACCTTGGGCAAGTCATACTCTCTCAGCCTCAGGGGAAGGCGATAGCAAACCTCCTCTGAAAAATACTTGCCAAGAAAACCCTATGATAGCGTTGCCTTAGGAGCATCATAAATCGGAAGTGACTTGAAGGCACATAATAAAACAACAACAACAAACAGTAAGAGAATGGGGTCATGCTTATTATTCAGGTCCAGAAGATTCTGAACAGGCTTTGCAGATGTCTGAATTTCCCATATTGTGTGAGTTCGCAGAGGTCATTCAAACAGCCACATTTACAGGTGAGTAACCAGTTCTTACTATAACAGGAGATATTTAGGAGCCAGGATTCCTTGCTAATATACTGCATGGTTAGGGCAAGTCTCACTTCAGTTTGGCCAGTGAGGGAATGCATCTTTAGATTTTTAAACAGGAAGAGAAGCCTTGAAGTGATCATCAATCCTTCTTAATAGCGTTTTGAAGATTAATCCACTGTTAGATACTATGGACAGTAAAAACACAAATAAATGGATAAGCCAAGTAGACTACAAGGTTTTATCGTAAAGTAATAATATCACCCAGAAGTTATTATGGTATATCGATGAAATTTTGTCAGTGTCATCATTGGTCCCTAAGTGCATAATATTGAGAAAATCAGCTCATTGTGTCCTTTATTTTTGTTATAGGTTGCACCAGAAGTGATTAAAGTGTAAGATGGAGAAATATGAGTAATGTAATAATTATCACCTGGAAGGTATTATAGTATATTGATGAAATTTTGTCATTATCAGCATCCCCAAGTGACTTTTTTTCCCCCAAAAATGAAAAATCCATTGCAGGATCACCGATTTGACAACACAAATGACATCATTCATGAAGTGGAAGAGTTGTTTAAGGTGCAATCTGCAGACTTCTATAATAACAGTATTTGGAGGGTCAAGAAACGCTGGGAAAAATGTGTAAATCCGGATGGTGACTACATAGAGATAAGTTAACAACTACAAATCAAAACAAACTTTCTGTCATTTTTTTTAAAAGATGATAATTAAAACTTTATGATACCCCCTCATAAACTAAGACTGTCATATTTTGGACATATCATGAGAAGACAGGACTCCCTAGAAAATACAATAAAGAATGCTTGGTAGCATAGAAGGCAGTACGACAAGAGGAAGACCAGATTGCAGTTAGACTCAGTCAAAAAAAGCCACAAGCCTGAGTGCAAAACCTGAGCAGGGCTGTTGAGGTAGGGTGACTTGGAGGTCTCTCGTTCATAGGGTTACCATAAGTTGAAGTCAACTTGACAGCAATTAACAACAATTAATTGAAGTAGATATCACATTTGGATGGTTACATGTAGTCTCTCGGTCTGTCCATCCCATACTAAGAGGCAGCTGAGAAGAGGAGTTGGCTGGTGTGTGTGTGTTTGCCTGCCTTCTTCCTACAGTGGAACACCTGGCCTCGGAGGGAGCCTTTAAAAGACGCTTCCCAGCACTCCTCAGTCTGTTTGTCCACAGCCCATACTGACGAGGCAGCTGCACTCTTTCTTCTCCTCTTCTCTCTCTTTTTATTTCATTCTCTTTTATTTTTACTCTCACCAAGCCCCCTCCCTTACACTCTTTTGTACGAGTAGAGGAGGGTGAGTGGGGGGTTTTTTGTTGTTGTTTTTTAACTTTGATTGAAGCTTAGTATTACTAATATTTTTTTTTAA